>CM055270.1:101295664-101437746 GCA_029237695.1 Conchocele bisecta
TGCAATACTTTCTTTTTGAATTCTGTTACCAACTTCCTTCGCTTTGGATATATCATTAAATGCCCTCTTTTATAGGCGCGGGTAAACCGCTTCATAAACACCTCATTCTTTGTGGCGTTTATCAGCTTTGTCAACCCTCTAACTCTCAACCAAAGTTTACTATAAGTAATCCCTAGAGATTCGGCTTCTCTTCTCAAACTTTCTATTTTCTGCTCTAGTTTCTGGCGTTATCATATTTTCTGTATATACTTTTGTATATATACTTTTGTATAACCTATAAAATTTATAACCAGATAAATTTCATAGGTTATATACATATATAATGGAGTTGTGTGTGACTTGTTGTAAGAGACGTTTACGTGTAAAGACAATCTACGAAGGCTATCTAGACGTAGACGAAAGTAGAAATTGTTTCCTTGTGCCCCCCCCCCCACCAATTTCAATGCCCCAGATGCCCTTGTAAATTCGTTAGTGCCCAAACTCTTTGTAGACATAAGCAACTACGCTGCCCTGTGGCTAAAGGTGAACGTGGTAGACTAGAGCTGGTAGAATTAGTTGCTGATCTGCGAAATAAATTAGCTATACTGAGGAGAAAAATGGGGTGTTGGAATATAAACTATTGTACTCGCATTAATGATTTCGACTTTTTTCAAAAGTCAATTACCAATATCATTACGCAAACATTGTATTAGCGAGCCTACCTCACCAAACCCCCGGTTACCTATGTAAACAGGGGTGGGGTTTGATGAGGTTGCCGCGCAATAGGTAATGCGGTCAAATAGGTCACGATGCAGTGACTATTTTCAATCAATAACTTATGTTGTAAGCGATTGTAATGTGTATTTTCAATATTTATATTATTAAAATGTATCATATCGGTACCCCTTTAAGTAATATTTGTATATTTTAAATGTAATGATGTTGTCATGAAGCGCATGAATATAAGTATTAATTAATCCAGTTTATATTGAGGCAAATCACACAGCCTAAAAACATAGTGCTGGAGTATAAACCATAGTATCGTATATTATTCATAAGTATATCACTATTAAACATTAATTACAATATGTATGCATATTATTAAAACAGTAGATGCTACCGCTGTTTCGCTGTATGTGATATTTATAACAAAATATTTTTTTTATTCGTCCGCGTACGGATTTCTGTCACACAAAGCGCCTTTTTCAGTTCATATTTTGACCTGTGAATATGAACCGGACTAAGTTTAAACAACGCTCGATTCCGTCCAATTCAGATTTCTTTGCAGAATTTTCAGACTAACTACATATTAAGTAATGTTGCTAAATAAGTGTTAACGGCTGGAACATGGTTATCACTAAAAGGAAGAAACCACAGTCGTATTATTGAAAAATAAGATTTACCTGAGACCTCATGGAGGCCGCCATTAATTCAGTGTAGACAATAGACCGCGTGATCCCATTTCCTGAGTAGCCCCCGCTTAGTGAAACGATGTGCTAATCATAATATTATGTTCCCCAATAATTGGAAAAAACGGTTTGAATTTTCTCGGTAAAAACTACGAAAGTCATAAAAAAATAACGATGTATATTTAACATTGGATACGCTTAAACGGTATTACTCTCTCATCGGATCGTCAGTTGTCGTCGATAGCGATTTAACGTACTGATCTGGTCTTAATTTATTGTCAACTTTCAACGCCATTTACAGAATATATGGTTAATTTTAATTTTGGAAATAAATAACGGCAAATTACGATGACGTCTGCTCTGAAATATCTGTCAACATGCGGACGTAATTTAAGGAAATCGATTATATTTTAAGGCTACATCTGTGACTAATTACGAATTTATGTATGGTCTTTGGCTACACCCGACACATTACACAGATCTAGTTGTAAATACACGTCGCTTTGTGTGGGGAAAAAATCGATAATGCGTAGTTGTGTGTGACGAGTTGTTGATCTGATGACACCACACAGCTGTGACCCTTAGGCAATGTTTTGAAATTGACGTGTCGTTTTGATGTGTGCCGCAACACCTCACTGTCGGAGACAACATGACAATTAACGATATACTCTCGATTAATACACAGATCTATTAGACGGCTGGTTATTTAAAATAAAGAGTAGTTCAGTACACCTTCGCCGATATTGATTTTTAGAAAATCAGTAATATTTTCCGGAAATGGTGTTGAAAAGTTGACAAAAATTCTATCATCGCCTATTTAGTTGTGCCGATATTGTTTTAAAAAATCAGTAATTTTTTTTTCCGTAAATGGTGTTGAAAATTGACAAAATATATAGCCGCATTTCTCCCATATTCGTTTAGAAAATCACCAATATTTTCTGTAAATGGTGTTGACACAAAATGCAGCTTTCACGCGGAATTCAAATAAAATACAAAATAATAATTTAATAAATAGACGCCGATGGCTACTGTGTTTGCGGCCAGTGAATTCTGGTCGTGGTAGCCAGAGGCGCAGTTCGAACAGTGTTGTGAGCAGATGGAGGACAATAATTATTTCAAATTCATAAAAAAATGTTTGCTGTCGGAAAATTAATTAATTGTGACAGACCAAAAAAAAATAGATTTTGGGACAGTAAAAACATTATATGGTATAGACAGTATAGACAGTACCTCAAACTTAAAAAAACAGTAACAAACTGTCTGTGTATATTACTTATAAACTTAAAACATCAGTAACAAACTGTCTGTGTATATATTACTTATAGACAGACACTTTAATTGTTGGTAAGTTTCTATCAATTTATAGGTATTTGTATTAAAATCATAAAATTGTGAAAATATTAAAAAATATTAAAATCACAAAAATAATATATTTGGAGAAAAAAAAATTATACCACGTCGAGGTTTGACCCCCCGACCCTTTCGGGAATCGGTAATTAAATCATTGAAGTCGGCGACCTTAACCTCACGACTGTTGCGCCATTTATGACAATCACAGTTATACAGAAGTGCTATCAGTATTACGCCACCATTTGAACGTAATAATTATTAAATTATTTTCATCTCCATCTACAACAATACCGTTACAGAGATACGCTATTGAAACAACATGTATTAGTACCCATAACATAACAAAGTAATGTATCATTATATATCACAGGAGATAGCTTAAAACTATATATCCTAATCATAAACAGAACAATCCGCTTGGCTCGAATGAAAATAGTTCGCGTGATATTGATTATCTCCCTTGCCGAAAGTAGTTCAGTGATTTATTAATTCCAAATAAGACGTGTTTACGTAATGATAATTGGGACTCATTTTTACTCCCTCTTTTCAAAATTATTTTCTCCAAAAATTCATAAATTTGCTGTCGGGAGACAATTTCCTCGTTAACCAATTTTTTTATTTTTCGGGGGTGGTGGGGGTATTATAAATGATTATAAATGATATCACGGTAAGTGGTATCATTTTGACTCCCTTACTACTACTGTTGTACATGTATGTGGCTGTGACATATAAATGTTTTAATTACCGGCGTATGCTTGTCTGTTGTACTTGTATGTGGTTATGACATATAAATGTTTTAATTAATGGCGTATGCCTGTTTTTTACATGTATGTGGCTGTGACATTTAATTACCGGTGTATGCTTGTCTGTTGTACTTGTATGTGACTGTGACATATAAATGTTTTAATTACCGGCGTATGCTTGTCTGTTGTACTTGTATGTGACTCTGACATATAAATGTTTTAATTACCGGTGTATGCTTGTCTGTTGTACTTGTATGTGGCTGTGACATATACATGTTTTAATTACCGGCGTATGCTTGTCTGTTGTACTTGTATGTGGCTGTGACATATAAATGTTTTAATTAATGTACCGGTGTATGCTTGTCTGTTGTACTTGTATGTGGCTGTGACATATACATGTTTTAATTACCGGTGTATGCTTGTCTGTTGTACATGTATGTGACTGTGACATATACATGTTTTAATTACCGGTGTATGCTTGTCTGTTGTACTTGTACGTGGCTGTGACAAATACATGTTTTAATTACCGGTGTATGCTTGTCTGTTGTACTTGTATGTGGCTGTGACATATAAATGTTTTAATTACCGGTGTATGCGTGTCTGTTTTACTTGTATGTGGCTTGTGACATATAAATGTTTTATTACCGGTGTATGCTTGTCTGTTGTACTTGTATGTGGCTATGACATATAAATGTTTTAATTACCGGTGTATGCTTGTCTGTTTTACTTGTATGTGGCTATGACATATAAATGTTTTAATTACCGGTGTATGCTTGTCTGTTTTACTTGTATGTGGCTATGACATATAAATGTTTTAATTACCGGTGTATGCTTGTCTGTTTTATTTACTTGTATGTGGCTATGACATATAAATGTTTTAATTACCGGTGTATGCATTGTCTGTTGTACTTGTTTGTTGCTGCTGACATATAATGTTTTAATTACCGGTGTATGCTTGTCTGTTGTACTTGTATGTGGCTGTGACATATAAATGTTTTAATTACCGGTGTATGCTTGTCTGTTGTACTTGTATGTGGCTATGACATATACATGTTTTAATTACCGGTGTATGCTTGTCTGTTGTACATGTATGTGGCTGTGACATAAATGTTTTAATTACCGGTGTATGCTTGTCTGTTGTACTTGTATGTGGCTATGACATATGCATGTTTTAATTACCGGCGTATGCTTGTCTGTTGTACATGTATGTGGCTGTGACATATACATGTTTTAGTTACCGGTGTATGCTTGTCTGTTGTACTTGTATGTGGCTATGACATATACATGTTTTAATTACCGGCGTATGCTTGTCTGTTGTACATGTATGTGGCTGTGACATATACATGTTTTAATTACCGGTGTATGCTTGTCTGTTGTACATGTATGTGGCTGTGACATAAATGTTTTAATTACCGGTGTATGCTTGTCTGTTGTACTTGTATGTGGCTTTGACATATACATGTTTTAATTACCGGCGTATGCTTGTCTGTTGTACATGTATGTGGCTGTGACATATACATGTTTTAATTACCGGTGTATGCTTGTCTGTTGTACTTGTATGTGGCTATGACATATACATGTTTTAATTACCGGCGTATGCTTGTCGTGTACATGTATGTGGCTGGTGACATATAACATGTTTTAATTACCGGTGTATGCTTGTCTGTTGTACTTGTATGTGGCTATGACATAAATGTTTTAATTACCGGTGTATGCTTGTCTGTTGTACTTGTATGTGGCTATGACATATACATGTTTTATTTACCGGTGTATGCTTGTCTGTTGTACATGTATGTGGCTGTGACATATAAATGTTTTAATTACCGGTGTATGCTTGTCTGTTGTACTTGTATGTGGCTGTGACATATAAATGTTTTAATTACCGGTGTATGCTTGTCTGTTGTACATGTATGTGGCTGTGACATATAAATGTTTTAATTACGGTGTATGCTTGTGTTGTACTTGTATGTGGCTATGACATATAAATGTTTTAATTACCGGTGTATGCCTTGTGTATTTTACTTGTATGTGGCTATGATATAAATGTTTTAATTACCGGTGTATGCTTGTCCTGTTTTTTACTTGTATGTGGCTATGACATATAAATGTTTTAATTACCGGTGTATGCTTGTCTGTTTTACTTGTATGTGGCTATGACATATAAATGTGTTAATTACCGGTGTATGCTTGTCTGTTTTACTTGTATGTGGCTATGACATATAAATGTTTTAATTAACCGGTGTATGTCTGTTGTACTTGTTTGTGGCTATGACATATAAATGTTTTAATTACCGGTGTATGCTTGTCTGTTGTACTTGTATGTGGCTGTGACATATAAATGTTTTAATTACCGGTGTATGCTTGTCTGTTGTACTTGTATGTGGCTATGACATATACATGTTTTAATTACCGGTGTATGCTTGTCTGTTGTACATGTATGTGGCTGTGACATAAATGTTTTAATTACCGGTGTATGCTTGTCTGTTGTACTTGTATGTGGCTTGTGACATATAAATGTTTTAATTACCGGTGTATGCTTGTCTGTTGTACTTGTATGTGGCTGTGACATATAAATGTTTTAATTACCGGTGTATGCTTGTCTGTTGTACTTGTATGTGGCTGTGACATATAAATGTTTTAATTACCGGTGTATGCTTGTCTGTTGTACATGTATGTGGCTGTGACATATAAATGTTTTAATTACCGGTGTATGCTTGTATGTTGTACTTGTATGTGGCTGTGACATATAAATGTTTTAATTACCGGTGTGTATGCTTGTCTGTTGATACTTGTATGTGGCTGTGACATATAAATGTTTTAATTACCGGTGTATGCTTGTCTGTTGTACTTGTATGTGGCTGTGACATATAAATGTTTTAATTACCGGTGTATGCTTGTCTGTTGTACTTGTATGTGGCTGTGACATATAAATGTTTTAATTACCGGTGTATGCTTGTCTGTTGTACATGTATGTGGCTGTGACATATACATGTTTTAATGACCGGTGTATGGTTGTCTGTTGTACTTGTATGTGGCTGTGACATATAAATGTTTTAATTACCGGTGTATGCTTGTCTGTTGTACTTGTATGTGGCTTTGACATATACATGTTTTAATTACCGGTGTATGCTTGTCTGTTTTACTTGTATGTGGCTTTGACATATACATGTTTTAATTACCGGTGTATGCTTGTCTGTTGTACTTGTAGGTGGCTTTGACATACATGTTTTAATTACCAGGTGTATGCTTGTCTGTTTTACTTGTATGTGGCTTTGATATACATGTTTTAATTACCGGTGTATGCTTGTCTGTTGTACTTGTATGTGGCTGTGACATATAAATGTTCTAATTACCGGCGTATGCTTGTCTGTTTTACTTGTATGTGGCTTTGACATATAAATGTTTTAATTACCGGTGTATGGCTGTCTGTTGTACTTGTATGTGGCTTTGACATATACATGTTTTAATTACCGGTGTATGCTTGTCTGTTGTACATGAATGTGGCTGTGACATTGAAATGGCACTTATGGGATTTGTGACCAGTGTCGCTCCTGTAGCCGATTTCATCAACATTACTTATCTAGCAAAGTATACTTTGAGGGAGAAATCATTTATTTTTCCTGAAATGCATTATTTCGTATAGAACTAACGACTGCATATATTTGATGATTGCAAGTATGCAGAATTATTACACTGAATTTATTACATTATCACAGCCAAAATGGCAGTGATAACATAATAAATTAATTATAATAACAATTAATAAATTGATCCTGAAATTGAAAAATACTCCCTCAAAGTTAATGGTCATACGCTGTAGTATCAAAACATTGCCTAATAATCATTAGACCACCCTGCTAATATCCTTCTACTATAATGTTCGACTATGTCTAGCCGTTTGTAAACGTTTGCCGTGGCACGAGGGAACTGTTTGAACCCCAGGGCCGTAGGCCGCGGTTTCAAACAGTTGCCGAAGGGCACTGCAAATGTGTACCCACGGCTGACATGGTCGAACGTTATTGTTACATTTCCGTCTGACATTTCATGCCATTTGAGCATATATGCAGTACTGTCGGTACTTTGATAATCTGCTCAATTCAGATAGCTGATGTACACGTACATTTTCCAGGGCCAAAGTACACGTCGCGCGATGCAGCTGCATCAATTTCAAAATTGCAGTTCGACCGTTGTAAACTGGTATTGTGACGTAATGGCGCGTTCTAGTAACATCTTGAGACACATACATTTCGTAGGTGTTGGCTTGGCCCCGGAATGAGCATTGTCTACAGCCATGGTTAAACAGCACGCTCTGTACGTTTGATGGCGGCTGTGAGCGGTGTCAAACAACGGCAGTCATGTCACAATTAAGGTTGAGCACGAGCTCAGAAATTGTATTAATTCCTCATCGAGGCTCGAAATTCCAACGCGTTTTCTAGCATTGACTGAAAAACGTGATATCAGAAGACACTAGCTTTGTATTCTAGTTTACATATAATTGGCGTCAAGTTCCGCACGTTATGTGTCTAACTCCATATAATACATGTACATACTTATGTGATCGAGATTCGTAAACAAATATAAAGATTCCAGTGAAACTAGAGATTGCGCTTGTACAACATCAATATACCCCATTAGCATACACAAGGTGCATGATCACGTGGTTACAACAACAACAACAACAGATGAACGTGTTGAAAGCTCGCCCACTCCAAGGTAAGTATTATTTGATATTTTCCTTTATATGCAACGGATTTTTATGAAATATGGTAGCAGCAAAGTTTAACGCGTCTTCATGAGCTGCATTTGGTGGTTTAGGCGGTTTGACACAGAAGTTTTGGCCAACAATACAGAGACCACCAAAATGCAGCTTATCAAGACGCGTTTGATGCGCCATGATGGAGAAGCTCTTACAGACATTTCGACATGACTGATCACGGACGTACGTTCGGGCGTACGGAATCTGAATCGCAAAGCAATATACCCCCTTGCTATCGCTTATTTCAAAATGTATAGAATACACAGGCAATTGTCAATGATGATCAACTGTAACTGAAAGGTAAGCGCATAAAGGAAGCACGGTACCGTAATGGTGACTTGTTTCATTTAGTGCACTGACCTCCTCAATTACGAACCTAGATCGGAAAATGTCGTGGGAGGAAATCCCGATAGGTCGAGCAATGGATGGCTCGAACTAATAATTAATCCCGCACAGTGTTCGACGTATCGAAGTTGCACTGTACTTGAATATTGTGCTTGAAATTCAGCAGCTTGTTTGCGGATTGCCATTGACAAACATGTTAGAAACGTTGATATTCTCGGCAAGATAAACACAGACGGTTACGGAGCCCCGCAAGCGATATGGATTTTGTTTATGACTTCGTTCCCACGAAATAACAATTCGTTCGCTCAATTTAACAATTCGTTCCCTCGAATTAACAATTCGTTCCTAGGATATAACAATTCGTTCTCTCGAATTAACAATTTTTCCCCACAAAATGACAATTCGTTCCTTCAATTTAACAATTCGTTCCCTCGAATTAACAATTCGTTCCAACGGTATAGCAATTCGTTCCAATAAATTAACATTTGTTAAATTGAGGGAACGAATTGTTAATTTGTGGGAACGAATTGTTAATTCGTTAGAACTAATTGCTAAATTGAGGGAACGAATTGTCATTGTTAAATCAAGGGAATTAATTGTTATATCGTGGGAACGAATTGTTAATTCGATGGAACAAATTGTTAAATTGAGGGAACGAATTGTTATTTCGTGGGAACGAATTAATAAAAAAAAAGATTTTTACGTAGGCGGTTCTGTTTAACGGGTATAACAAATAACGGTTACCGCAATTTGTGCATTATGACACCGGATATATAATAGCAGAGACATAAATATTATAAAAATCCTTGATAATTGCAAATGAATACTTTAGTAATATCGTTATCAATTCCGTGATTACTAGTGACATATCTCGGGTGGAAAACTGCGAATGTACGGAGCCCCGCAAGCGACGTATACTTTTTTGTTTTATTAATTCGTTCCCACGAATAACAATTCGTTCCCTCAATTTAACAAATCGTTCCCACGAATTAACAATTCGTTCCCACGAATTAACAATTCGTTCCCTCAATTTAACAATTCGTTCCCACGAAATAACAATCCGTTCCCACGGGAATGAATTGTTAATTCATGGGAACGAATTGTTATATCGTGGGAACGAATTGTTAATTCGAGGTAACGAATTGATAAATTGAGGGATCGAATTCTCATTTCGAGGGAACAAATTGGTAAATTGAGGGAACGAATTGTTATTTCGTGGGAACGAATTATTAAAAAAAATCCAGAATAGTTAATAAAACATTTAAGTTCCGGCTTGTTTTAAACATGTATCATAGACTAAAGATGTACGCTAACTTGTATTTAGTAAAATTCGTTAAACATTCAGATGTCACTGGTGACGTTTCAAATCCTTGAAAATAGTACTTGAATAGTTTAGTAATATCGTTTCCGTGATTACTCAGACTGACATATCTCGGGTAGAAAACTGCGAATGTTCGGAGCCTCGCAGGGGACGTATCATTTTTTGTTGTTATTAATTCGTTCCCACTAAATAACAATTCGTTCCCTCAATTTAACAAATCGTTCACACGAATTAACAATTCGTTCCCACGAATTAACAATTCGTTCCCTCAATTTAAGAAATCGTTCACACGAATTAACAATTCGTTCCCACGAATTAACAATTCGTTCCCTCAATTTAAGCTATATATATAATTTTTGTGCTGGTGACGAATTATTTTAGTATAAATAATTAAAAAATATCATGCCTTTATTTGCATATAAAGATAGCGTGATACACCGCGAGTGACTATGAATAACACGATTTATTACTTACTGAGTATATCTGTATAGCGGCACTTGTAATTTTTAGAACTGGTTGAATAGTGACACAATTATACACTTATTTAATTCCTATAAGGAACATGTTGTGCCTGCTGAGTGGGCATGTACCTTTATAAATGAAACACTATTATTAAATGTTTACCCGTGCACGATAATGATGAACATGTTCAATGTCTATGTGACTACTAAAATGGACTTTAAATAAATGTACTATACTTATTTTAAAGTTATATAAAGGAAACTACAAAAAAAAAAGAGTACATAAGTGTGTACATGTAACTAGTTCACATATGTTAAACATTGCAAAAGCCCTGTGTTACATACTATTACCTTAATATATATCGTGTGAGACTAACGTGCGACAGTCGAGGTAGTGTTGTTTCTAAGTGGGTACATGTACATGCATTTAAATCAATTATTGGGTTTCCTGAATAAGATACTGACTGCATTATAATGAACATGATGATCAAACCGCATAGAAATGTACGGAGCCCCGCAGGGGACATGGATTGTTTGTTTAATTCGTTGCAACGAAATGACAATTCGTTCCCTCAAATTAACAATTCGATCTCTCGAATTAACAATTCGTTCCCACGATATAACAATTCATTCCCGCGAATTAACAATTCGTTCCCGTGGGAACGAATTGTTATTTCGTGGGAACGAATTGTTAAATTGAGGGAACGAATTGTTATTTCATGGGAACTAATTGATAAAAACAAAGAATGACACGTCCCTGCGGGACCCCGTACATACCTTATACTGTTTACGACCATCATAGTGCCAGCCTGCACATTCACCAGTTCACCAATCAACCACCGCAGTACATAACCGCCTGCGTTAATCTTTCCAACATAGCAACATTTCTCAACATCTATTGGCAATAGCAACTCGCAAACAAGCACTTTTATTGTCTGAGCCTGTGTTGTAGCTCAGCTGAAGCCCAGCCAATCAGGTTGATTGACCTCCAGCTCAATATTCAAGTCTTTTGAAATGAAAAAAATTGACAAATCGGTACACCATATTTTCCATGTGACGTAGTTAAAATGCGAGCCGCTGATTTTTTATGGTGGTAAATTTATTGAATGTATCTTCCTTAACAATAAGTATAATAAACCTATATTTAAAGTAGTATAGTTGCAAAGCAGATGTGCGTGCCTTATGAGCAAATTGGTCTCTCAGCAACCATACTAATTGGAGACTAGTGAAGAACAGTTAATTTCCAGTCGGCAGATTACCATTTATTTTTACAGAGCTCCGCCGGGGACATGGATTTTATTTTATTAATTCGTTATTTAATTTAAAAATTAATAATTCGTTCCCACCATACATGTATAACAATTTCTTCCCTCGAATTAACAGTTCATTCCCTCAATTTAACAATTTGTTCCCTCGAATTATCAATTCGTTCCCATGATATAATAATTCGTTCCCACGAATTAACAATTCGTTCCCGTGTGAACGAATTGTTAGTTCGTGGGAACGAATTGTTAAATTGAAGGAACGAACTGTTAATTCGTGGGAACGAATTGTTATTGTAAATTGACGGAACAAATTGGGAACTAATTAATAATAACAAATAAGTATGCGCCCTCTGCGGGGCTCCGTATATTTTCCCTATACACTTATGTATAGGGAAAATAAATGGTAATGTAAAGAATGGAAACTAACTGTACACCGGCTGTTGAATACGAGCTCAGTTGTCTATAGATCAAATATCCATATATGTTCGTGAGTTATACCTTTGTATGTAGGAGGTTGTGTTTAAAGGTATACTTGACAAAAGCAAACACACAATTATTGCTGTTGATTTATTAAACTGTTCAAACAATTGAAGGGTCAATATTATAAACGGCAGATTAAAACGCACTACGCCTTGTAGTTGACACAGTTGTGATTTGTTTACACGCCAGCGTTAAACCAGGACTATACAATATAGAACACACATATACAAGGTCCCGGGTAACAAGGAAGGGTTTATCACCATTCGTGGGAAATAATTGTTAATACGTGGGAACGAATTGTTAATTCGTGTGAACGCATTGTTATTTCGTGGGAACGAATTGTTAAATTGAGGGAACGGATTGTTATTTCGTGGGAACGAATTAATAAACAAAATAATACTACGTCCCCAGCGGGGCTCCGTATTACGCGTTGTAGTTTACACAGGTGTGATTTATTTGCTCGCCAGTGTTAACCGAGGACCATACAATACAACACACGTGTACATGTACATACATTATACAAGGTCCCGGGTAACTAGCACGTGTTTATGAGCAGCGTAGTTACAGAACACAATTACGACAAGCCATGTGAATGTGTACATAAGAAGATGTGTGATATATCATGGCAAACATTTACAATATGTATGAAAGTGGATGTCATTTTCAGACCAAATGCGGAATATGCAAATTGACATATTTATAATATAAACTAAACAAGTAGTAGGTAAATCCATGGTTGGAACAGAACAAAAAGCCAATCGAAAATGCGTTATTGCACCTTTTAAATGTGAAATTAAAATCTCTGTTTAATGTTACGTGAATACATGTCTTCATGTAAACATGTGGCGGTCATGTGATCACCACCTAGTATGACGTCAGACAGTGTTACTGAGGCATGGTGTGCCAGTGTTGTATGTCTGTAATTCTAAAAACAAATGTTTCGACCAAACTGGATACCTTCCTCCTCATTTTGCGCCATGTTAAATCCCCATACGAAAATGTTCTGCAATAAAATGGATATTTGATGATTTTCATCAAATACAAAATGTGGGGAGGGGGATTTTTTTGTTATTGATGAAAACGTAATTACAATTAAATATGTATTAGATTGAAAGGTACATGCCGACTCGGTATTCACAACATGTTATTTATATCAGGGACATCATCTGAGACATTTTCTGGCAAAATAAACATTTATTCACCTTTACCCCACGTATTGAATGACATTATTATACATTATATATCAGACGTAAATTTTCACACTGATATCAGGGGCGATAACCGTGTTTCCTTAAATGTTAACGGAAATTACTATTTATTATCTGTATTTAGATTTTGATGTGCAATGATCATACTTTATATAATCTGTCGAAAATATAACTGTTTTAGGTGACGCATTTAATTAGTATAAATAATATAAAATAGGATGTCTCGTTTGCATATGAAAATATCCTGATACCCTGCCCGTCACCATCAGTAAAATATTTATTACTAAATGATTATATCTGTATAGCGGATGGGATGGGGACTTAAAAGCAGTCGGTCCCGACATGCAACGTCATCGAGCCAGTGCCGTCGTTAAATCAAAGCATTTACATTTGTATTTACATTTGTAATTTTTAGAACTGGTGGAATGGTGACACAGTTATACACATATTTAATGAAGCAAAATTGTGTGCCTATTGAGCGGGCATGTGCCTTTACTATGTGTAATAGTTCGCCGGCAGCAAAACGTGGAACAGACAGTAACTATTCCTGGGAATCCCTCTTGTTGTTTATGCTAATATGAACGTTATATAACTACTGTCTGTTCCACGTTTTGCTGCCGACGAACTTTTTGCAATTAAACTCATTAAATCTAAAACATATTTAAAAGTAAGTACTTTTTCATCAATAACAAAAAAGTCACCCTCCCCAAATTATTTTGTTTCATGAAATTCCATCAAATATTGATTTTATTACGAAAAAACGATTTTCTTATGGGAATTTAACATTGGGGCTAACAATAGATTTGTTTTTAATTATTTTTTTATTTGTCAACCGATTTTCAAAATCTAACTTTTGTTTTCTTAATTACATCATTTTCAAGCTATCTCGCCAGGTTTCGGAGTCAATTTCTAAATTTTGGAAATTGACTCCCCACGTTAAATTCCCATATGAAAATCGTTTTTTCGCAATAAAATCAATATTTGATGGAATTTCATCAAACAACTTTTTTTCGGCGAGGGTGATTTTTTTTGTTATTGATACAAAAGTACTTACTTTTAAATATGTTTTAGATTTAATGTGTTTAATAGCCAAAAGTTCGTCGGCAGCAAAACGTGGAACAGTAGTATGTTTATGGTATGCTGATAATGTATTAGTTTTGTTTGCTAACTGATAACAGCCCCAGCAATCGTCTATGTGTACCTTTGTTTTAATACATGCGCCATAATTCTGGAGACCGCGTTACACATCGCCTACTGCCTTCCCCACAATGCTCAGTCGATACTAGATGGCTACGTTTTTCCATATGAGACACGCCATGTGATTGTGTTCCTCACAACATGTGCGATATCTCATAAAAAAAGTATTTAGAAAACTTACGATATTTTCCGCAAATAAAGTCGAAAGTTGACGAAATATAGATAGCAAATGCGGAATCATATTCCGCATTTGCTCTGAACATTTAGTAATGTTTCGAAGTCATTTACGGATAATATCACACTTTCTGTAAATATAGTTCATGAAAAATCACACAGATACAGAATGACATGGCGTGTCTCATATGCCGACAGCGGTTTCATGTATACTACATAACACGACTAGAATCAACACAGGTAGAGAGAGTTAAAACATGTATATATGGAGTTTATTTTCGTCCTCATTTTAAAATGTATACATCCATAAAATTAAGTTATTACCTGTGTATAATCCGCATACATGTATAACACCGTATCATGCCGTATTATATAAAACCTTCTATGCACCCAATCGCATGTACATGTATGTGTCAACTTTTAAACGTATTTTATTTATAAAATAATTACTATGGTTCCATACACATTCTCACATCTTATACGCGAGCATATGAAATCCACTGAGTCAATAAGTTGGTATCAGATTACGCGACAAACGTCCTTGTATTGTAATGGTGTTTATTCAATACATAACACAAGTCATGGGGTTTTCTTATACAATGTGACAACATGCAGCAAACCCTAAATCAGCCTGTCCATGCTGGGTAAAGAACCATGGGTGGATCTGGAGGGGGTCTTCCGGGGTCGCAACCCCCCCCCCCCCTTTAGCCACTGAGTTTACATAGATTACCACCAGTTGGAGTCTGAATTTAAATGCCGTAAAACACAGGAAAGCTCATTTCGAAGAGCTCGAAAATAGGACAACCCCCTAGTTGCGGTAACTCTGGCAATTACTCCCGTACCGTCCGTAGCTAGCTACGGACGGTACGGGAGTAGATTGCAAGAGTTACCTTCGCAACTACACAACCTCCCCCCCCCCCGTTCCCCAAATGCTGGATCCGCTCCTGAGAACTATCATATAATGAAACCCTACACTATGGAAGCATGGGAGGGACTTCTGACTTCAATACTTCTAACTTCCTTACTTCAAATGTCATTTACTTAGAAGTCAGAAGAAATGAAGTCAGAGACGTATAATCATGTAGTAATATTTATTTTACTGATAGTGACTCGCGGTGGTATCAGGCTATTTTCATATGCAAATGAGGCATTATGCTTTTGCATTATTTATACTAATTAAATGAGTAGTATATAGGGAGTCAAAACCTACTGTGATATCATTTACAACCCTATATAATACCCCCACCACCCTCGAAAAACCATAAATTGGTTAACGAGGAAATTGTCTCCCGACAGCAAATTCATAAATTTGGAACCCCCTATAATACCCCTACGAGGAAATTTATGAGAAAATAATTATTTTACAAAATTAATTTCAATGAGATAGTTTATATTCCAACACCCCATTTTTCTCCTCCAATATAGCTAATTTATTTCGTAGATCAGCAACTAATTCTACCAGCTCTAGTCTACCACGTTCACCTTTAGCTACCTGACAGCGTAGTTGCTTATGTCTACAAAGAGTTTAGGCACTAACGAATTTACAAGGGCATCTGGGGCATTGAAATTGCGGGGGGACACAAGGAATTTGTCTACGTCTCGCTAGATGCCTTCGTAGATAGTCTTTACGCGTAAACGTCTTACAACAAGTATCACACTCCATTATATATATATGTATGTATATGTTTATATTCAATTGGACGTGAACAAAACATAATGTTTTCACGACCAATTGAACAGATAAATTTCATAGGTTATACAAACGTATATTACAGAAAATATGATAACGCTAGAAACTAGAGCAGAAATAGAAAGTTTGAGAAGAGAAGCCGAATCTCTAGGTATTACTTATAGTAAACGGTTGAGAGTTAGGGGGTTGACAAAGCTGATAAACTCCACAAAGAATGAGGCGTTTATGAAGCGGTTTACCCGCACCCACAAACGAGGAGCCTTTAATGATATATCCAAAGCAGAGGAAGTTGGTAACATAATTCAAAAAGAAGGTATTGCGGGGTTAAGGGCTAGTGTAATTAATTATAAAGAATTACCTTCAAACACCAATAATTTGAGACGCCCAATACAAAATAATAAGAAAAAATCTATCGTTCGCGCGAAAGTGGAAAAAGGTGAAGAAATATTGGGGGCTCACGATGAAAAATTGGAAAAGGTAGAAAATGGAAGACGGGTAGTTACATTATCCTTTCGTAAAAACATTGACATCAACGAGTCCGAACGCATGTCCGATAAACTCGCTCCGTATCTAACAACAAATTTTTATTTGAGATATTCATATTCTTACAAGCTAGAAACTATGGAGGAAACTAAAAATGGAAAACCTAAAACTCTAATATTTCACAAAAATCTCGGTGGTAGCGAACCACTATCATCAATGAAAAGAGTTCAAAAATGGTTGTCAGATAAGGAGCAAACACGAATAATGTCCGATAAAATAGACAGACCAAATACAAAGTGGAAGTTTGTAAGATGGGTAGAGGTTTTTGTAAAGCTAATACAGGGTAGTAGGGGAATATATTTGGGACTACATCCAAAGAAGCAGCAGGAGGAGAACTTTCCAGAATGGTTGAGGAATAGAAAAGGTATGTATTCTTTAGATAAGTATAATGACGATCTTTGTCTGTTCAGGTGTCTAGCTATGCACCTTGATAAAAGATCAGACCTGACAGATGTACAGAAAAAGCGGAAGAACTTAGTAAGCAATATTTCGGTAGTAATGTTGTTTCACCAATTCATTTTTCAGATCTGAAAAAGGTTGAAGAGTTTTTTAAAATCGGTATAGAAGTATATCAACCAACCGAATGTAATGTATGGTGGTTGAAAAAGGTACCAGCGCACTATAATGAAATAGGTAATAAACCAATGACAATAGGACTGTTTAATAATCACGCATTTCTGATAAAAACCTTAAAAACCTATCTAAAACTTACGCCTGCAATAATTGTAAACAGAGATTCACAAAAAGCGAGTATAGAATGAAGAGACACGGACCAACATGTATGAAAGGTGAGAAAAAAATAGTATGTGATGGTAATTATTTAGAGCGCCCGCGTTCGTCGTTCGAGAAAGCGTTTTACCCAAAAAGTTCTAACAGTTATGGGTCGATCGATTGGATGTATTCTGTGGAAAAGCGGGGAGGGAATTCACATTCATCACGAAGAGTGCGGACACGGGAGTGAAAGATGGATTTTAGGAGCTCCGGTAGATGGATACTGTCCAGAAACCAATACCGTATATCAATATCACGGCTGTTACTGGCACGGGTGTGAGATTCATGCAAAGCATAAAAAAAGAAGAACGCGCATCCACAATGAGAAGAGAAAAATTTATTAGAAGCAAAGAATTCAACCTAGTAGTTATGTGGGAATGCGAATTCCAAAGAACGGGTAAAGATATAAAGATCGGTTGCGACACTACTCTTTATCCATATCAGATAGTATACGATTTTGAGGCGTATCTCCAGCCAGAAGTTGAAACTACCGGTAATAGTTTAGAGTACGAAGCTGAGCACGTTCCGGTAAGCGTTAGTATAGGAGATAATTTCTCAGGAACGGTAACGCATATGTGTGATAAAGATCCCGCAAAACTTATAGAAAAATTCGCAGAAGATTTGAAAGTCAGGGGAAAAGCTATAAGAGAAGAAGTATGGTCAAGATATGAGTTTAATACGGAATATTTATGTGAAAAACAAATCGCCCAGATCGAACAGTGGATAGATCAAGTACCGGTTATAGGTTTTAACAGCAGTAAGTACGATATAAACTTAATAAAGAAATATTTAGTAGGTGAACTATCTGCAACAACAAAGAAAGTAATGTCGGAAAAAAACGGCACACGGCGACAATATTTCTATTTACTCCGGAGTTTAGATTTCTTGATGTAATACTTTACTAGGACGGGTGTAAGTTACGATAGTTGGATAAAAGCCTACGACTGCAAAGGACAGAAATCTTTCTTTCCTTACGAGTGGTTCGATTCTCCAGACAAACTTGATTACCCAGGACTGCCTGATATAGAGAATTGGTATTCCAAACTATCGGGGAAAATGTTACTAGATGAAACAGAATTAAGTAAATGTCGTAGAATTTTCGAAGAAAAGAATATGAAAACTTTCAGAGATTGGTTGAAATATTATAACGATTTAGATGTAGCACCGTTCCTAGAAGCGGTAGAAAAAAAAAGTGTGAATTTTATAAACACAGAGGTGTGGATATTTTCAAAGATGCGGTAACACTACCGGGTGTGGCTATACAATATTTATTGAGAGGAACCATTAAAGAACAAAAATCTATAAATGTGGTTATACCGGAGGATGCTCTATAGCACCAAAAATGAAGAAACATACGAAATGATGAAAGACGCTCTAGTCGGGGGTCCATCAATCGTATTTACACGCTATGCAGAAGCCGGTGTTTCAAATATTAGATCAAATGGAATTAACAAACCTTGCAAGGCTATTTTGGGGTATGATGCAAACGCGTTATATTTATCTACGTTAAATAAAAGATATGCCGTGTGGAAAAGAAACAATACATCATATAGATACCCCACATAATCCTAAATTTATTAAAAAGTTTTGTAAAAGAGTTTTATCTGGAGACTGGTTTGGGTTTGCGGAGGTGGATATAGAAGTTCCACACAACTTAAAAGATAAGTTTTCTGAAATGTCTCCACTTTTTATAAACAGAGAAGTAGATGTTGATGAGGTTCCAGCACACATGATAAAATATTTGGAAGATACTGGAAGAACTAGAGGAAATGGAAGAAAATTGGTGGAATCTATGTCGGCCACCAAAGTACTGCTGTACGCGCCACTATTGAAATGGTATTTAAAACACGGCCTAGAAATAACGGGAGTTCATCGTGTTATAGATTATATTAGTGGAAAACCCTTCGAATGGTTCGCAAAAGAAGTTACAGCCGCAAGACGAACAGGCGATGTAGAACAAATAAGAAACCAGTAGCGGATATAATGAAATTATTAGGCAATTCGTGTTGTGGAAAAATGATAGAGGCAAAAGAGAGACATTTAAATACGACATATACAGAAGACGAAACCTGTGTTGACAAAGCGTTAAGATCTGCATTCTTTGATGATTTGGAAGAGATAGGAGATGCGTACGAAATATCTTCCCGAAAACCCCGGTGTGCAGTAAAGAGCCCCTTCCACTGTGGAATAGCGGTTTATCAACTAGCTAAATTGAGAATGTTGGAATTTTACTACGAATTTCTAGACAAATACGTAAAAAGAGAAGACTTTGAATTAATACAGATGGACACGGATAGATGTATATAGGAGTTAGTGGAAAAACGATAGAGGAATTGATTAGACCTAACTTACTAGACGAGTTTGAAAAAGAAAAAAATAAATGGTTGGCATGGGATAAATGGAGCGAAAGAGAGCCAGGACTTTTCAAAATGGAATTCAGCGGAGATAGGGCGATAGCGTTATCTAGTAAGTGTTATTTCGTAGAAAAAATTAATTCAACTAATAAAAACTCTGCGAAAGGAATGTCCAAGAGAACTAACAATTTAAATTGGGATAGATATAAACGAGTACTAAGTGAAACTACAAAAGATGGAAAACACATTATAGATGTAGCACAAAATAGAGGATTTAAAATGAAAGACGGAGTTATGAAAACGTACTGTCAACAAAAATTAGGACTCTCGGCGTACTACGATAAGACGCGTGTTACCAGACGGAATACATACAGAACCTCTCTTGATTTAAGTAATCGGGGGTAGCTGGGTGCCAGAAGGCACCATAAGAAGTTATTCGCGAACAAAACCGCGCGATGGACCATCAGCCAAATAATAGAGCACGGGCTCATCAGGTTTGGTAATAGATCTATCTAGATGATATACATACATTCAGAGACCACACGGGATCAGTCGCGCGGCGGCTGCCACCTTCAAGCTCTCCCGGTTGATAGAGGTACCGGACGTCAACATCCGGTGGAAGCGCCTGCTCCTCTAAACCAACGGGTCGCCCGCGCGAGACGGCAGAGGGCTTGCTCGTCACCCTTTTAAACTTGATAGCATCTACTGGCTTCTTACCTATCAATCTGGTCACCTCTCCGTTCAGTGCGGAGACCACGGCGGGCAGTCTGGCCACCCACTCGGTCGATCGCGAATGAGGGTCTACAAGTTCTTTAGCGTATTGGTGTCCGAACAGTCTCTCAGCCAGGGTTCGATTGAAGCGTTCCACGATCCCCTGGTCCCGTTGGATGTTGACGCGGCCGCGTCTGATAGAAACTTTTATGCTTAGACAATAGATGAGAGGGACCGCGCCCCATGAACTCGCGGCCGGGATCGACCTGGAGAAGATTCGGCCATTTGAGAGGACTCCTCTTATATATTCGGGAAAGAGCCTCAGCCACTTCCTTAGACTCTTTAGTGGCCAACGGCTCAGCCCCCTTATAAAACGACTCGCTACGTCAACGATTGTCAGTGCGTACTTGTACGTTTTGCGACCGACGCGATCGTGAGGGAGAAACAGGAGATCCGCTTGGTGAACTTGGTTCGGCACCGGCACGTCGAATTTCGGGCGCGGAATATTGTGAGGCGCGGGTAAATAGATCTGCCAGATGGCCTGCTTCTTGAGCCATTCCTTGACAGCGTTTTCTGAAACCTTGGTCGCCGCCGCGAGGTTCTTGATGGCCGCGAGTCCCTTCCAGTAGCCGCGTGGGCTATAGTAATGTATTCGACAGCCTTGCGCGTTAGTTTTGGTATCAAGTTTGCGCGTGTTCATCGTATGCGAAGTATTCTAATATATCGGACAATCTCCAACATGCCCTCGCCAGTTCGTCCGGTAACTGCGTCGTTAATAATAAACCTTTGTTGGAAGTTTCGCTGCAGCCCAATCGCGTTTGGGTTGGAACAGGAGAGGGGAATCTAATTCAACATTGTGATGGAGGAATCTAACATCCGCTTTGCGAAAAAGGTGGCCGCTTTTTCGTCCTCGCGCCATGTCTCGAGACAATCTCGGGCCAGACTAATCATACTCTTTGCACCAGGTAAACGATGTTTTTGGGCAGTGTAGCCTACATCGATCATAGCGTCATAAAGTTCGTCAACTAACATCGTTCTATATATATATTTTTATAAAAAAAAATTTTTTGTTTTTAATTAATTAATTAAAATCTCGATTGAATATAATAGCCGACGAGACCCACCACACCCATTCCCACGACGATGAACGCGATCTCGCGGTCTTTTTGGGCCTGACGGTACATAGAAATCTGAAAGTTGTGGCTCGCGATCCATTGGATCGAGACTTTTGTGCGGATATGCCAGCGCGTACTTGCGGTTGGCTTCTTCAACGTTCTGAAAAGTTTGCGCGGCGTGATTCTCACGGCGCAGCTCTTCGTTAACCCAGTCCAGATGGGCGGTTCGTTTTTTCGAACACGCTTCCTTTGCGCTATTGAGTTGTTCTACAGCTAAATCGTGACGCTTGCGCCCCTCATCCACGTCCGATTTTCCTATTTTCGAGAATATAAATTTGCTACCGCTGAACGCCAATGCGTTTACAAGTGCACCACCTATCATTATTCCGATCGAAGCCATTTATTTCCATATATTAGCTGGTAGAATTCCAGCTTTAACTAGATAATCTCGGGTCCAAACTGAGGCCGCTACATCTAAAGTCGCGAGCCCTGCGTCTCTCACAGTAAAGTCCAATTTGGGAGTGGACCCTCCTAGGGCCATCTTTGATAGTCGAGCATACCCGATACTGAAAACCGATATCACCGCGGCGTGATAAAGCGCATTCACTAACATTTTACCATCTTGTTCAGCCATTGTTATAATTATTGCATATAAAAGGGATCGCGGATCAATGTTTAAATGGGGCGCATCCAAATTCAACATTGTTGATGATTGGTGTTTCGTAACTTTCTTCTGAACACTGGCTGGTTGTTTTTTCGGGTATTTCCACACGCACAGGGCACCAACAACTGCCAGACCACCACCAACAAACCAACTCCAATTCACGAATTTGGGTGTCAAATTCAAAGAATTTGGGTGTGCTTCCAATTCGTGAATTGGGGGTGTTGTTGTACTCAACTCTGTCTTCAGATGTTTTGCTGTCTCCGTCCCCATCAATTCACTAATTGGCTGCAATCCCAATCTCGATTGGAGTTTAGCCTCTCGAAGCTCGGCGAGTATTTTATATTTTTTAACTTTTCGGGTGGCAGCCGCCACCCGCCCAGCTGCATGTCTTTTTGGATTTTGTATATGCGGTATGTCATCCAGTGGCGGAGTAACACTCTGGTTCGATTGTGTTGGAGCAATCTGGTTCAACTCCGTCACTCTCACGGGTGTGTCTTGTGTCATCATTTTCAGAGCTTATAGTTCGTGGGCATATATGTCCAAATTGACAGTGTTTACCCGTGGTCAACGCGGTTGTCAGCGGAGCTAAGTACATTCCAAACTTGTGATAAATTGAGCAGCATGCCGTTCTAAGAGTGTGTCCTATAAAAGGGTCAGTCTCTAGATCGTGAATCAACCCTTCGGTGTTTGGTATAGGGAGAAGTATACTAACGGTGGTAGCGTACAAATGAATAGCCGCCGATCCAAGAGTTTTTGTCATCTCTGCTCCCAATTTGGATTCGTATCGCGCATACATTTTATCGATCTCCGCATCTGACATCTTATCCACCTGAAAAACTGAGAGACGCCTACCGAGATAATGCTCCGATTGTCCCCCAGCAACCAGCGCAGCTAGCCGCTCTCGTCGCGCCGCATTTTCACTCAACCCAATACCAGCCCCCGATTCCGATTGCTCTGTCGGATCATTATTGTTGGCAGTCGGAGTTGAGGTTTCTTCTATCAGCTGATCGAGAAGTTCGTCGCAGTTCATTTTTCTTAATTTTTTCAAAGTTTGTAATTTAACTATTCTAACAAGTCTCATCACTTTAACATATTGCCAAGCGCACCACCCGATACTTATGATCACCATTATGCTCGCAACAAAGCTCGCAGCGGAGCACCAAATTGTTAACATTGTTAACCATTGTTCAGCATTTGTTCAGCATTTGTTCAGTATTTGTTCAGCATTGTTCAGCAATTGCTAAGCATTGTTAAGCATTGCAATAGCTTATTACTTTGCAATTTTCCTAATTTTATAATTTTCTTAAAATTAATTATTAATTATTAATTAATTGATAACTTTATAAGCAGTTGGTTGATCAGTCTTTAGCAGAAGCTTGGCGTGCTTAGTTTCCGAAAGTATCTGTCGAACCTCCAGGCGCTCCTCGCGCGTTGGGATAACGTCATTTTCTCTAAGACAGTCATCGAATGAGTCTCGGTCCTTGCAGTGAAAGAGGGCGACCCATTTCGTTTGCTCGCGCAGATCCTTGAGGACGGCGTTGTATTTTTGAGTGGAGATCCATACGCTTTGCCTCGCATGGCGGCCAGAAAATGCGAGCTCGGAGAGCATGTCCTTCTTTTTGGTCATCGCCGCCTTGGCCGAGCAATCGTCAATCACATATAGGGTGGGCTCGCCCTGAAATGTTTGGTATAAACCACGTAACCAATCGTGAAGCCTATCACCGGGGTCAATAACGTATACCTCAGGGTCGGTCCATATCCACGGGCGCCGCTGATAAGTATCGTTGTGCCGCACAGTGGGACACAGGATCACAATGTGACGAAAGGCATCGCGGTAGGACTCCTCGAGCAAGTCGAGGATGAAAATCCGTTTTTCCACATCCTGTCTGCCCACATATTATGGCAGAGTGAGCATCTCCAATCGTGAATTGGTATTGATTGCTACATTTCTTAATTCATTTATTTTCTTTGAAAATAGTAGAATTATGTATTAATAAATCGTTAGATGATTTTTTTATTAATAAATCGTTAGATTTAGTAGATCGCTGATACGTATCGACCATCTTCGATGTTGAGTTGTGCGTCTGTAATTATATATAAGTACACGTTCAATGGCCCGGCTCCGTCCGCCTCTTTGGTTATCTGGATCGTCACACCCTCACTAGCGTTCTCAACTTGGCGTCCGCTACCATGTATTTGGTCATCGTCGCTGGCTCGCATGTCTAGCCATAACGCGTATTTGCTATTCAGGAACTCTGCGAGGGAGACGGCCGAGAGCTGCAGGTCTTTGGCAACTGCTGCAACCTCCGGAGAGCGCTTAGAGCCGGCAGCAAACTGCTTTCTTACTTCATCCCACTGCTGGTGCGCGCGAAGACCCGCGCTGTAGAGTTGATTGGGGACTCCCTCGATCGTCACCTCTACCTTCGTGATTTTGGGGTTATAGAATTTGTCGGTTTTTCTAGAACCTAACGCGAACCGAGCATCCTCGAACAACATCAGTATACCTTTCATCGATCGGGCGGGTACGTTGACATTAATATTCCACAATGTGTCGCTTTTGTCTTTCGGCATCTTGCGATGGCGAAGAACTAGGTCGTAAAGTATGACAACGCGCCCGGCGTACTGGGTTCTGATCAATCGCGCGAGTTCGGGCATCGTGACCATGTCGTACTCCAGGGAAACATTATCGATCGTATACGTCGATAACTGGTCGGTGGCTATGAGAACTCGGCCGTAGACGTTAAACGTTAGTTCGTATTCGAGGCGGTCAGCCAAAGCACTCTGATAGTAGGGCATGTGACTCTCTAGCAACTCAAAGTCGAGCGGGATGTAGAAGCGGTTGCCGTAAGCGCCCGCGACCGCGTTGTCAGTCACGTTGTTATCTGCCTTGTTAGCAGCCCCGATTCTAAGTTTGGTTACATTCTTATTTTTGCTGGTGTCAATACCCTGATAGACAGCGTTTTCACGCTCTTGTGCCGTCTTCCACAGGTCCTGATAACAATGGTAGACGTCGCTGTCATCGATCGACATCACCTCATTACCAGAAATCTTTATCATGGTCTTCTTGACTATGGCGCGACCCAGGTTCTGAACGACGGTTCGGTCCGCGTCCGTCGACGTCAGCGAAATAGTGAAAGCGAGGCGAACAGTACCCGGAACAATGACGTCGTTAGCTCCGAGGTTGGGGAAGCGGACTAAGAGCTGCTGGTTCTGGTCGATCGTCGATGGGTTGTTCGTAATAACGACACTCTGTCTCACGCCTTTTGCCCCGAGGGGCTCACGCAGTCTGCGGTATGGATTGAGTTTGCGACCGTATTGACTCGAAGACATAATTAATTTTATTGAAACTATTAAACCCGTATGGTTTTGTCTTTAATACATAATTAATTTTAAGAAAATTATAAATATGGCTGATTACGATGTTGAAATGGATGCAATCGGCAGAGACGATTACCTCGATGGTGATGATGATGATAACGAAACGCCCTTCATAGAGACTCCAGTTCCAATCCAATCGCAATTGGGGGAAATAGGTGGCGCTACCAGCAGCGTTGGTCAAAGTCAGGAATTACTTGAGGGAGCTGTAAACGACTACTACAACAATTTGTCAGAAATCGGTCTGGTCCAGTCTGTCGGTCGCGACTACTCCAAGTTCGAATTGGATATGCGTGGTAGGTTGCGACTAAAATCATCAAATATCCCGATCATCAACACGAATACCGGTAAACCCCTATCGTTAAAAACCATTGCCGGAAACCGGGGCGGTGGCGAAATCATAAAGAACGAACTAGGATTTCCAGATTGGACGCGTGGTAAAACAATTGTGCCGGCCCGCGCTGTAGAGGCCCTACAGTCTACCGACGAAACTATGGCGAAGACGGCCACCGCGATAGAAACGGTCGAGCTCAGCGAGGTCCCTCAAATAGCCACCGACGTTATTAACACGATGGAGACCACGTTCAGCGTGCAATCACAATTTGGGAAAATACTCAACGATGACCCACCGTTACCTCTTCGAGAACTCCGTGGACTCGATAAGGCTCTACAAACGGTCCGGGGCGAACTGGTCCTTAATCTCTCAAAACTCACGGCGCTGGATGAACATATCGCGCTAGAAGAAAGAAAACTGGAGGAAGCCGGTGACGATAGAGAATCTACCGAGCGGATCGCCGAAAGACTGCGGTCTTTGCGGGACGAAAGAGAAGCTCGTTTGGAGGCCGCCTCGGTTAACCGTGAGGCTCTCCGCACACAAATAAGTCGGATCCACGAATCAATCTCGAGGGTCCCGCACGAGGAGACGACACTCGGTGAGCGTCTTCGCACTCTGTTCAGAGAGCAGGGCGTCACGATAGCAAGCATCCTCGTTGCTATCGGCATGACTATATCGACCATAGTTCTAGCTTTCACTGGTGGTGCGGCGCCACCACCCGCGCCAGCACCAGCACCCGCTCCATCCGGTGGAGCCAAGGAGTGGGTAAAAAAACAACTAAAAGCCCTCGCCAATCATCTAGCTAAATTATCTGGAAAGGCGGCTGCCGCACTACCTGGACTGATCGGAAGTATCGTTTCTTACTTGCTATCTATATTATCAAAAACGGCCGGATGGCTAGCCAAAAATACCTGGGCTTTAATCGTGGCAATCGCCGGTCTCCTACTATTCTTCGCCAGAGAGTTCCTACAACCAAAGCGTAAATAATCCGATCGCCACGAGGGCGATGACGAGCCCTAATTTCTCCTCCTCGTGTGTTGTGCTTCCAATTTCACCCAATTTGCGATTGATTGGTGTTTCTCCAATCGCGATTGGTCTGTTGATGGAACTCGATGGTGCATCCAATTTACGAATTGGGGATACTGGGTTCGATTTACGAATTGGGGGAGGTGTATCTATTTTGTGTTTTATGAAATCGGTTCCACTGTTGAACCCGATCATGTTGGGGGTGCGCTTGATGATATCCGTGTTCACGTTACCGTTGTGGATGATTTTTTGATTGGCGGTGGCGATTACGATCTAATTATTGTAACCGTCAACCGGGTCGTCTCGTAGTATCATATTGCTCGGCGCCATATAAAGACCTATTCCAAATACATAGTCTACTGGGGTGCTGGCATTCTATAAAACGTCTTGATAATTCTGGATCGCCTTCTCCAGGTCCACCCTAGCTGAGATGGCGTCCTCTACAAGTGCCAATAATTGTTTTTGTGCATCAAACGCTGTTCCCGTGCCCAGTATAGAACTGCGAGTTTGCTTCTGTGCGCCGAGGATGGCCCAGACGTACGTGCGAATGGAGTCGTTGACGCGAGTAACCCCGGCCTGCGTGAACCCTAGACCCGTATCTAACATAAATGTACCCCACGCGTTCTGAACCTCAGCAGCCTGCTGTATGTAATCGACGTGAGCCAGTTTCGGAGGTAACATTTTACAAGAAAACACGCCACAGTGCTGACCTCCAGACACTTCCGGCCCGAATGTCATCGTCGCGGGGTCAAAATTCCCGGCGTTCCGACTGACGATGTGGTCACCGGAGTGATCGTGTCTAAAATCAGTCTGCGTCCAATTCCCGGACTGGCCCCTAATGAGAACGTCCCCGAGGCCGGTGCTGGTAGAAAATGCTTTCTGTCTCCAGTCCGCGTCTTTTGAAACGTTAAATTCGTTACACAGTCTTTCAAACGCCATACGGTCGTATGCGTTGGAAATTGGATCCCAGGCGTCGTCTTGAGGTAGTGAAATACCTAGTTCTTTGAGAATCCTCCTAATAGTATAATACACGTGAAAGTTGTAGACACTTCGGAGCATGACATTCTTGGATGTCAGATGGTCTTTATATGAAACTCGACACCCGGCTGTTGCGCACCATACAGCAAAATTTATTTGGTTCTGCCAAAACTGCATCGGTGTTGCTTTCCACCCGTTTACCGCCTCCATCGTAGTAATCTTGGGCAGCCTATATTGTTCAAAGATGTTAGGGAAATTGGTGGCAAAGCCACTGTCCGGTCTAACCGTTACGGTTGGGTGTACAAGGCGGTTAACAACGTCTTTTTGCGTGTATTTACCTCCGAACGCGTACTTTACATTAGAGTTAAAGCTAAATGCTTTGGTATCCATTGAAAGATATTATTATGTTTGCTACTATTACTAATGTTCAAAAAGGGAGTTGTGAACTTCAAAAATTAATAGACAACTGCTGCGGAAAACGCCGGGTAGGCCTTAGATCAATCACCTTCACAGTTGGGTGGAAAAACATTGAAATGTACAAGGATATCTCCGGATTAGAACGGCCAGAGGTTATCTATTCCGTAGATGGTCTAGATCTAGAGACCGCCGATAGTCCTGCAGAAGTAGAGAGACGCGTTCGGGAAGCAGCTGTCGCATTACGTCCTGGCCTTTGGGGTTTCAGAGATGTACAAGCTTTAATCGCAAGGAATATGCCTGATAATGTCACTCTCACAGTCTCAAAAGCCGCGGGGATTGCGACATTGTCCGTTGATAAAAAAATAAAGATCACTCCTGGGTTGGCCTCAATGTTAGGATTTAAATTTGCACCCCCTTACAACGAGGATGAAGGGCGAATGTTCCCGTTGCACTTTGTCTTCCCCGTGGGTTATCACCGCGGCGATACCCCAGTAAACTTCGCCTTCACGAAAACTCTCGGGGTGCACCTTGATCGGGTGAACACATCGTACAACACGGTAGACGGATCCCCCAGCACATTACTGAAAACTGTGCCCGCCAGCGACTGTTTCTATGGCGAGACTGTAACCTTAGACTTCCCACACCCCGAGATGAAAGTATTGGAATCTGGACACATCCACGAGTTGAAGATTTCTATTCTTGATGATAAAGGGAGAGAGTTGAAGAACGATTACCCGATTTCGGTCGTCCTAGAAATTTCAAATTAATTACGAAAATTATTTAGAATTAAACGCATGTTCGTAATATATATTATCAACATTATGAGTATATACGGACCAGGTAGTTCTTCCGATTGGGTGACAAATTCAAATAATTTGGAACCGGCAGAAGGGGGATTCATTCCAACAGAGGGCGACTTTTTAACTACCCAAAAAACAAAGGCCTTGATCAATAGAACTATATCGAGGGCCACGGACGAGATTCACAAGAGTCTACTATCACAACTTAGAGAATATGCCCTGGCTGTGAATACACAAAGTCGTGAAGAAACGCATACGGAACTAAACGAACTAGGTAAAAAAATAACAAAATTTAGAAAAGAGGCCCGGTTGGGGATTGATAAAGCCCGTGAAGACCGCCAGGCTGACATTACGGAAGTTTATGATGCGTTGCGCTTAGAAGACTCTCTCAGCAAAGAAGCTACACTTGCTGAATTACACGGAAAATAATCGATTTTCGAAAAGAGGCCACGTCGGGTATTGAGAAAGCACGAGAAGACCACCAGGCGGACCTTACGAAGGCTTATGAGGTGTTGCGCTCAGAGGACTCTCTCATCAGAGAAGCGGCACTTACTGAACTAGATAATAACCAAATTTCGAAAAGAGACCCGGTCGGGTATTGATAAAGTCCGAGAAGACCACCAGTCGAACCTTGCAGAGGCCATTGCGGAGGCTTATGATGCGTTGCGCTTAGAGAACTCTCACAGCAAAGAATCGACACTTACGGAACTAGATGAAAAAATAGCCGAATTTCTAAAAGAGACCCGGTCGGGGGTTGAGGGGGTCCGAGAAGACCACAAAGAGGCCATTGCGGAGGCTTATGGGGCGTTACGCTCAGAGGACTCTATCAACAGAGAAGCGGCACTTACTGACCTATACGAAAAAATAACCAAATTTCAAAAAGAGACCCGGTTGGATCTTGATGGAGTCCGAACGGGTATTGAGAAAGCCCTAGAAGACCACCAGGCGGATATTACGGAGGCTTATAGGGTGTTGCTCTTAGAGGACTCTATCAACAGAGAAGCGACACTTACTGAACTAGATGGGAAAATAACCAAATTTCGAAAAGAGGCCCGGTCGGGTGTTGAGAAAGCCCGAGACGACCACAAGGCAGCCCTTGCGAAGGCTTATGAGGTGTTGCGCTCAGAGGACTCTCTCATCAGAGAAGCGGCACTTACTGAACTAGATAAAAAAATAACCAAATTTCGAAAAGAGACCCGGTCGGGTATTGATAAAGTCCGAGAAGACCACCAGTCGAACCTTGCAGAGGCCATTGCGGAGGCTTATGATGCGTTGCGCTTAGAGAACTCTCACAGCAAAGAATCGACACTTACGGAACTAGATGAAAAAATAGCCGAATTTCTAAAAGAGACCCGGTCGGGGGTTGAGGGGGTCCGAGAAGACCACAAAGAGGCCATTGCGGAGGCTTATGGGGCGTTACGCTCATAGGACTCTATCAACAGAGAAGCGGCACTTACTGACCTATACGAAAAAATAACCAAATTTCAAAAAGAGACCCGGTTGGATCTTGATGGAGTCCGAACGGGTATTGAGAAAGCCCTAGAAGACCACCAGGCGGATATTACGGAGGCTTATAGGGTGTTGCTCTTAGAGGACTCTATCAACAGAGAAGCGACACTTACTGAACTAGATGGGAAAATAACCAAATTTCGAAAAGAGGCCCGGTCGGGTGTTGAGAAAGCCCGAGAAGACCACAAGGCAGCCCTTGCGAAGGCTTATGAGGTGTTGCGCTCAGAGGACTCTCTCATCAGAGAAGCGGCGGTTGCTGAACTAGATGGAAAAATAACCGAATTTCAAAAAGAGACCCGGTCGGGTATTGATAAAGCCTTAGAAGGCCACCAGGCGACCATTACGGAAGCTTATGATGCGTTGCGCTTAGAGAACTCTCACAGCAGAGAAGCGGTACTTACCGAACTAGACGGGAAGATAACCGAAGTTTCTGATAAACTGAAACATGATCGTATAGCCGCGAGGAGGCCTCTTATGAGATTCGTACTGAGGCATATAACGCAACCAATGCGCTTGCCGGAATAGTGCAAACAATGAAAACGCCAAAACGTGTCATAACAGTTTGGGCTGAGAAGCGGGGCCCATTGGTTGAGGGGCACTATGAATATTCGTTCGGTGCCAAAGCGAGTAATAAATATGGGGGATACACTATGACAGCTGCAGGTGAAGTTATCCAAATGGCGGTCTGCTCAGTTAATGGTAGTGGTAAACCTGTGGGCGCGGTCGCGATAAATATTGTAGTAGATGGGGAAGAACGGGGGGTTGGAGTCACTAAAATCTCTGGAGATAGTTCGACGGTGGTTTCGTTCGCCGGTGATGATCGAATTAGACTTTCCCAAGGTAGTGTTATTAACTTTGTTACGAAAATCGGTGACCCAGGGAGTTCTTCCACTATTATCTCATTGTTAATTGAACTTATTGTGTAAATACTAATATATTGAACTAAATTTGTAAAATTTGTAAAATTTAAATATGAACGAATCACCGCTTCCAATTGTCAATACCACTCCACCAACACTGTATCCAACTCTCAATACCACTCCACCAACACTGTATCCAACTCTCAATACCACTCCACCAACACTGTATCCAACTCTCAATACCACTCCATCAACACTGTATCTAATTAACGAAAGAAGTTCAGATTTTAGGTTGAATAATATCGTCGCTATGCAGGATATTTTAGTTAGAGAATGTGCAAATAGAAAAAGACACGCTAACAAATATAAGCGCGCGTTGAACATAGCTGAAGCATCTAGTACGGTTCTGGCAAGTGTTTGTGTGTTGTGTGGGGCGGGGACTGCTGCAACGCTATCTACAATTGTAACGGTTCCACTTGCAGGGGTTTTGAGTGGAATTACCGTTTTATCTGGAATACTTTGTATGGTAATTAGGGCGGCGGGTGGAAAACTCGAGAAAAAAAGTAGAAAACATGATAGAATATCCGTTCTCGCTAGGTCGAAGAAAAATAGCATCGACGTTATGGTGTCCAAAGCGTTGGCCGATAAGAAAATATCAAATTTAGAGTTTGAATCCGTGGTGGAAGAAATGGGGAGATATGAAGAATTAAAAAATGATATAAGAATCAAGGCGCGCGCCACCATGCCCAAAATTGAGTGTACTGATTGGGATAAATTTAGGGTAAAACTTGGAAATAAAGTCGGAGGAAATGTTACAGCACCATTGTGATATTTTATAAAATAATTTAAAAAAAAAAAAATAATTTTCTAATTTTCTTAATTTTATAATTTTTTCAAAATTATTAATTATTAATTATATTGGTGCAGTAAACAAATTTACAAACCTATACAACATATGTTTTTCACTGAGAATTACAAATTCAGTCGAGTATTACACTGTACACACCGTCTGTGTAATTGATACACTCGGCTCTGTTTACCTCGGCTATCAATTTACGCATGGTTCATAACCCGTGTAATTGAAACATTGTCGTAATTGATAATTGTACAACACTAGGTAATGTTTATCATAACAGCCTACATGGTCGTGTGGGTTAAGGAGATACTCTATAGAGACGAGGGTCGTGGGTTCGCGCCGCGGTTGGAGCTAAACACTTTTATTTATTTATTTGTATCCCTACAAATGTGGTCACTATGGTAAACAACTGCTTGACAACGGCGTTCGGAGTCCGACCGCTTGAGGTTGATGAAAAATAAATTGTCAGTTTACAAAAAAATAAATGGGCAGACAACTCCGGCCTCTTGAGGTTGATGAAAAATAAATTACCAGTTTACAAAAAAATGAGCAGACAACTCCGACCGTTGTCATGATGTTATTTGTCTTAGCATCAACATTGCTGTTCAATAATAATTTTTTCAATTTCTTTATAAGCGATATCGTAGAAATGTATATTCGTAAACGAATCGTTGGGTTTTAACAATTTTATATAATACACCTTAGTTTCATATCCGATACGCATTATCCGTCTTAATGTTTGTATTTGCCTCTTGTATAGTTGACATAATTGCCGGTATAATATTGTAAATGCAACGTTTTTGTTTTTATCGGAGCGTAATAAATTACGCTGGTATTTCATGTATTCGATATCGCCTAGTGTTCTTATTTTATAGAATTTATATATAGGATTATAACCCCCATAAGCTTCGTAAACTTCTTCAACACAGTTATTAAAAAATTTCAATTCCAATTGTATTGTATTATCCATTTTCTCTAATAGTTGTTTTTTTCTGTTCAATTTCCAATTTCTTCTAATAATTGTCCAATTTCTTCGTTAAAAGCGATATTGTAGAAACGCATATCCGTAAACGAATCTTTGATTTTAAACTGTTTTATAAAATTAGTTTGATAATGTTTCGGTAGTGTTTCTCCGACCCTATTTAGTCGCTTCATTACATAAATTTGATACTTATACCGGCGACATAATTGCCTGTTTAATATTGTAAATGCAACGTTTTTATCGGAGCGTAATAAATTACGCTGATATTTCATGTATTCGATACCACATAGTATTGTCATTTTACCGTGTTTTAATACTGTAGAAACAGCGGCGTAATTGAAATTGAAATTAATTTTGTAAAATAATTATTTTCTCATAAATTTCCTCGTGGGGGTATTATAGGGGGTTGCAAATTTATGAATTTGCTGTCGGGAGACAATTTCCTCGTTAACCAATTTATGGTTTTTCGAGGGTGGTGGGGGTATTATATAGGGTTGTAAATGATATCACAGTAGGTGGTATCATTTTGACTCCCTATATACTACTACATGTAAATGCGACACATGAAAAAAACAATATTTTCGACAGATTATAAAGTATGATCATTGCACATCAAAAAGTAAATACAGAAAATAAATTGTCCGTGAACATTTTAAGGACACGGTTATCGCCCCTGATATCAGTATGGAAATTTACGTCTGATATAAAATGTGTAATAATGCCAATCAATACGTGGCTATTGTGAATGAATGTTTGTTTTACCAGAAAATGTCTCAAATAATGTCTCTGATATAAAGAACAGTTTGTGCCGACTGAGTGGGCATGCACCTTTAACGCAAATTTCCAAGTCGCTTAGCATTGACCTTGAGTACAGGGGTCGCATGGGCGGCTATAGAACGTTAATGTGGATGATGACAAACATGTAGCAAACTAACATGCATAGTACAGTGAAATCTCTCTAAACCAGACACCCTGGGAGGTCCCCAGGGTGTTCGGATTATAAAGGTTTCAATGTAAACCTTTGATCATTCTGAACCATAGTTGTGTGCTATGCTATCACTAAACAGACAGTATCACCAGAGATAAATGACCAAGAAACTCATGATGAAAAATAAGATCACATGTGTTTTCTTGGTGTCCGGTTTATAGAGGTTTCACTGTAACATACGTGTATACAGCATGTTGTCTTTTAACGCACATCTCTATGTCATGTTGGCATTGCATTAAGTAAAGCGGCCGATTGGATGGTATATAGAATGAAAATAGGGGTGATTACAAATATGTTCATAATATTTCAAGCCATTCTGCGTTACGGTAACAGAGATAGTAGGCAGCCGAAAACTCGGACCAAAACCTCGGACAGACATATGGGCAGACGAACAGCCGGACAGCGTCGCGACTATAATTATAAACATCACAGTGTTCTTCCTCTTTCCATGATCAACATGTGTACCGAATTTGGTTACGATCTGCCAAGTAGAACTTGAGTTATTACGCGAAAACCAGAGAAGGCGAAAATTAACGTGGCCGTCAATGGGACATATTAACTAATCAGAAAATTTTGAAAACCAAAGGTGTTTTTCGGCTTGCCTTGATAATCATGTACAGCGAATATCCTCCAGGTGTGACAGGCATAACTTTCGTTATTGCACAGAAAGTGATATAGAATACGAAAACAAAAAATGGTCGCCAATGTGAGATAAGTCGTCAGCAGTCAGGCTAGTCAATCAATCTGCTTTATTTTATACGGAGCCCCGCAGGCGACGTATAATTTATTTTTGTATTAATTCATTCCCACCAAATAACAATTCATTACCACGGGAACTAATTGTTAATTCGTGGGAACGAATTATTATATCGTGAGAACGAATCCGAAATTTCAAGCCCAGTGTTCAAGTATTTTGAAATAAGCAAAATGACACATATTGGCAATATTAGTGCAGGCGGTGATGCAACACACGTGTGACCGTTTTAGTGAATCACTCACCTGTATCCATATCCATTTTACCGCATGTCAGTGGCGGGTGTTCATTGGATTACCCTCTGTCATACATCTATATATATAATCACTTAAATCACCGTCATTCATACACTACATAGCTGAAGATAGACTATTATCCACGTACGGCTGGCAATACGTGTCATGAATACCGTATCAAACCCGTCCTGGGGCCGTTTCACTATACTTCGTACGACTAAGATGTTCGTAAGTGCAAAATTATGATAGCCTGTAAATGTCACGTGAACAATTTTGTCTTGTAAACAATTATTGGATTTACATGTACAGACGTTCCTAAATGTGTGCCCTTTTCACTAAACTTCGTACGACCATACTGTTCGTAAGTACATTTTTTAGGATCGTCTGGAAGTTTCAATTGATGGATTTACATTTATTGAGCATAGGCTGCATATGCTCAATAAATGTAAGTCCAATAATTGTTTACAAGAAAACATTGTTAATGTGACATTTACAAACTATCATAATTTTGCTCTTACGAACATTTTAGTCGTAAGAAGTTTAGTGAAACGGGCCGCAGATGTGTTAGAACCTATACTCACGTGTGCTGAACGCCGCGCTAGGGTAAAATGTTCACGCCAGAATAGGCGCCGGGTTCTTGACGAATTACCATTCATTTTCATGCTGGAACTACTGAATAAACACATGTTCGTCTAGTAACCGGCGCAAACAAATTGCGCCGGTTACTAGACGAATATTCTCGTCTGGAAACCGGTGGATTTGTCGATGTGAAACATTGTACGCCGGCGCGGAGTACAGCACCAGTTATAGAGAATAGTAGGTTAGTGCCGTGAATGGGAAAAATATATGGTAAGGCTTAGGAAACGGGTTGGGCGAGGCTCTGCCAAGCATATCCCGTTTCCGAGCCGCGCCATATATGTTTTCCCATTCACGGCACTAACCTACTATACTATTTATCCCGTCAACACCTACTAATGACTTGAAAATGCAAACAAAATAATCCCAGCCACCGCACATATTCATGCGCAGTGATCAGGTCGTATTGACAGGATATCAAAAATGTTTCACGGCACCGTGTTTCACGGTTCATACGCACTGTGTTGACGGGATAAATAGTTATGACATGTATCGCCATAAAAAAACACCATCCTTACACACTGGCAGCAGACAATCGGCGTTATATTTTATTCCGTACAATAATAATATCATGATGTGTCGTTACAGTGCTAGCCAGAGTAGAGAGTGAATAGACGATACACGTACATGTATTTAGTAACGTATTTTACTGTACGAGTTCCCACGAAATGACAATTCGTTCCCTCAATTTAACAATTCGTTCCCTGGAATTAACAATTCGTTCCCATGTTATAACAATTCGTTCCCACGAATTAACAATTCGTTCCCGTGGGAACGAATTGTTAATTCGTGGGAACGAATTGTTAAATTGAGGGAACGAATTGTTATTTCGTGGGAACGAATTAATAAAATAAAGAATTATACGTCCCCTGCGGTTCTCCGTATTAGCCAGAGTAGAGAGTGGTATAATCGATTTGTCACGTAGAAAATAAGCGGCAGCTATCATTATATCAATCAATACACGTACTAAGGCAGTTCACTGACAGTGCTCATATCATATAAATAAATCCAATTAGCGTCTCAGCTTCTACATCACATTTGTATTAGCATGAATATTGGTTATTGTGTACATGTACACAACGGCGACCGGGAACTGAATAGAGTCGGCCGCACATCAATGAAGGTGTTTTGTTTCTATATGTGAATTATAACTGGTCTACAGCAACCCATGGCGCCGCGTTAGTTTATCAAACATAATGGCATTGTTATGTTTATTCAGCTTTATAAGTCGCTCTACACAATTTATTTGATGAAATTCCATCAAATATTGATATTATTGCGAAAAAACGATTTTCCTATGGTAATTTAACATGGGGTGTCAACTTGCAAACTTTTGAAAATTGCCTCCGAAACCTGGCGAGATAGCTTGAAAATAATGTAACTAAGAAAGCAAAAGTTAGATTTTGAAAATCGGTCCACAAATATAAAATATATTTAAAAAAAATCGATTGTTAGCCCCCATGTTTAATAATTTGTTTGGGGGAGGGTGACTTTTTTGTTATTGATGAAAAAGTACTTACTTTTAAATATTGTTTAGATTTAATGTGTTTAATAGCCAAAAGTTGGTCGGCAGCAAAACGTGGAACAGACAGTAGGTCCATTGTGCCTGGTGTTTTCGTCAAATATAAACGGGAATGTTACATTTAACACATGCCACCATAATAACATACAATACTTACTATTCACTATTTCACATATTGCCTGATTTAACCCAAATAAGTTACTCATTATCAGATTGAATGTCTAACTGTTCGAACACAATTCTCGAATGGGAGACATAGGCACTTTATGGGATGAACGAAAACCCGATGTGATAATGATTGCTATCCAGTTGGACTTAGGATCGCTATTAAGTAAGAAGGTATGACGGCGGCCATCTTGTTTATTTTGTTTTCAATCAACGGAAGTGGCTATGACGGGAGTCTGCATTATATAACAGAGCATAACCTCAACAGGCCCGTACGCAGGAATTAATTTAGGGGGGGGGGGGGTGCGTTATCGAGGGCGCGAAGGGCTACACATTTGTTTTGCATATCCACGGACATGACCTCGGAAGATTAACAATTTCACCCCTAAGTAACTGGACTGAATTTGTATATGTTAATTTTGCAACCAAGCCAATCATCACCAAATTATTTTCAGACCAGTCCATTTATGAACATGGGGTGTTTTTGTTCTTAAAATTATGAAAATTACTTGCTAAAAGTGTAGATTCTGATGAGGCGGCTCGTTACGAGCCGGCTCATCTGGATCTACACTTTTTGCAAACATCACTATACAGGCCTGTGGTGTTGAAAGGGGTTAATGGGGGATGCGTACGCACCCGCGCACCCCTCTACATACGGGCCTGCTGAGACAAACTAGTGGTATATGAACACGCTATGATGATGTAATCTTTACACTGAGGATACGCCATTATGTTTGCGCAAAATCCTAAATATTTTCCGTCTACGCGCTCAGAAGTATATGTCGCGACCACCAGTTGAACCGTCTCGTCTAGACGGTTCAAATGAGTGGTCGCAGCATATACTTTCATTGATACATATTTAAATCATTTCATACCGTAAAGGTGTATTCCGCATGTTATATATTGAGAGGGGTTACCCCGAGTAATCCGGTTTCCTCCCACATTAAGAACTGGCATTACCTATCGATCACTGCCAATCACAACATTTGTATAATTACGTAGATGTAAGTGACATCCTCGTTTGTAATATGTGCAGCTTAGCAACAGTTTACATATGTTGCTGTGAAATGGGGCTTATGGCTTTTGTGCCAGTGTAGATCCAGATCGGCCTGTGCATCCGCACAGTCTGATCAGAATATGCACTGTTCACTATTACATCAATGAAATACCCGTCACATGCTTCTTAAAAACAATGCAGATCGTTATCAGGCTACATGAGTATGCCGTTTGATCAGGAGCTACACCCATAAGCCCATATCTCTCTATTCTGCATTTTCCGTTCAGTATCAAACGCCACAAAGGTGCAACTGGCTGATGGCTGGAAGACACGCAGATGGCCGACTTGGCCACTCCTTGCGCCGTATTGTATACAGTAACGAGACGATGGTCACAAACATGTTAACCCATCACAGTTAGGGAGCAATTATGTTTAATCACATGATGAACATGTGTCCAACGGGTCCTTAGACCTTCCACGTCTGCATATATTATAACATGGTCTGTTCCATGTTCAATTAATTAAAAACACAGGTTGAAGTAACGGACCAAGGTCTATAAATACATTACATGTAAATATACCTAAAAGTATCAATAAGTGGGACAAATCAGTTGAAACAGAAAGTTTACGCTTTGTTATAATACAATGCAAGGTGTTATAACAGGGATTACAACAACAGTTTAACTTACTGTTGTTTCACTTATTGATACGTTTAGGTATATTTAATGTATTTATAGGCCTTGGTGTGTTACTTCAACCTGTGATTAAAAATGGGTACATTTATACAGCAAGAACGAAATAATTCCGGGGACATAAATATGAATCCATATCTTGCTCGGGACAATGCTAGTTATATCTCTTGAATCAACTGCGTTATATCAGTGTTTCGAACTTACATGGGAAAAGTACGGAACCACAGGGGACATGGATTTGTTTTTATTAATTAATTCCCACGAAATATATAAAAAAATCGTTCCCTCGAATTAATAATTCGTTCCCACGATATAACAATTCGTTCCCTCGAATTAACAATTCGTTCCCTCAATTTAACAATTCGTACCCTCGAATTAACAATTCGTTCCCACGATATAACAATTCGTTCTCACGAATTAACAATTCGTTCCCGTGGGAACGAATTTTTATTTCGTGGGAACTAATTGTTAAATTGAAGGATCAAATTGTTAATTCGTGGGAACGAATTGTTAATTCGTGGGAACGAATTGCGAATTGTTAATTTCAAGGAACGAATTGCTATTTCGTGGGAACGAATTAATAAAAAAAACAATGCTACGTCCCCTGCGGGGCTAATTAGAAATAGCGTAACATGGTCTAAATGATTGCATTGCCCTACTGTCTGTTTCACGAAACAAACCCACATTATACGTCCATATAACAATGCAAAAACAATAATTGTTTGGATAATATTAAATTTTATCAATATTAAAGAATGAGCTATTTTGTATTTCGCGAAATATAGTCCATTATTGATTTTATTGCGTAAAACACAATTTCCCCATGTTAAATCCCCATAGACATCTTCACAGAGTGAGTGAAGATGTCTATAGTGATTTAACATGGGGATTGTTTTGTCTAATTTCAGAAATAGTGGAAATTTAACTTTTGTTTTCTTAGATAGATCATTTCCAAGCTATCTAGCTAGGTTGCAGAGTCAATTTCCGACAATAAAAGTCGTTTATGATGCCTCCCACAGTTCCTCTACCTCTTTTCCCCCATGTTAAATTCCCATAGACAAGTCATTTTGTCGTATTAAAATCAATATTTTACCAAATGTCACCAAATAAAAAAGGCCCATTCTTACATTTTGTATATACATGTAGAAAGTCAATCATTAGAGAACATGGAGTCATTAGAGTGGAATTGTAGCCGAGATGTTACGACCTCCGACTGTCATTGTGGTGGCCCGGGTTCGATCCGCAATCCCGGCACTCTGATATTGTAGGATACAATTGTTTGTCCCGCTCTACCAGCCAGTTCTAACCCGGTGTGGCATATGAGTTTGGTAAATAGGTATTCAAGGCATGAGTCAGTTGGAACCCTTAAACCAAGCAACATGCACATGTGTTACTGTTACATATTCACCGTTGTGCTATTACTAGATTCTCAAATAGTTTAACAAAGTGTCAACAAACTCTTCGGAAATCAGACTTTTTATATACGGTTGATGAAAACAACCGATATCAAGTTATTCTCGAATGTCTGTGGTACATGTTGTACACAATTCTTGTATGCATATGTCTATCATATTTGTGGTCTGGTTCAAACGCCACAAGAAGTAGCACTGGCGATGTCTGGTACAGCTACTACATGTACAATGTATGGTGGCTGAAATGAGAATTCACTGCGCAGTAGTATATGCACTCATACGAGCATGTCCTCATATAATTTAAACATATACAGTGAAACCTCTATAAACCGGACACATATACATGTTTTTTGTCCTGAGTTTTGATTTGTTTCATTGCATTTAGCTCAAATACTAATGTATGTTCATGACCGCAAAGCATCTACGTATGTCGTGAAATAGTCAGATGTCTGTTTTACAGTGGAACCTCACTAAATTGGACACCCTGGGAGGTCCTGTGTATAGAGGTTCCACTGTATCCCATCTCGCATTTCAATTACCGCTGAAACAAATGGACATTTTGAACGTTCGACTCCAAACCATTATGAAGGTATCACGGCAGTAATACCAAAAACATGTATAAGTCATTGTTCACATATTGGATGTTAAGGAATTAAATGCGAGTGAGCGTTCGCGTTAGCGACCGCAGTGATTAGTTCATTAAACATTCAATATGTGAACAGTAACATACTTATTGTCACAATATTCATTGTTGGGTATATAGGTATATATGGTTTGCTGGACACTGGACATAGGTGGTAAAATTCGGTAGTGTACATGTATGTAGTGAGTGAATATCTACTGTGAGATACATGTTGACATTCCTGTGTATTGGTTTTTTGAGTGGTCAAGCAAGTTACCTGTGTGTTTGGACATGTGCATTGTACATGAGTTGAAGTGGGGTCATTGTGGACAGTGGACATTTGAATATCGACTAGGCAACAACAATACTTGTATTAGAGACAGCAGACTTAGTTATCCAACTGTAAGTACATGTGCATTAGTTTTAGTGACATGTAGTTTGTGTGTGAATTGTGTGAATTGTGAATATGTATTTTTACTAGTCAAAGGCTTTGTGTAATTTTATCTGAAGTTCAAATGCGATTATTTTTACTAAAGTGTTATTAATATTCTCAAATATGCATTCGCCTAAGATTGTGAAATATTATACCAGACTTCACAGTAAATGAATTGTTCATTCATTGACACTTTAGTAGAGTGGCTAAGTGACAAATATCTGAGGATTGTTTTTTAAAAGATATTTTCTTTTTGGACATACATTGTAATTCTGGAATTTTTGCTAGAAGATAGTTTTGTATTGTACAGGTGGTTTTTGGGTGTGGCCGTGCTACGGGCATGTGAGAGCAGCGAGGCGAGGAAGCGAGCCTGCATGTGCATTGTTGAGACCGTTTGTTCCTGGGCTAATATGTAAGAACTTTCTATTATTACGTTTCCATGAGTGGGGGACTATACTCTGAGGCCGGGACCTTACACTAACTGTGTGGAACATTACGTGTCCTGTGTGGACTGTGAATGGCCTGTGTGGACCATTACGTGTCCTGTGTGGACTGTGAATGGCCTGTGTGGAACATTACTTGTCCTATGTGGAACAATATTTGACCTGTGTGGAACATTGTCCTGTGTGGACCGTTACTTGTCCTGTGTGGACCATTACTTGTCCTGTGTGGACCATTACTTGTCCTGAGGTGGCCGGGTGTATTATTGAGTACTATCGTCCTGTATATTCACACTCACTGACAATGGAATCTAGAGAGAAGTTAATGCAGTTGCTAATGTAACACGTATGATCCTGTGTGTGGATTTAGACACGTATGTGGGGAATTAGACACTTATGAACTGTGTGGGATTTGTGCACTTGTGTGGGGGAATTAGACACTTATGAATTGATATGGGGTATTATACATGTATGTGGGGAATTAGACACATATGAACTTATGTGAGGAATTAGACACTTATGCACTGATGTGGGACTTAAGACACGTATGTGGGGAATTAGACACTTATGATCATGTGTGGGAATTAGACACTTGTGAGCAGTTGTGGGGTAGTTGACACTTGCAACATTATGTGGGGTAATGAGACACTTTGGAATTGTGTTATGAAATGATACACTCATAAGCAGGGTGGTTATTTGACATGTGTTTGGGTTGAAGTGTTGTGGGGTTCACTTGTACTTGTGTGTAAAATAGTAATCATATTTTACTTGACGACGTGTTTTAAATTTTCCATAATATACATGCTACAACTAATCCAACTGTGTTCACTAGTCTTAGCCATCAGATCCATCTGCCGACCTATCCAACGAACTCGTCAATTTGTGACAAATGGTGGCAGCGGTGGGATAGGTCATTGCTCGGAAAAGGTATAGGATATTGGCAATAGGACTATTGATATTAATTGGATTTTAGGCTTGTAGGTGAAGGTTCATTGAAGAGAAATATGGATTTTGAAAAGTTAATGGAACTTGGAAAGGGGTTTGGTTATCAAGGAGATGAATTGCTAGCATTTATCGAGAAGCGAGAGGAGCTTACACGTGAAAGAGATCAGAGAAATAGGGAGCGAGAGAGTAGGAAGGAATTAGCCTTGTCTGAGGAAAAACAAAAGCATTTCGAGTTAGAGTTGTCTAAAGAGCAGATTAGGTGCAAGTTAGAGCTGTTAGATAAGGAAATTGAACTTGAACGAGTTAGAAGTAGGGCATCAGGTGATATGTCTTTAGCATATGATAATGCAGGTAATCACTCGTACAATAACGGTGGTGGGGCAAAATGAAATTACCCAGATTACCTCCCTTTGAAGAAGGAAAGGATAACTTAGATGCATACATTCAAAGGTTTGAGCGTTTTGTTGAAATGGCTGGTTGGTCTGAAGATATATGGGCTGTGAATTTGAGTACATTGTTGAAGGGCAAAGCTTTAGAAGTTTATTCACGATTGTCTCCAACAAATGCAGCAGATTACAAAACTTTAAAGGACTCACTGTTGAAACGCTTTCAATTGACTGAAGAAGGATTCAGACATAAATTCAGAAACAGTAAACCTGAGTCTGGGGAAAGTAGTTCGCAATTTGTTGCACGATTAGAAAATTATCTTGACAGATGGATGGAACTTGGGAATGCACCAACAACTTATTATGGGCTAAGTGATCTGTTATTAAGGGAACAATTTATGATGGCAATGGGTAAGAATTTGGCTGTTTTTCTAAAAGAACGAAAACCTGAAACCGTTCATGAAATGTCGGTACTGGCGGAAGAATACAACGAGGCTCATGGGGGGTTTGATTGCAGTAGCAAATTGAATACAGGTAGAGACAGTCGCAATGTGAATCATTCCAGTAAATTTATTCCATCAGGAGTATATCGCGTTCGTGAAGTGGGTAGGAAGTGCTATGGCTGTGGTAATCCAGGTCATATGGTTAGAGACTGTCCGGCTAAGTCGATGTTTAGTGGATCAGGGTTTAAGCCATTTGATAAGTCAAGGGAAGGATGGAGTGGTCGAGGCCGAGGTCGAGGCAGGGGATATGGTAGGAATTTTGAGTCAGGAAACTGTGTTGTAGAACAAGAGGAAACAAAAGCCAAGGTCATTGTTAGTTGTTTAATTCCAAATGAATCTACACTTGAACCTTGTTGCATTTCAGATTGTAAGGTACACCTTCAGTGTGGCCATGCACTCCCTATTGTTAGTGCAGCCTGCAAGGCAAATGCAGACCGAAAACCGTTTAGTGGGATGCCAGTTTCAGAGGGTTATGTAGGATATTCAAAGGTCAAGGTCCTTATAGATAGTGGTTGTATTAGCGCGGTAGTGCGGAAAGATTTAGTGAATATACACGAGTTCACGGGGAGAACTCGTCTTTGTGTATTGGTTGATGGAACTCTTAGAAAGGTTGATGTGGTAGCAATTGATGTTGATACCCCTTACTTGGTTGGACAAATTGAGGCATCAAAGCCAGGACCCTGCTCTAAAATCGGTTAGAGAGGCAGCGGTAAGTGGAAAACAGTCAATTGGTCGTGGGGGCAACACATCTCGATACCAGATCAAAGATGGATTGATGTATAGGGAATTCCAATCTCCAAATGTAGAGAACGGTAAGATTTTCAGCCAGTTGGTAGTACCGACAGCTCTGAGAGCCCAGGTATTGAAGTTATCACATGACTCATTGTTCGCTGGACATCTAGGGGTAAAGAAAATGTCAGAAAAGATACTAACACATTTCTTTTGGCCAGGACTCCATTCAGACATTATTATGCGTTATTGTCGTTCGTGTGATGTGTCAGAAGACATTTCCGAAAGGTAAGGTGAGTAAAGTTCCCATTGGCACAATGCCAATCATCGACACACCATTTAAAACGTGTGGCTGTGGACTTAGTGGGGCCAATACATCACAGAACAGACAAAGGTAATAAATACATGTTAACCTTGGTCGACTACGCCACAAGGTATCCGGAGGCGACTGCTTTGAAAAGCATTGAGGCCGAAACCGTAGCCGAAGCATTAGTGGAAATGTTTTCACGCATTGGTATTCCAAATGAAATCTTGACAGATATGGGATCACAATTCACTTCTGAGGTGATGAAAGAGGTAAGTAATCTTCTATCCATAAAACAGCTGACAACGACTCCATATCATCCCGCATGTAATGGATTGGTGGAGAGGTTTCATCAAACTCTCAAGCGCATGCTTCGTTGAATGTCTGAGGAAAGACCGACCGAATGGGACAGGTATATTGCGCCTTTATTATTTGCTTACAGGGAAGCACCACAATAAAGTTTGGGATTTTAACCTTTTCAGTTGATCTATGGAAGGACAGTTCGAGGAACATTGACAATTCTGAGAGAGCTGTGGACGAAGGAGTTGGAGCAGACCGAAATTAAAACCACATACCAGTATGTTGTAGATCTGAGAGAGAGACTGGAAGGGACATGTGAGTTGGCCAGATCAGAATTACGTAAGTCAACAGACAGATACAAGGGTTACTACAATAAGAAGGCCAAGGACAGACAATTCAGTGTAGGAGATAAGGTACTGTTGTTATTGCCCACAGATCACAATAAACTGCTCATGCAGTGGAAGGGGCCATTTGAAGTTGTACAGAAGGTGGGACCTGTGGACTATCGCGTGGACATTAAAGGTAAGTTGAAATTGTACCACGCAAACATGCTGAAACAATACATAGAGCGGGAACAGGAAGCACCAGCGCAGACAGATTCTGGTGACAGAGGCATAATAGCGCAAGTATATGTCGGAGTTCTTGAGCCTGAAGTGGAAGACCGAGATGACACAAATAAGACAGTTTCAGGTAAGTTGTTGTTACCGAGATTCCAAGCCAAAGAGTCGATACAAGACGTCCAGATTTCACCAGAGCTACAGGTACAGCAGCAACTCGAGCAACTCGAGGTAAGACAACTGCTTAGAGAATTTTCAGATGTTCTGACCGATTTTCCCGGAAGTACCGATGTAGTTGAACATTCTATTAGGCTTACAGCAGTTCGCTCTCGACCATATCCTGTACCACATTCCTTGAGAGATAGTATGCGATCAGAAGTCAAATCCATGCTAGGTATGGGGATCATAGAGCCATCAAATTATTCGTATGCATCTCCAGTTGTGATGGTGAAGAAATCCGACGGAAGTTATAGATTCTGTTGTGATTTTCGTAAGCTTAACAAAATCAGTGAATTTGATTGTGAGCCCATGTGTAACCCGCAAGAAGTATTCGCCAGAATGAGCAAAAGTAAGTACTTTACGAAAATTGATCTCAGTAAAGGGTACTGGCAAATACCTGTACAAGAGTCCTGCAGACATTTAACGGCGTTTATTACCTCAGAAGGTCTGTATCAGTTCAAAAAGATGCCATTTGGTTTAGTTGGGGCACCAGCTTGTTTTTGTAGGATGATGAGAAAAGTTCTACATGGGATGAACCACATTGAAAACTTTGTCGACGACATTCTAGTTCACACGGAAACATGGCAGCAACATGTACAGGTACTCACAGACTTGTTTTCCAGGTTGCATCAAGCGAAGTTGACAGCAAGGCCAACCAAATGTTTGGTAGGTTATTCATCATTGGATTTTGTAGGGCACGTCATTGGAATAGATGCATGAAACCTAACCCAAGCAAGGTACAGGAGTCAGAGTATTCAGGAGTGTCCACATCCCGAGACAAAGAAACAGGTGAGATAATTCCTGGGACTGATTGGCTTCTACAGGAAGTACATTCCAAATTTCAGTTCCAAAACATCGCCATTGACCGAGTTGACGAAGAAGGGACAACCAACAAAGGTAAGTTGGGGGATAAAGCAAGAAGGGGCATTTCGGAACTTATCTCAGATACTGACACAGTCCCCTGTTTTGAGATTGCCAGACTGTGAGAGACAATTCATCCTGCGTACAGATGCCTCGGATAGCGGATTAGGGGCAGTGATATTACAGGAGTATGATGGAAAGAAGTTCCCAGTTGCATATGCGAGTAAGAAGTTGCTGGTCAGGGAACGGGCATACTCTGTCATTGAACGTGAATGCTTAGCGATAGTGTGGGCTGTACAGAAGTTTCAGACATACTTGTATGGCCAGGAATTTCTCATTGAAACTGATCATCAGCCACTGATATACTTGAATCGTGCCAAGGTGGTCAAATTCACGTATCATGCGATGGGCTTTATCTCTTCAGCCTTACAGGTTTCGAATTATCGCGATCAAGGGGTCGGATAACGTGGGAGCAGATTTCCTGAGTCGACAAGCACAGTAGTAGTGAGAGCAGAAACCACAGTTGGGATTGCGAATGTAGTTGTTAGGTCTGTAATTACGACGAAGAAACCAGACGGCGTGTAAATAGTTTATTTTAGTGAGGAAGTAGGAGCAAAAAGTGGATTCTCCATTTTTACACTTAAGGAGGGAGGAATTGTCACAATATTCATTGTTGGGTATATAGGTATATGGTTTGCTGGATACTGGACACATAGGTGGTCAAATTCGGTAGTGTACATGTATGTAGTGAGTGAATATCTACTGTGAGATACATGTTAACATTCTGTGTATTGGTTTTTTGAGTGGTCAAGCAAGTTACCTGTGTGTTTGGACATGTGCATTGTACATGAGTTGAAGTGGGGTCATTGTGGACAGTGGACATTTGAATCTCGACTAGGCAACACAAATACTTGTATTAGAGACAGCAGACTGAGTTATCCAACTGTAAGTACATGTGCATTAGTTTTAGTGACATGTAGTTTGTGTGTGAATTGTGTGAATTGTGAATATGTATTTTTACTAGTCAAAGGCTTTGTGTAATTTTATCTGAAGTTAAAATGCGATTATTTTTACTAAAGTGTTATTAATTTTCTCAAATATGCATTCGCCTAAGATTGTGAAATATTATACCAGACTTCACAGTAAATGAATTGTTCATTCATTGACACTTTAGTAGAGTGGCTAAGTGACAAATATCTGAGGATTGTTTTTTAAAAGATATTTTGTTTTTGGACATACATTGTAATTCTGGAATTTTTGCTAGAAGATAGTTTTGTATTGTACAGGTGGTTTTTGGGTGTGGCCGTGCTACGGCATGTGAGAGCAGCGAGGCGAGGAAGCGAGCCTGCATGTGCATTGTTGAGACCGTTTTTGTTCCTGGGCTAATATTAAGAACTTTCCATTATTAACGTTTCCATGAGTGGGGACTATACTCTGAGGCCGGGACCTTACACTACCTGTGTGGAACATTACGTGTCCTGTGTGGACTGTGAATGGCCTGTGTGGACCATTACGTGTCCTGTGTGGACTGTGAATGGCCTGTGTGGAACATTACTTGTCCTATGTGGAACAATATTTGACCTGTGTGGAACATTGTCCTGTGTGGACCGTTACTTGTCCTGTGTGGACCATTACTTGTCCTGTGTGGACCATTACTTGTCCTGAGGTGGCCGGGTGTATTATTGAGTACTATCGTCCTGTATATTCACACTCACTGACAATGGAATCTAGAGAGAAGTTAATGCAGTTGCTAATGTAACACGTATGGTCCTGTGTGTGGATTTAGACACGTATGTGGGGAATTAGACACTTATGAACTGTGCACTTGTGTGGGGAATTAGACACTTATGAATTGATATGGGTATTAGACATGTATGTGGGGAATTAGACACATATGAACTTATGTAAGGAATTAGACACTTATGAACTGATGTGGGACTTAAGACACGTATGTGGGGAATTAGAAACTTATGATCCTGTGTGGGAATTAGACACTTGTGAACAGTTGTGGGGTAGTTGACACTTGCAACATTATGTGGGGTAATGAGACACTTTGGAATTGTGTTATGAAATGATACACTCATAAGCAGGGTGGTTATTTGACATGTGTTTGGGTTGAAGTGTTGAGGGGTTCACTTGTACTTGTGTGTAAAATAGTAATCATATTTTACTTGACGACGTGTTTTAACCATAATATACATGCTACAACTAATCCAACTGTGTTCACTAGTCTTAGCCATCAGATCCATCTGCCGACCTATCCAACGAACTCGTCAATTTGTGACACTTATACTTACACATGTTTATAATGCAGTCTCCCATCTATGTATTGAGTGTCCATTTCCTGTCAAATAGGTAGTCATTAAATGTACATGCCCACTCAGTAGGCACAAACTGTTCTTTATATCAGAGACATCAACTGAGACATATTCTGGCAAAATAAACTTCATTCACCATTACCCCACATATTGAATGGTATTATTATACATTTTATATCAGACGTAAATTTTCACACTGATATCAGGGGCGATCACCATATTTCCTTAAAACTGACATTACTATTTATTATTTGGAAAGTGTTTTGATGTGCAATGAACATACTTTATAATCTTTCGAAAATATCATTGTTTGACGTGGCGCATTTAATTAGTATAAATATCATGCCTCCTTGCATATGAAATGGGTATGGAAGGTGTTCGAGCCAATTCCCACCCTTAAATATGAGCCGAATGAATATGAAATAAGCCTGATACCGCCGCGATTGACTATCAGTAAATCAAATATTACTAAATGATTATATCTATATAGCGGGCACTCGTAATTGTGTCATTTGAAACCATTATGACCACGTACCACGCCATGACCAAATGGAATATCTCACTGCCCTGATGCCCGTAGTGAATAATATATGTTACGGTAGCTGGCATGATCGCGTGGTTACAACAAAAACAACAATGGCTGGAAGAGTTGAAAGCGCGCCTACTCTAAATTAAGTATTATTTGATATTTCCTTTAATAGGCAACGCATTTTTATGAAATATGGCGCAGCAAACGTGTCATCATGAGCTGCATTTGCCGGTCCAGGGAGTTCGCCACATACTTATGTCGTTGTTGCGAAGAATCGATTTCCGTGTGAGTATACACGGAAATATATTCTTCGCAAAAACGACAGAGGTTTGGCACAAAGTAACGAGACCACCAAACGCAGCTTACCAAGACGGGTTTGATGCGCCATATTTAATCAACATCCGTTACATAATAAGGACAAAATAAAAGAATACGTACTTTGAATCGGAGTTTCAGTACTTGTTGTTGTTGTTATAACCAATTTATCATACACCTTGGCTGATAGGAGTTGCGACTAGAGTAGCTCCTTGTCAAAGTGTCTGTAGCCTGGTGGCGGTCTGTATTCCTTGTTAGAAGCATGTCAGATGCTACATTGGTGGAATGGCGAACAATGCAGGTCATGATCAGACTGTGCGGATGCACAGGCTGATCTGGATCTACAGTGCTCACAAACCCATATGCCCCATTTATCTAGTCATACATGTATGTACTTATAAAAAAACAGATTAATCAGTACAGGATATCACTGACTATCAGTGGCACATGTACATACATGTAACACAAGGTGCAAAAACTGGAGCTACACTGTTCAATGTAAGTGGGCTAATCTTGGTTTGGTTCCTGATACTGTACATACCCTTTCTAGAAATGTATTAGTCAACGAAACTGTTAAGCGACTAATGGAAATTTATACAGGCACCGAATGGTATTCCATTGTGAATATAATTACTAGTTTACGGGGGTAAGAAACTTAGGCGTTATAAACTGTTTAAGCAGACATGGGGGTGGAAACATACTGTAAACTTGTGTTGCCTCGAACACACAGATCTGCTTTCGCTAAGTTTGGATGCGGCGTAGCCTCATTACGGTTGGAAACTGGTCGTTATGAACAACTGTCTATTGGCAATAGGGTTTACCCTTTTTGTATGACTCGAGTAGAAGATGAGTACCAAGTACTGTTTAGCTGCCCTATATACAACGACATACGTATTGATCTATACGAAAAAGTATGTTCTATTGAACCACTGTTCGCTGAAATGACTGATGATCCCAAATTTGTTTTTCTTTTCTCGAACTGCAATATAATACGATTTTGTGCCAAAACCCTTTGCTATATTTTAAATCGAAGATCTGCACTGTTGTACAAATAATACAAGTATACAGTGCATTCTCCGTTTTTGTTCCACCGTAGACAACACTTGCAAACTCAACGCGAACGCAACGCGAACACAACGGTTTGCTGTAGCGTTGTATACGTTGTTTAAACGTATAATACGGTACGTACACGTGTAATACACATTGTCAAACTGTTTAGTTTAAAAAGCCGTTGTATACGTTGTTTACGTAAATATACGGTTTCGTACACGTGTAATACACATTGTCAAACCGTTTAGTTTAAAAGCGTTTGAATACGTTTAAACGACAAAAACGGTTCGTACACGTGTAATACACATGCAAACCTTAGTTTTACAGCGTGTAATACGTTTAGCTTCAAGGCGTATAACACGCTTTGACGTATACATATGTAGCGAGGTGAAAGAGTTGAAACGTGTACAACGCTTTACCTGGAAGCGTGTAGCTATATTAAAGCGTTGAACGTGTACAACGGTTACATTTTTTAACGCGAATACCTGTTCGGCCCCGATCGCTTCGAGGCGTCCTTGTTTCGTCCATTTTAAAATATCGCGAATACATACCCTCAGATCGAGTTCAAAGTACATCGGCGGTGTGATTTAGCACTTCAATTGATCCCTAATCCCTGAGCCACGCTTTTAACACGACAGATGTACCTTGTCGTTTATCAAAATGTTTGCGAATTGTAGATCACGTGAGCCGGCTCATCAGGATCTGCGGCATTCCTATGTACATTTTATATACACAAAAATGACCCCTAATACAGCGTAATGTAACAGTTCCTAACTTAATATGGAATAGCCCGGGCCGATAGTCCGTGTCAGTTACTTGGGGTTAAATATTACGAACACAGATAAACACAGTGCATGGTTTCTTCATTTTATTTTAACATCATCAGAAATGGCGAGTCTAGGAACTCTCGTATCTTTACGCTGAAGCCAGTCTATTTCAGTCACTAATCCTCTATACACCTGTCCCACGCGTGTGTTAAGATTAATCGATATTTGGAGAAACTGAATACACAGCGAGCTGCACATGGTTTAAACACGGATATGGCCCGCGGATATGTGTCATAAATTATTGGTGGTAAAAAACTGGTGGTAAAAAAACCGGTAAATTTACAAGGTTTATAGCGAAATACATGTAGCAGCCGACTGGCAATTTTTCTCGGACCGATTTTTAAGACTAGTTTTCAAATCTCAATCGGTCTGAGAGTTAAAAAATCGGTCCAGAACCAGAAAACTGAAACTTTTAGAAGCCCTGCAGTGAGTCTGCATATATGGCCCAAAATCCGCACCTTTGGGTTAGGTTAGGGTTACTATATAGTGGTGACAAATGACATCTATGTGCACAGGTGCGGATTTTGGGACCTATCTAAAGTATATATACACACACACGAAGAACGATCTGAGCATGCGCATTCTACGCGATACACGGTTGGCATACCAAAACGTGTAATGCGTTAAAACCCGTGAAACGTGTTTATACGTATAACACGGTTTCATCTGTACGGTACTGTGTACATGTAGAAGCGTGTAACCGTTCGTCAAAGAAAGCGTTAACTCGTTTAAACGGTTTACCTTAGCGTTGTATACGTTTACAATTGTTGTATACGTTTACAACCGTTGTACACGGATTACACGCTTTTGAAACTCAATGCGTTTGTTTACAACCGTTGTATACGTTTACAACCGTTGTACACGGATTACACGCTTTTGAAACTCAATGCGTTGAACACGGTTTGTTCGACTTTCGCGCATGCGCAATAGTGGGGAAACGCAACGCATGGCCGAAAACGTATTACACGTAGACGACACACGATTTGAAACGCAACTAACGGAAACTCCACGGATACGCAACGCACAACACTTTGTACACGTATAAACCCGGAACATTTTGACAGAAACAACTGTAGTACCATGTGTGAATTAGTTTACGTGTAATTAATGCAACTATTTCTTATTACAATTTTGTTTCCCTTTTATTCTCTGTTGCATATTGGTTTGTAGTCCTTTTAAAGTTTCAATAGAAACATATTATTCAAGTAATGTATTTTATGTATATGCTGAAATGTAATTATAGCTGCTCATTAAATGAGCCGTCTCTTATAATTCTTACATAATGGCAATTGTACATGTACCTGTATTGTTTTATTGCTATGTATTTTATGATGTACAGTTGATGAGACGTAAATACATGTAAACAATTGAACCTGTAATCAACATTTTTACATGACTGCCGTTGTTTGACACAACTCACAGTCGTGATATTTGACCATCGCTGTAGACAATGCTCATTCTGGAGCCAAGACAACACCTATGTAATGAATGTGCCTCCTGACGTTACTAGAACGCACCATTACGTCAAAATACCAGTTCACAACGGTCTCACTGAAACTTTGAAATTGATGCGGCTGCATCACACGATGTGTACTGCGGCCCCGGAATATGTATAAGTAAATCAGCTGTTTCAATGAAACGGATTATCAAAGTTCCAAAAGTAACTGCTGATATGCTCAAATTACACGATATTTCCAACGGAAATGTAATAATAACGTTCGACCGTGTTCAGCTGTGGGTAAACGTTTGCCGTCTCACTATGGAACTGTTTGAACCCGTGACATACATGTATGGCCTTGGGGTTCAAACAGTACCCTCTTACCATGGCAAACGTTTACCCACGGCTGGGCTTGGTCGAACCTTATACATGTATTAATAGACGTCGGGAATACATAAATTTCAACGCTAGTCGAACGAAGTTTAGTGAAACGGCCCCCTGATTAACAGGACACGTGATACATGCATATATACACATTGGTCAGTGATATGTCACCAATGCTGTTTACAATATTGAATCGAATAAATATCCGATCTGATACCAATATTGGACACGGTACATGTATCTCCGAGATTCTGCGCGATTGTCTCGTTTTAAATTCCTGATGCGACGCGCAGTGACATAATTGTCTCTATTAATGCTATATGTTTTCCTGACATGCTAAAGCCTGCTAGTGACATTTGCAAGCAACATGTGGGCTGCCGACTGAAATAAAAGACCTCACGGCATTTTCAAAAAGCATACATTTTTGACATAGTGCACATCTGAATACTGAATAGAACATGGCGGATGTAACATTGGCTTTCTCAGTAATAACAAATCATAATATACACGTGTGTACATAAATATGCGAGTAAGTAAGTAAGTAAGTAAGTAAGTAAGCAAGTAAGTAAGTAAGTAAGTAAGTAAGTAAGTAAGTAAGTAAGTAAGTAAGTAAGTAAGTAAGTAAGTAAGTAGTAGGTAGGTAGGTAGGTAGGTGGGTGGGTGGGTGGGTGGGAGGCAGGCAGGCAGGCAGGCAGGCAGGCAGCTGCCTGCAGGCAGGCAGGCAGGCAGGCAGGCAGGCAAGCAAGCAAGCAAGTAAGCAAGTAAGCAAGTAATAAGTAAGTAAGTAAGTAAGTAAATTATTTATTATAGTGACAAGTGTAATTTGTTTACTTCATATAGCAAGAATATATATACATTAAAGTCCCGTCTGTCAAATTTAAGTAAGTAAGTAAATTATTTATTATAGTGACAAGTGTAATTTGTTTACTTCATATAGCAAGAATATATATACATTAAAGTCCCGTCTGTCAAATTTAATGTGTATACATTAAATTAAGTAGAAATGATTTGATTTTTATCCGAGCTATTAGCTCGGATTTAGTAACTACATGTATACGAAAAATCTCAGTCATTGCGGATATGCTAATGAGTTAAGTGGCGGTCGCAGTGTCACTGTTTGCGGGTTTATCTTTAGAAAAATACGCGGCACTACGCCATACAAAAGTAGTTCAACAACAGTAAAACAGCGAGCTATCTTACCGTTTCAGCGTAATACATGTTTTGTTTATTTTTTGTGCTGTATGTGTGTTATTGCAAAAGTTGTTGTATACTTTATAAACTATTAACTTTTATGTATTAATATTATGAGTTCTTTTTTATGTATGTTGATATTTTGCGAAATGATATAGTAGGGGGCGGGATTTCGCTGTGACGTTTTTCTTGAATGACCAATCAGATTAAAGCTTACATTCTGAACTTTACATAGGTCAATGGCTCGATAAAATCCGACATTGGACAGCGAAATGATGATGATTTAAAGCAGAAACATTGTTTTTTAACAGTTACATACTGTTTTAATCATCTTGAGCCATCGACATTATTAATCAGTGTCCATTCTACTTAAAAAATCAACTAATCTATAATGAATTTAGTTAAACAGTTCGCTCGGAAATGCAAACTTTCCAAAGAGGTGCTAGCAATTTTTGATAATTACACGTCGTATGTGTTAGCGCATACGCTGCCGACAGTCTTGCGACTTGACGTTACAAAGCATATACAGTACGATACACTTCACAAAGGAAACGTTGTTTTGAGTTTGAATAAGGATAATAATTTTCTCTAAATTATTTGTATTATGAATTAAAAAAATAATATTTAAATAATTAGATATTAATTTAAATAAATATTTCGGCATCATTTACTCAATAAATTAAAATTGAATGTGTAGCTGAAATGAAAGTGAAAGTAGAACGTTTTTGTTATATCCTCCGGGTTACAAATCGCTGAGGATTCCTATTTGAATTGGAAAATGATATGAATTTTAAATTTAGGGGACTGTGTCAGGAGAAAATGGACTGATGACATATGTCACCAGTCTAGTTCCTGAGCTATGACTGTGACAGGAAAAAAAGGGACCGATGACATATATGTCACCTGTCGAGTGTCGTGTTCCATGCATGACTGCTCGCTCTTGTTTGTAATTGTTGTAACATATATAAAGTTTAAACTGTGTTTACAAAACTATAGATATACCCCCCCCCCCCTGCATACAAAGTATGTCGAGGGGTATATAGTTTTCGTAATTCCGTCCGTCCGCGTCAACTAGTTTGGGTACCCATTATCTCGGAACGTCGGATGGACCTCAAACTTCATATACTTCCTTATCATCAACCACATTTTCATTCCATACCACACTCATGCGGCCTCCATTTCCAAGGTCAAGGTCAAATTACTTAGACATTTGCATCCGTACGATTTGCCTTAAAGTTTTCTGCAACCGTAAGTCAGATTGACTTCAAACTTCATACACTTCCTTATCATCGTCCATATTTTCATTCCATACATGTACCACACCCATGTGGCCTTCATGTCCAAGGTTAAGGTGAAATTACTTTGAACAATCATGATCGTCAAGATAAATATTGTTTTTTGCAGCATTGATAAATAATTTATACTGATTCGACGAATATATTGATTTTAAATGGAGTATATATGAATTTTTTGTGTGAAATATTAAAATGGTTGAGCACGTACTGCGAAGGATTTCAGGACTTTTAGTCCTTTGATCTGTTGATGTGCACGCACTTTCGTACGATGCTGCGACTCTGTATACTTGAATATACATCATATGTCATTAAAGTATGCGTGCCGGTGCCGATACCGATACGGAAACGTGAAATGGACCAGAATTTTGTAAAATGGGTGAAGTGGATTTATAATAGACCACATGCAATGTAAAGAGTGTCGAGTTTATTTTTATCTCACAGACAAATTGTAGCTCCAACATATTATGTAATATACATGTAATTTATTAAATGCAGGATCGGCATCTATGCACGTGTCTAGTCCCAACTGAAATGTGTTGCCCAGACTGCCCGTGAACTCCGGCGGATATTTCGATGAACTAATTCTTTCGTTCGCTATTGTGTTCGTAATGTCAATATTTCTTAACTTTTCAACTATACAGACCGCTTTCCTGATGTTTGCAAACAGTGTAGATCCGGGTGATCCGGCTCGTAACGAGCCGGATCAACCGGATCTGCACTGTTTGTGGATATTGCCAGATATTTGACAAAAAGCACACCATTTCATATTAATTGAATAGATTAAAAGTCTTCATTGAATAGTCCATACAAGTTGCTCGAATGTGAAAGGGTTGGCAAAATAGTTGTTTTTCAGCGCATGAGAATTGCTAAAGGCACTTGCCTGCAGACATGCATAGAACATGAGGAAACATAAGTTTGAAGTATTCATTGGTGTTTAACGGTCTATCAGAAACTGAGGTCATTTAAGGCCGGGCTAACGACTTCGATCCCGCATTTAACTTGCTGCATTGGGAGGGGGAATTTCCAAAATCAAAACGGAAATGGTAGATAAATATATGGAAATAAATATATGTTCAGCCCTGAACATAGAGTAACCTCGCCAGGTTCCTGGGGCCAGTTTCACTAAACTTCGTACGACTAACATGTTCGTAAGTGCACATTTAGAATCGTCTGGAGATTTCAATTGATGGATTTACATTTATTGAGCACAGGCTTTACAGACTATTACAATTTTGCACTAACGAACATTTTAGTCGTACGAAGCTTAGTGAAAGGGTCCCCAGGTCCGTAGCACACACAAGTCACATTAATGTTTCATAAGCAGCACCTCCACAACTAGTTGCGAACGGTAACTCTTGCAATATACTCCCGTACCGTCCGCAGCCTACGGACGGTACGGGAATAAATTGCAAGAATTACTGTTCACAACTACTTCGCAACGTTCCTGTTCCTGTGATCGATTGATTCGTGTGTTCACAAAATAACTTATTGTACATCCGGAAGCGTCTAGGTCAGACAGTTTTATTTTCAGTCTGCAAATTAGCATACTTGTAACCGCAAATACAAGAAACGCTCTAGTAGGGTCATTTCTGAAGATTCCGTAACCATATTGTTCCTACATATTTTATTGTTGATTTGTCAACTTGAACCATTTTAGGTAATAAGCATTTTTCAAAAATGATGGGAAAGTTCTTTAGAGCACACAATTCAAAATGGCCGCTAGCGCTGGAAGCAAAACAAATGTTTATATATTCACAAATCATTGCAAGCCACACCTGCTGGAGGGTGTGTGTGTTGGTTTGGAAGCTACTAGGCCCCTAGCCTTCGATATTGTGAGGTTGATTATACCGTCAAGCTCGTTGGAAACAAAGTCTATGAGCTGTCTAAAACTCCACAGTCCGGGAGGCAGCTTTACACTTACTGAGCGTCCATCCTTCACATACCCAAACCCTTCTTCGAACTATTTCCCACATTCTGCCACCCAACCGTGAAGGTGATTGATCTAAGGCCTACCCGGTGTTTTCCGCAGCAGTTGTCGTTCGACTTTTGAAGTTCACAACTCTCTTTTTGAACATTAGTGATAGTAGCAAACATAATAATATATTTCAATGGATACCAAAGCATTTAGCTTTAATTATAATGCAAAGTACAAAGTTGGTGGTAAATACACACAAACAGACGTTGTTAACCCCCTTTTACACCCAACTGTAACAGTTAGACCGGACAGTGGCTTTACCACCAATTTCCCTAACATGTTTGAGAAATATGTAGTTCCAAAGACTAGTATTCAAGATGTAATACTAAGATGGGATTTTTCTCATATGAACTTCTGGCAGAACCAGCTAAATTTCGCTGTATGGTGCGCAACAGCCGGATGTGGAGTTTCACATAAAGACCATCTGACATCTAAAAATGTCATGCTCCGAAGTGTCTACAACTTTCATGTGTATTATACTATTAGGAGGATTCTCAAAGAACTAGGTATTCCACTACCTCAAGACGACGGCTGGGATCCCATTTCCAGCACATACGACCGTAAGGCATTCGAAAGATTGTGTAACGAATTTTGGGTACCAAAAGACGCGGACTGGAGACAGAAAGTATACACCCCAACCAACAGTTTAGTGTTAGTTCACCTTAAATGCTTAGTTAGTGGCGGGCATCTTGATAAAGTCCCTGTATATTTCTCAGGGTTGTGGAGTGATCGCGGAGCTACCCCACCACCAGTTAAACAAATAGCAACATGGACTAAATATAATTATAAGTTGAATACGATAACGTTCGGTGATGAAGTGCTTGGAGGGCGTGCGTGTAAAGACGGTTATTGTCATTGGCTACCAACTAAAATAGCACACGTGGAATACCTAGACCATGGTGATACTCCACAGATGCGAAATGCGTGGACCACATTTATGTTAGATAAAAGCACTGAATTTACACAGGGTGGGGTTATTCGCCTCAAAGACTCCATTCGCTTATACGTCTGGGCAATCCTCGCCTCACAGAAGCAAACGCGCATTGCTATACTGGGCACGGGAACGGCGTCTGACGCACAAAAACAATTATTGCCACTTGTCGAGGAAGCCATCGCAGCTATGGTGGACCTCCAGAAGGCGATCCCGAATTATCAAGACGTTTTGCAGACTGCCCGCACCCCAGTAGACTACGTATTTGGAATAGGTCTTTAAATGGCGCCGAGCAATATGATACTACGAGACGACCTGTTTGACGGTTACAATAATCAGATCGTAGTCGCCACCGGCAATCAAAAAATATGCCACAACGGGATCGTGAACACCGGTATTATCAAACTCCCCCCCCCAAGAGGTCCGGGTTCATTCAATCTCGATTAGGATTGGTTTTGGAAATTCAAATAAATTGGAAAAAAGATTCATAAAACCGCAGGCACCTCCCTCAACTTCGTTGAACCCAGTACCCCCAATCCAACCATCAAGTTCCACCAATCGCAGATTGGGTGAAATTGGAACAGGAGAGGCAACTAGTGTCACAACCCACGAGGAAGAGAAATTAGGGCTCGTTGTCGTCCTCATGGCGATAGGACTACTCGCGCTTTGGTTTTAGGAACTCTCGGGCGAAGAATAGTAGGAGACCGGCGATCGCCACGATTAGAGGCCAAGCATTCTCGGCGAGCCATCCGGCCGTTTTTGATAATATAGATAACAAGTAAGAAACGATACTTCCGATCAGTCCAGGTAGTGCGGCAGCAGCCTTTTCGGCTAATTTAGTCAGGAGACTGGCGAGGGCTTTTAGTTGCTTTTTTACCCACTCCTTCGCTCCACCGGATGATGGCGCGGGTACTGGCGTGGGTGCAGTCGCACCACCAGTGAAAGCTAGAACTATGGTTGATATAGTCATGCCGACAGCTGCGAGGATGCTTACTATCGTGACGCCCTGCTCTCTGAACAGAATGCGAAGACGCTCACCGAGTGTCGTCTCCTCGTGCAGAACCCTCGAGATTGTTTCGCGGATCCGACTTATTTGGGTGCGGACAGCCTAACGGCATGCCGATGCAGCCCCCAAGCGAGCTGCTCTTTCATCCCGCAACGACGGCAGGCGTTCGGTAATTCGCTCGGTAGATTCTCTATTGCCAGGGGCTTCCTCCAGTTTTCTTTCTTCTAGCGTGATATGTTCATCCAGCGCCGTGAGTTTGGCGAGGTTATGGACCAATTCGCCCTGGACCGTGTGCATAGCCTTATCGAGAGGTAACGGTGGGTCATCCATCGTGATGAGTATTCCGTCTATCTCGCTTTCGCTGAGCTCCATTGTGCGAATAGCGTCGGTGGCTAAAGAAGGGACCTCGCTGATCTCGACAGTTTCTATCGCGGCGGCCGTCTTCGCCATCGTTTCGTCTGTAGAATGTAGGGTCTCTACAGCGCAGGTCGGCATAATTGTTTTACCACGCGCCCAATCTACGAATCCTAGTTCGTTCTTTACGATTTCGCCACCGCCCCGACTTCCGGCAATGGTGCTCTGCGCTAGGGGGTTTACGGTCCTCATGTTGACGGTTGGGACATTTGATGCTTTTAGTCGCAACCTACCCTTCAGATCCAATTCGTACTTGGAGTAGTCGCGGCCGACAGATGGGACCTCACCTTTTTCTGCCTAACTGTTGTAGTAGTCGTCTACAGTTGATTTGACTAATTGCTGACTTAGACTAATGGTGTTGGTAGCGCCACCTATTTCTCGCCGGCTTGTGTCTCTATGAAGGGTGTTTCGGCGATGGTCGTGAGGAAATCCTCGATGTCATCATCACCATCGAGGTAATCGTCTCTGCCGATTTCATCCATGTCAATATCGTAATAACCCAGCTTTATAATTATGTATTAAAGACAAACCATACGGGTTTAATAGAGTTAATAAATATGTCTTCGAGTCAATACGGTTGCAAACTCAATCCATACCGCAGACTGCGTGAGCCCCTCGGGGCAAAAGGCGTGAGACAGAGTGTCGTTATTACGAACAACCCATCGACGATCGACCAGAACCAGCAGCTCTTAGTCCGCTTCCTCAACCTCGGAGCTAGCGACGTCATTGTGCCGGGGACTGTTCGCCTCGCTTTCACTATTTCGAACCGTCGTTCAGAACCTGGGTCGCGCCATCGTCAAGAAGACCATGATAAAGATTTCTGGTAATGAGGTGATGTCGATCGACGACAGTGACGTCTACCATTGCTATCAGGACCTGAGGAAGACGGCGCAAGAGCGCGAAAATGCGGTCTATCAGGGTATTGACACCAGCCCAAATAAGAACGTAACCAGACTTAGAATCGGGGCTGGTGACAAGGTAGATAACGTCGCAAGTGACACCGAGATCGCGACCGCTTACGGCAGCCGCTTCTACATCCCGCTCGACTTTGAGTTGCTGGAGAGTCACATGCCATACTATCAGAGTGCTTTGGCTGACCGCCTCGAATATGCACTAACGTTCAACGACTACGGCCGAGCTCTCATAGCCACCGACATGGCATCGAAGCATATGATCGACAATGTATCGCTGGAGTACGACATGGTCACGATGCCTGAACTCGCGGGATTGATCAGATCCCAGTATGCCGGGCGCGTTGCCATACTTTACGACCGAGTTCTTCGACACCGCAAGATGACGAAAGACAAAAGCGACACATTGTGGAATATTAATGTCAACGTACCCGCCCGATCGATGAAAGGTATACTGATGCTGTTCGAGGAGCGTCGGTTCGCGCTCGGGGCTAGAAAAACCGACAAATTCTATAACCCCAAAATCACAAAGGTAGAGGTGACGATCGAGGGAGTCCCCAATCAACTTTACAGCGCGGGTCTTCGCGCACACCAGCAGTGGGACGAAGTCAGAAAGCAGTTTGCTTCCGGCTCTAAGCGCTCCCCGGAGGTTGCCGCGGTTGCCAAAGACCTGCAGCTCTCGGCCGTCTCCCTCGCGGAGTTCCTGACTACCAAATACGCGTTATGGCTAGACATGCGAGCCAGCGACGACGACCAAATGCACGGTAGTGGGTGCCAAGTTGAGAACGCTAGTGAGGGTGTGACGATCCAAATAACCAAAGACGCGGATGTAGCTGGGCCATTGAACTTGTACTTATATATAATTACAGACGCACAACTCAACATGGAAGATGGTCGATACGTCTCAGCACTCTACTGATTTAATAAAAAATCATTCTAAAGATTTGTTAATAAAAAATCAACACCAATTCACGATTGGAGATTTAACTCTACCGAAAGATGCCCACTCTGCCATAATATGTGGGCAGACAGGATGTGGAAAAACGGTTTTCATCCTCGACTTGCTCGAGGGGTCCTATCGCAATGTCTTTCGACACATTGTGATCCTGTGTCCCACTGTGCGGCACAACGACAATTATCAGCGGTGCCCATGGATATGGGCCGACCCTGAGATATACATCTTTGACCCGGGCGACAGGCTTCACGATTGGTTGCGTGTCTTCTACCAAATATATCAGGGCGAGCCCACCCTATATGTGATTGACGACTGCTCTGCCAAGGCGCCGATGACCAAAATGAAGGACATGCTCTCTGAGCTCGCATTTCCTGGCCGCTATGCGGGGCAAAGTGTATGGATCTCCACTCAGAAGTACAACGCCGTCCTCAAGGATCTGCGCGAGCAAACGAAATGGGTCGCCCTCTTGCACGGCAAGGACCGAGACTCATTCGATGACTGTCTTCGAGAGAACGACGTTATCCCAACGCGCGAGGAGCGCCTGGAGGTTCGACAGATGCTTTCGGAAACTAAGTACGCCAAGCTTCTGCTAAAGACCGATCAACCCACACATTATGAAGTTATCAATTAAGAAAATTTGCAATTGCTGAGCAAATGCTTAACAATGCTGAGCAAATGCTTAACAAATGCTTAGCAATTGCTTAACAATGCTGAACAAATGCTAAACAAATGTTGAACAATGTGGGATTGCTCCGCTTCATAATTGTTCAGCAGTGCACTTTTATTGTTGGAATAAATACATCAATATGTTAAACTTATGAGACTTGTCAGAATAAATAAAATAATGAACTGCGACGAACTTCTCGATCAGCTAATGGAAGAAACACTCGTGCCGACTGTCCCCAACACCAATCGTGAATTGGGAGGAACTGAAACACAATCCCTTAAAGATGGCACGACTCCGAATGAAAATGAAAACGCGGCGCGACGCGAGCGGCTAGCTGCGCTGGTTGCTTGGGTACAATGGGAGAATTATCTCGGTAGGCGTCTCTCAGTTTGTCAGGTGGATAAGATGTCAGATGTGGAGATTGATAAAATGTATGCGCGATAGGAATCCACATTGGGGGCAGAGATGACAAAAACTCTTGGATCGGCGGCTATTCATTTGTACGCCACCACTGTTAGTATACTTCTCCCTATACCAAACACCGCGGGGTTGATTCGCGATCTAGAGCCTGACCCTTTTATAGGACACACTTTTAGAACAGCCTGCTGCTCAATTTATCACAAGTTTGGAATGCACTTAGCTCCGCTGACAACCGTGTTGACCACAGGTAAACACTGTCAATTTGGCCCACGAACTATAAGCTCAGAAAATGATGACACAAGACACACCTGCGATAGTGACGGTACCGCAATCCCCGATTGCTCCAACCCAATCTAAATTGGAGTTGAACCCGATTGATCCTCCAACTCCAATTCGTGAATTGATGGGGGTTGCAAGACATAAAAACCCAAACCTCATCAGCTACTATATTCAATCGAGATTGAAATAAGCAAAAGCAATAATTATTTTAAATTTTAAATATATATATAGAACGATTTTAGTTGACGAACTTTATTTTGCTCTGATCGATGTAGGCTACACTGCCCTTAAACACCGTTTAACTGGTGCAAAGGGCATGATTCGTCTGGCCCAAGATTCTCTCGAGACGTGGCGCGAGGACGAAAACGCGGCCACCCTTTTTGCAAAGCGGATGTTAGATTCCTCCATCAACACTGTTGAATTAGATTCTGTCACGAATCGTAGCCGACTAATTTCTGTATCATCCATTAATTGTAACACGGGTCACATAATCTAGAGCAGTAATCGAATATTCTAGTACAAGACGGTCGAATAGGTATTGGTGTGTGAAATATCGCCCGTGGAGTACACCGCTGGAGATAATAGTGTTTTATCCGAAACCGCGCACGGACCAGCAGTATTGGATTTTGTACTGGTCGTATCTGGGTGATCTACACTGTATATGCAGACTTAGATGCAAGCCTAATTACCTAGTAAGTCATACCTATTTATGACTGAAGTATTTCAGACTAATTCACCAGATATCTCATGAGCTAGACTGACTGTCAGATCATTAGTCCACTTACGTAAAATTGTAAGCCAAAAGTGGGCACATAAGTTTTACATTGACAAGCAGACTACATGGGATAGTCATGCACTAGGGTGGGGGTATATATTCGTTGTAGCACCATATATTATCAGTCGGACATTCAATTTCATTCTTGTGACATTGGAGCGCAAGTTTTTCACTGGGAGTTGGTGAGTACATATGTTGTTACTTTCTAATGCTGCCATTTAAGTCTGAATCTTGCCAAGACCGGCAATTCTACGCAGTGTTATCGTATCCTCGATAATACTGCACTATTTAATTTAACTGAGTTATTTGGCCCCGTTTCGACCAAACGCTTGGTCAATAAAAGCCGTATGGCATGTATCCGCTGATGTAGATTATCTTCCTTAATCAAATATTATTGATTCATTAATTCGTCGTATTTACGTGTAAATGATAACGATTACACGACTGGCATGTGGGAGCATTCCGTGAGTATTATAATGGCATATTATTCTCATGTGTTTTGTTGCATGTCACTCTGATTAATTGCATTAGCAATTTATTGCATTTGTAAAACGAAGGGCGAACTTGATTGAAATGTTCACTAACATTAGCTATGCATTTTATGTTACGATTCTCAGTCTGCGCCCTGTACAATACATGAGAATATTGCCAATTTTAACATGTCACAATTGTAACGTGAATTTTCTGGACGACTTTCATTACTCTATGGGGAAACACAAGTTAACTCCTAACCCAGTCGTCTGTACATTCATTGTATTAAGTCATATTTCGTTCGCAGTGTGTTGTAGATATTGTAAATGCTATTGCGACCAAGTTGGGCCCGATCAGACAGTTCAGCTCTAAGTGCACTGATTTATACATCGGCAATCTGCAATAAGGACATGATGTGAAGTATTATGTGGTTCAATCACTGATGCTTTGGGTCAGCCTGTGGAATCCTACAGTCTGATTAGAGTATACAGTGTTTATTATTAGTAATGTAATGTAATGTAATACTGTGAGTCTGTACAGGAGAATACTTGGCACAGTTGCTCGTTATTAAGTTAGCGCAGTTGGCCACGGGCAGTCTGATCAAGGTAAGGCCTGTCGCAATCAAATGTTTGTTTACTAATGGTAAATAACTGTGAATGACGTCTGTATTCACATGTACGGCTGTGAAGAGGTATATCGTTGGGTACACTAGATATAGTGGCTGTTCATTAATGTGTTATATCGCATTTTCCGACTTATGAATTCCATCAGCCCCCTTCTTCCAATTAGTGAAAATATCTTTGTGTACATTGCATTTTATCATGTTTCATCATTACAATATATGATGATGTTTAGTATTGCCATGCAAGCAGGATATTGATTTCATGTGCACTACTGTGACTATTATTGAGACTATAATCATGTTACATACTGGTAACAACAACCACCGTTTGGTTGTTTTTGTAGTCCCAGCCAGTAACCCAGATACCAGTACACCAGCCATGGCAGCCAGCCAGTCAGCAACGAGCGACGGCACGTCCCTACTTTGTGTCTGCGTAATTCAGTACGCAACACAGATTTAGTTACTTATTCTGGAGTCCATGACACGACACCGTGTGTTAGCGGGGACTCTGCTCCGCGTGGACCAAGGGCGTAATCGAGTGGGGCATATTCCGGTGACGTCATTCCGTCAAAGGACGTGAAGAATCGATAGGGACGTTCACCGATGCGTTATGGACCCCATCCGCCCAACTAGGCTCAGTATCTCCTAAGAACCAGTAACTTTACGACGTTATTATAACGTCACTCCCATCATGGCGGAAGCCAGAGTTGTTTAGATGATCTCTAACATTGGATATTTATCCAGATTATGATGGACGTTTACTTTTGACTTTACCTACCTGTTCCAGAATCGATGATGTGCCTTGGTTGTGCAAGGGCCTGTGGCGGTGGCTGCTAGGGGGCGTTGTCCGTACTGACATATTCATCTATTGTTTGTGTTTATCATTTATGTAAATATATCATACTTGTAAAAATATACCTTGTTGTCTCTGTCCACAACGTGCTTGGTGTTCCGTCCCTTCGGTAGACTAGCTCGGTGTCACCCTGGTGTAGCAGATTCCTCCGAGTTCCTTCAGAACTTAACATCCAATTGTGATTGGGTTTGCAGCGACAATCGCAAGTGTACTTCCAACAAAGGTTTATTATTAACGACGCAGTTACCGGACGATCTCGCGAGGGCATGTTGGAGATTGTCCGATCTATTAGAATACCTCGCATACGATGAACACGCGCAAACTTGATACCAAACTATCAGTTCGCCTAGCGCGCAAGCTAGCAAAATACATACTACAGCCCCCGCGGCTACTGGAAGGGACTCGCGGACATCAAGAACCTCGCGGCGGCGATCAAGGTTTCCGAAAACACCACCAAGGAATAGCTCAAGAAGCAGGCCCTCTGTCAGATCTATTTACCCGCTCACAATATTCCGCGCCCGAAATTCGACGTGCCGGTGCCGAACCAAGTTCGCCAAGCAGATCTCCTGTTTCTCCCTCACGATCGCGTCGGTCACAAAACGTACAAGTACGCACTGACAGTCGTTAACGTAGCGAGTCGCTATAAGGGGGCTGAGCCGCTGTCTACGAAAGAGTCTAAGGAGGTGGCCGAGGCTCTTTCCCGAATATATAAGAGGAGTCCTCTCAATTGGCCGAATCTTCTCCAGGTCGATCCCGGCCGCGAGTTCATGGGCGCGGTCTCTCATCTATTGGCTAAACACGACGTTTCTATCAGACGCGGCCGCGTCAACATCCACCGAGGGGATCGTGGAGCGATTCAATCGAACCCTGGCTGAGAGGTTGTGCAGACACCAATATGCCAAAGAGCTTGTAGACCCTCATACGCGCTCGACCGAGTGGGTTACCAGGTTGCCCTCCGTGGTCTCTGCACTGAACGGCGAGGTGACCAGATTGATCGGTAAAAAGCCAGTAGATGCCATGAAGGCAAAAACGGTGTCGCACAAACCATCCGCCGTCTCGCGCAGGCGCCCCGTTGGTTTAGCGGAGAAACGACTTGCATCGGATGTTGTCGCCCGGTACCTCTATTAACCGGGAGAGCTCGAAGGTGGTCGCCGCCGTGCGACTGATCCCGTGTGGTCTCTCAATGTATATCATCTAGATCGATATATTACCAAACCCGATGATCCCGTGCTCTACTATTTGGATGATGGTCCATCTTGCGGGTTTGTTCGCGAAGAACTTCTTATGGTGCCTTCTGACACCCAGCTACCCCCGGATCGTCAGAGTCTTTAGTATTCATAGAGACGTTCTGTATGTATTCCGTCCGGTAACACGCGTCTTTTATCGTAGTACGCCGAGAGTCCCAATTTTTGTTGACAGTACGTTTTCATAACGCCGTCTCTCATTTTGAATCCTCTATTTTGTGCTACATCTATAATGTGTTTTCTATCTTCTGTAGTTTCACTTAGTACTCGTTTATATCTATCCCAATTTAAATTGTTAGTTCTCTTGGACATTCCTTTCGCAGAGGTTTTATTTATGGAATTAATTTTTTCTACAAAATAACACTTACTAGATAACGCTATCGCCCTATCTCCGCTAAATTCCATTTTTAAAATTTTTAAAAGTCCTGGCTCTCTTTCGCTCCATTTATCCCAAGCCAACCATTTATTTTTTTATTTTTCAAACTCGTCTAGTAAGTTAGGTCTAATCAATTCCTCTATGGTTTTCCACTAACTCCTATATACATACTATCCGTGTCCATTTGTATTAATTCAAAGTCTTCTCTTTTTACGTATTTGACTAGAAATTCGTAGTAAAATTCCAACATTCTCAATTTAGCTAGTTGATAGCACACTCCTGAAGCATGATAATGATCTGTATTATTTTTTAGAACCACGATAGATATTTCCTTGCTTGAATAGCGAACAGTGCAACTCCCGGATTTGTAGATCCAGATCAAATAAGATATACCACACACACATAGCCTGATACTTATCTATTTTGCTTGTTATGTCTTGTAATGACAACCAGTGGAGACCCTGATCTGGATCTACACTGGTCGCACAATCCATAAGCCCCATTTCCCCAGTCACAGCCACATATGATGTTGATTTGCAAGCACAAGTGACAATATGCCACTACAGTAATGAAAACATTATCAAAGTGAGGCAAAGAGTCACAAAGAGAAATACAAGAGGTTTTGTATAGGACACGAAGGCCCATCTACCGCTTTGATAGTAAAGCGAGGCAAAAATGTGAACTTCAATAATTGGGATTAAATCCATCACCTGTCGGTCAATTTAATCCGATTTGCGTATCTACACGCCAGAAGCAAGCCACATACCAGGCACCAAACCTTCACCTTCACACTTTCAACGTATTACCAGTTCAAATGTGAACTTTCTTACATGTAAACCTGCACTCCCATATCGGAGGTTGTAATATAGGGAGACATATTGTTGTCGTCAATTCTTGATTTGACTTTTGTTTTGGCAAAATAAACATTGATTAACCAATACCGGATACGTTAATTAACAGCATTGTACATTTTATATCATAAATTGTCAATTTTGATATCAAACGCGACAACCATGTTTCCTTAAAATGTTAACGGAAACAACTATTTATTCTCTATTTATTTATGTGCAATAAGCATACTTTATAACATGTCGATAAATTATTTATTCCGATGACACATTTATTTGATATATATAATTAAAAAATGTCCTACCTCAAATGTATATCAAAATAGAATGAAACAATCACGCGCAGCTATCAGTAAATTAAAGATTAATAACTCATTATATATGTGTAGCGGACATTCTTAATTTGTAAGCTGGTGGAATAGTTATTATACATTTATTTACTTCCTATCAAGAGCAGTGCCTAACAGATGGAACACCAATTTTAATTCTAAATCCAAAAGGGGGCGATTGACATTGACCATCGAAGATTACTTTGCACACTCACACGCCATAAGGTAGCTACATACCATCGACACTGTATGAAGCATCTATATATTCCAGGTTAAACGTTTGCGAGTTTTAATGTTCGTGACTGACTGGCGACGGACGGGACAATATTTATTAAACGTGTTTACTGGCTTAATAAGAAACGAGCCTATGCCGAGTTTCTTATGAAATCAGTGCACGCGTTCAATACATATAATATTAAATCAACACAAATGTTAGATTATATTTATTGCATAAACACATCATCATAAGTTGAAGCTGTACTGATTACCTGACATGTTTTCCGTAGCCGGCTAAATTTGCATATTATTACACTAGTGTATTATGATTTGTATTACACTGTGTTATTAAACTGTGACGCCCATTTTATGCAATACATGTCTGGCTGTAACTATTAATTCTATACCGCCCTGAAGATTAAACACATCCTGATATGTGGCTGTGACTGAAAACAACATATGCGACGTGTGACCAGTGCATCTCCTGATGAAATAGCACACTCCAGTGGCCTGGGACCCGTTTCACTAAACTTCGTATGACTAAAATGTTCGTAAGTGCAAACTTATCTGTATATTTCACATTAACAATATTCTCTTGTAAACAATTATTGGATTTATATGTATTGAGCACATGCAGCCTATGCGAAATATATGTAAATCCATCAATTGAAATTTCCAGACGATCATAAATTTGCAATTACAACCATTTTAGACGTACGAAGTTTAGTGAAACGGCCCCCTGGTGACGATGTTTATTGTTTGTTAGGAGCATAACCGTGATAACGGATGTTTTATTGATGAAATGGAAAACAGTGCAGATTCTGATTAGACATACACTGTGTTAAATAAGTCCCGTACAAATGATCGAAAATATACGAGGTAATGTCGGCTTGTTTACATTTTTGTTTACAAGTTAGACAAATGTACGTGTCAAATTGGCATAATTCTTGACATGATTTGACGGATAGAACGCATAATAAACAAGGCTCAACACATGTGCTCTGGGAACTGATGGTCATTATGTCGGTGCTATTTGGGTATTGTTTTGTAGATTTGGGTGGATTTCGTTGGTATTGGGTAATGTACATATTAGTTAAAAATCGCCAATTATCTACACATTCACCGTTCCGAACGTTCGGACCCCTTTTATACTGTAAACAAACTATGTAAGTTACCGTGCTTCCACATGTAATTCGCAGGAGCTGACGTAAATTGTATGTTGGTACCAAATAACCCATAAAACAACGAAATATGAACCGTTCTTCAAAAACCTGTAGTTTGAACATGGTTTCCTGGCGAAAGGAGCCGAAATTGGGACTGTTTTTGTCTTTCTGTCTACAATAGATATGGTTGGCAGCTTATCACTTGATATTGTAGTTGGGTTGCCCGTACAACTAATAGAGAATAGTAGGTTAGTGCCGTGAATGTGAAAACATATCTGGCAAGGCTTAGGAAATGGAATGGGCGAGGTTCTGCTGAGCACATCCCGTTTCCGTGCCGCGCCAGATATGTTTACATTTATCTCGTTAACAACTACACATGGCTTTAAAATGGGAAAAAAATAATCCCAGCCACCGCACATATTGATACGCAGTGATTAGGTCATATTGACAGGATATCAAAAATGTTTCACGGCACCGTGTTTCACGGCAAATAAGCACTGTGTTATCCCTCACCGGTGTCCATGAGTTAGTGTACGAATGAGTAAACATAGAATAATAGTTATAAATAGGACAAGTATTTATCTAAATACATATGGGTTTCACTATTGCCTAGCCATGATTATAATGCCTGGCTCTAAAGTACAATGGGACCTCTCCAGACCGGACACCAGGCTTGGATATGTCCCTCGGTATAATGCGCACCGTCGTCCGTGACTTAGTGTACGACTGCGTGCAAGCCGTGTCCGAGTGTGTGGCATAGTTGTTCTTGGTGGCGGACGCGCAGAACGTCACGGGATTATTTCCGTGCCCGGGACTCGTCATTGGCCAACGTCGCCGCGTCCACCCCGCAACAGTCGAGCTGTAAATATATACAATAGCGGGTGTGATAAATTGTCAATGGCCACCGCCGCCGCATCCACGCCGCAACAGTCAAACTGTAATTAAATATAGTCTACCATTTTGAAATACCGGATTTATTTCCCGAGACATTTGGAAATCCGATAAAGAAACGAGTGCGGATCACGAGTTTCGTTGTCGGATTTATAGATGTCAAAGGAAATAAATCCGGTATTTAAAAATGGTAGTGGAATACATACTGTCTGTACTCTTAGACCAGCTTATAACGTTGTCAAAATTGACAATGTTGACGTTAGACACAGGTGACGGGAAAAACAATTACATGACAGTACATAATGTATAGTATATTATACAAGTAACAACAGACTATCAAATTTGTTGTTCCCATCACCTGTGGACTTTAGAGTATGAAATGCTTCTTCTCTGTAAATGACGCCATAACGTGACGTCAATTACGTCTTGCAAACGTCTAGCAGGAAATATTTCCTTCAAGGAAATAAATCCCCCCAGAATCACGGTAAATCACTTGGTAGCATGTAATATAAGTGAGTAAAATAATTATTTGCGGTATGGCGGTGCGGGAGTATTGCAGAGTAACGGCCCACACCTAGTAAATAATGTGTTTATTATAGTGTCACCCCTATTCAAATAAATCAATTTGACTTACGAGGCACTCTAGTCAACAACAGTATTATTTATAATTCCTAGTATTGATTTTGTTGGTGTCCGCTTTGTGATTCAATAAGCAGACAGGCGGAGAGACATATTTATACTGCCTTAAGTTTAAGTGTCATACCATTATTGATGTGTAACCAAACTTCCTGGTTCATATATAATAATGCGTAGCTGTTTATGTTGTCAATACACACAGGCTTCGCGATCAATCAACAGGTCAGGTCAGCCCGTCTTACGATTATCAAATTATTTGTAGATAAAGTGCATATTTGTATTATGATTTGAGAAACGTAATACATGTATTTGGTTCCTGATAAAACCTCCCTAGTTATTATTTATTCCAATGGTCTCGTTGTGTTAATCACTGTTGATAAGTTCTTCCTTGTACGTGTTATCTGGGTATCCAGCTGGATAAAGGTATACGACAAAAGGCAACTTATGTTTATGCACATTGGTGACAAAAGAGAACATCTCAGGGCCTCTGTTTTTCGCCGATCACTCGCATTGGTAGTCATAAGGCCAGCAGCAAATTGTTTAAATCATAATTCGTGGCTGTGACTTGAGAAATGGGGCTTATGCACTTTTCACCATTCCATCATGGAAACATATATTATGCATCTAACGAGCATTATACATTGTTATAATGCTACACATTGATGTTTTGATTCGATTATCCATCTTCATGTGTCAGCTGCGACTGGAGAAATATCTGTCTGATCAGGGCCTGCACTGTTCGCCATTCCACATATAAAACAGTTAAAACCCTAACCCATGCTTCTAACAAGCAGTATAGATCGTTATCAGGCTACGAGAGTTTGCTATTTGACCAAGAGCTACACTGGCCACAGATCGCATAAGTCCAAATTATCCAGTCACAGCCACATACAGGACTGATTTTCCACATTTACTATGTAAAGTTTGTCAACGTTCGACTTCAGTTTCCTAAATGCTGTAAATATTTTTCACGATATATCGAATATGTTCTTAGGTACAAAATCACATGGCGTGTTTCGTTTGACCTTGGAAGGTACAAGGAGATCGTGGGGTACATCCTCCATTTGTGTTACAGTTGTTGTGGGGTACATCCTCTATTTGTGTTACAGTTGTCTGTCTGTCTGTCTGTCTGTCTGTCTGTCTGTCTGTCGAATGTATTGTTAATTCGTGGGAACGAATTGTTAAATTGAGGGAACGAATTGTTAATTCGTGGGAACGAATTGTTAATTCGTGGGAACGAATTGTTAATTCGTGGGAACGAATTGTTAAATTGAGGGAACGAATTATTAATTCGTGGGAACGAATTGTTAATTCGTGGAAACGAATTGTTAAATTGAGGGAACGAATTGTTATTTCGTGGGAACGAATTAATAAAATAAAGAATTATACGTCCCCTGCGGTTCTCTGTATTAGCCCGAGTAGAGAGTGGTATAATGATTTGTGACCTAGAAACTAAGCGGCAGCTATGATTATATCAATCAATACACGTACTAAGGTAGTTCACTGACAGTGCTCATATAATATAAATACATCCAATTAGTGTCTCAGCTTCTACATCACATCTGTATTAGCATGAATATTGGTTATTGTGTACATGTACACGGCTACCGAGAACCGAATAGAGTCGGCCGCACATCAATGCAGGTGTTTTGTTTCTATATGTGAATTAAAACTGGTCTACAGCAACCCATGGCGCCGTGTTAGTTTATCAAACATAATGAAATTGTGATGTTTATTCAGCTTTATAAGTCGCTCTACAAAATTGATTTGATGAAATTCCATCAAATATTGATATTATTGCGAAAACACGATTTTCCTATGGTAATTTAACATGGGGTGTCAACTTCCAAACTTTTGAAAATTGCCTTCGAAACCTGGCGAGATAGCTTGAAAATAATGTAACTAAGAAAGCAAAAGTTAGATTTTGAAGTCGGTCCACAAATATAAAAAATAGTAAAAAAAAAATCTATTGTTAGCCCCCATGTTTAATAATTTGTTGTTTGGGGGAGGGTGACTTTTTTGTTATTGATGAAAAAGTACTTACTTTTAAATATTTTTTAGATTTAATGTGTTTAATAGCCAAAAGTCGGTCGGCAGCAAAACGTGGAACAGACAGTAGGTCCATAGTGCCCGGTGTTTTCGTCAAATATAAACGGGAATGTTACATTTAGCACATGCCACCATAATAACATACAATACTTACTATTCACTATTTCACATATTGAGTGATTTAACCCAAATAAGTTACACATTACCAGATTGAATGTCTAACTGTTCGAACACAATTCTCGAATGGGAGACATAGGCACTTTATGGGATGAACGAAAACCCGATGTGATAATGATTGCTATCCAGTTGGAATTAGGATCGCTATTACATGTAAGTAAGAAGGTATGACGGCGGCCATCTTGTTTATTTTGTTTTCAATCAACGGAAGTGGCTATGACGGGGTCTGCATTATATAACAGAGCATAACCTCAGCAGGCCCGTACGCAGGAATTAATTTAGGGGGTGGGGGGGGGGGTGCGTTATCGAGGGCGCGAAGGGCTACACATTTGTTTTGCACATCCACGGACATGACCTCGGAAGATTTCACCCCTAAGTAACTGGACTGAATTTGTATATGTTATAATTTTGCAAACAAGCCAATCATCACCAAATTATTTTCAGACCAGTCCATTTATGAATATGGGGTGTTTTTGTTCTTAAAATTATGAAAGTTACTCGTCACGAGCCGGCTCATCTGGATCTACACTTTTTGCAAACATGACTATACAGGCCTGTGGTGTTGAAAGGGGTTAATGGGGGATGCGTACGCACCCGCGCACCCCTCTACATACGGGCCTGCTCAGACAAACTAGTGTCATATGAACACGCTATGATGATGTAATCTTTACACTGAGGATACGCCATTATGTTTGCGCTAAATCCTAAATATTTTCCGTCTACGCGCTCAGAAGTATATGTCGCGACCACCATTTGAACCGTCTCGTCTGTCTATACGGTTCAAATGAGTGGTCGCAGCATATACTTTCATTGATACATATTTAAATCATTTCATACCGTAAAGGTGTATTCCGCATGTTATCGATTGAGAGGCGTTTCCCCGAGTAATCCGGTTTCCTCCCACATTAAGAACTGGCATCTCTGCCAACACAACATTTGTATAATTATGTAGATGTAAATGGCATCCTCGTTTGTAATATGTGTAGCATAGCAACAGTTAACATATGTTGCTGTGACTGGAGAAATGGGGCTTATGGCTTTTGTGCCAGTGTAGATCAAGATCTGCCTGTTTATCTGCACAGTCTGATCAGAATATGCACTGTTCATTATTACATCAATGAAATACCCGTCACATGCTTCTTAAAAACAATGCAGATCGTTATCAGGCTACATGAGTATGCCGTTTGATCAGGAGCTACACCCATAAGCCCATATCTCTCTATTCTGCATTTTCCGTTCAGTGTCAAACGCCACAAAGGTGCAACGGGCTGACGGCTGGAAGACACGCAGATGGCCGACTTGGCCACTCCTTGAGCCGTATTGTATACAGTAACGAGACGATGGTCACAAACATGTTAACCCATCACAGTTAGGGAGCAATTATGTTTAATCACATGCTGAACATGTGTCCAACTGGTCCTTAGACCTTCCACGCCTGGATATATTATACCATGGTCTGTTCCATCTTCCATTAATTAAAAACACAGGTTGAAGTAACAGACCAATGTCTATAAATACATTACATGTAAAAGTATCAATAAGTGGGAAAAATCAGTTCGAACAATAAGTTTACGCTTTGTTAGAATACAATGCAATGTGTTATAACAGGGATTAAAACAAAAGTTTAACTTACTGTTGTTTCACTTATTGATACGTTTAGGTATATTTAATGTATTTATAGGCCTTGGTGTGTTACTTCAACTTGTGATTAAAAAGGAGTTTTGTTTGACAAAAATAATAATGATAAAACAGTGACTGCAGATCCTGGTGAGATGACTCGTTACGGTGCGAATGTATAGTTATCTCCTAATTAGGAGATACTAAGAGATTTGTTTAGCATTGACACAGATATAAGTCCTAATTAAGAGATAATAACTTTTAATTAGGAGATACTAAGTCCTGATTAGGATATACTAAGTCCTAATTAGGAGATACTAAGACGTTCTTCAGTGCAAATTTAGGATCGACTGGAAATTTCAATTCATGGATTTACATTTATGCAGCCTATGCTCAATAAATATAAATCCATTAATTGTTTACAAGAAAACAGTGTTAATGTGAAATTTACAGACTATCATAATTATTCGCTTAAGAACATTTTAGTCGCACGAAGTTTAGTGAAACTGCCCCCAGGACGCTTCCATACATTTTCTTCAAACGTTTAATAAACGTAAACTACCATATGAGATGTGCAGATATGGAAGGATACATTTATACAAGCTTCCTATAATTTATACAAGCTTCCTATAATTTCGGGGACATAAATTTGAATCCATATCTTGCTCGGGACAATGCTAGTTATCTCTCTTGAATCATTGTTTCGACCCTACATGGGAAAAGTACGGAACCGCAGGGGACATGGATTTGTTTGTATATAATTCATTCCCATGAAATGTATAAACATTCGTTCCCTCGAATTAACAATTCGTTCCCACGATATAACAATTCGTTCCGTCGAATTAACAATTCGTTCCAACGAAATGACAATTCGTTCCCTCAATTTAACAATTCGTACCCTCGAATTAACAATTCGTTCCCACGATATAACAATTCGTTCTTACGAATTAACAATTCGTTCCCGTGGGAACGAATTGTTATTTCGTGGGAACATATTGTTAAGTTGAGGGAACAAATTGTTAATTCGTGGGAAAGAATTGTTAATTCGTGGGTACGAATTGTTAAATTCAGGGAACGAATTGCTATTTCGTGGGAACGAATTAATAAAAAAAACAATGCTACGTCGCCTGCGGGGCTCCGTAGAAAAGTGCGTAACATGGTCGAAATAATTGCATTGCCCTACTGTCTGTTTCACGAAATAAACCCACATTATACGTCCATATAACAATGCAAAAACAATAATTGTTTGGATAATGTTAAATTTTATCAATAATAAAGAATGAGCTATTTTTTATTTCGCGAAATATGGTCCAATATTGATTTTATTGCAAAAAACACAATTTACCCATGTTAAATCCCCATAGACATTTTCACAGAGTGAGCAGTGAGTGAAGATGTCTATAGGGATTTAACATGGGGATTGTTTATTCTAATTTCAGAAATATTTGAAATTTAACTTTTGTTTTCTTAGATAGATCATTTTCAAGCTATCTAGCCAGGTTGCAGAGTCAATTTTCGACAATAAAGTAGTTTTTGATGCCTCCCACAGTTCCTCTACCTCTTTTTCCCCCATGTTAAATTCCCATAGACAAGTCATTTTGTCGTATTAAAATCAATATTTTACCAAATGTCACGAAATAAAAAGGCTCATTCTTAAATTGTGTATATACATGTAGAAAGTAAATCATTAGAGAACATGGAGGCATTACAGTGGAATTGTAGCCGAGATGTTACGACCTCCGACTGTCATTCTGGTGGCCCGGGTTTGATCCCCAATCCCGGCACTCTGAGTGTGTAGGATACAATTGTTTGTCCCGCTCTACCAGCCGGTTCTAACCCAGTGTGGCATACAATGTATATATATACGTTTGGACAATAGGTATTCAAGGCATGAGAGTCAGTTGGAACCCTTAAACCAAGCAACACGCACATGTGATACTGCTACATATCCACCGTTTTGCTATTACTAGATTCTCAAATAGTTTAACAAAGTGTCAACAAACTCTTCGGAAATCAGACTTTTTATATAAGGTTGATGAAAACAACCGATATCGCGTTGTTCTCGAATGTCTGTGGTACATGTTTTACACAATTCTTGTGTGCATATGTATATCATAGTTGTGGTCTGGTTCAAACGCCACAAGAAGTAGCACTGGTCGATGTGTCGTACAGCTACTACATGTACAATGTACGGTGGCTGAAATGAGAATTCACTGCGCAGTAGTATATGCACTCATACGAGCATGTCCTCATATAATTTTAACATATACAGTGGAACCTCTCTAAACCGGACACATATACATGTTAGTTGTACTGACTTTAGATTTGTTTCATTGCATTTAGCTCAAATACTAATGTATGTTCATGACCGCAAAGCATCTCCGTATGTCGTGAAATAGTCATATGTCTGTTTTACAGTGGAACCTCTCTAAATCGGACACCTTGGGGACCTCCCAGTGTGTCCTGTTTAGAGAGGTTCCACTGTATCGCATCTCGCATTTTAATTACCGTTGAAACAAATGAGTAATTTATATGGCATGTGTAATTGAACGTTCGACTCCAAACCATTATGAAGGTATCACGGCAGTAATAGCAAAAACATGTATACGTCATTGTTCACATATTGGATGTTAAGAAATTAAATGCGAGTGAGCATCGCGTTAGCGACCGCAGTCATTAGTTCATAAACATTCAATATGTGAACAGTAACATACTTATACTTAAACATGTTTATAATGCAGTCTCCCATCTATGTATTGGGTGTCCATTTCCTGTCAAACAGGTAGTCATTAAAGGTACATGCCCACTCAGTAGGCACAGACTGTTCTTTATATCAGAGACATCATCTGAGAAATATTCTGGCAAAATAAACTTCATTCACCATTACCCCACGTATTGAATGGTATTATTATACATTTTATATCGGATGTAAATTTCCACACTGATATCAGGGGCGATAACCTAACTGTATTATCTTATAGTCCTCCGTCCTCTTTTGCCCATTTCTCCAATTTTGGCTCATTGCGTCTTTAGATTTTGTTATGAATCAGCCTGGAATTTGATTGGCGGAGAAGCTGCATTGTGTCCCTTTTACCGGCAACATTTGTTTTCCAGTCAATTTTCCTTGGCTGTTGAGACACAAACATCTATCTCTTTTAGTGTAATTAGTAATATTTAGACATTGGACGTTTGATGCCGGTGACATTTTGAGGGGACGGTTCGCAGTACAGATTATAAGGCTTTGGTCTACAATCGGAGCCTATATGATGTAGACGGCGGTTATGCTGCCCTCGACACATAGCTACCTGTAGTACCCATGTGAGATCAATGTCAATGTTATGTGACAACTGTTTGAAAAATAAATATTGTGAACGGTGACCTGTTTTAGTGTTGTTACCAACCCAGTCGGACAAAGAACACTAAACACCCCCAGATAACGGCCTATTCTCAGGAGAGACCGTTACAAAAATGACGCCCAACGAAGTTGTCCGATGATGGGTTGTGTAATTGTCGTCGTGATGTAAACGTGTTTGAACTTGTAATGTACATGTGCTCTATTTCTATTGTTTGTGCTTATGTACTTTGCCATGTTTTGTGAAGTGAAAATTACTGTGTTTAGCTGTGATGTGTTCAGCTGTGATTGACTTGTACCGTGTTGTACACTGATTATGTTGGTGGGGTACCCTAAGTGTCATGTCTGGTGGTGAATATTGTGTACTGGTTCTAAGCAGGCCTGCCTGATTGTCATGTCAATTTGTACATCTAGTTTTGCACGCGTGTTGTACATTTAGTTTGTCATGTGCTTTGTACGTTTTACATGATGTGTTTTATACTTGTGTAAAAATTGTGTAATTTTTGAAGCACCGGATATACTAAAAGAGAAAGATGTTTGTGTCTCAACAGCCAAGGAAAGATTGACTGGAAAACAAATGTTGCCGGTAAAAGGGAAACAATGCAGCTTCTCCGCCGATCAAATTCCAGTCTGATTCATAACAAAATCTAAAGACGCAATTAGCCAAAATTGGAGAAATGGGCAAAAGAGGACGGAGGACTATAAGATGATATAGGGTCAGTATAGGATATAGTGAGTATCTGTTAGGTATATTAGTATTCATAAGTGGAGGTATCCAGTGAGGACAAGAGCGATTGGACGATAAATTAATTTAATGTGCTTATGTTATATGTTGTGGATTAAGTTAAAATATGAGACTGCCACACTTACTTCAATTAATGCAAGATTTAGCCCCACTCAGTTATATATTACTATGTTCAAGGTACATGCCCACTCAGTAGGCACAACTGTTCTTTACAGGGATTAAATAAGTGTATAATTGAGTCTTTATTCCATCAGTTCTAACAATTACGAGTGCCCGTTATATATATATGCTCACTATTCCACGGCACTTGTAGAGAAAGTTCGACAATACCACGGAAAACAAATAATTTTATTGTATATTTATGTACTGTCATATTGTATGCAAAGATATATACATGAGTCGTCTGTTATTTAATTTACACAATGTTTCATTGGTTATGTATTGTAACAAAGGTACACTAATCAACGCTCATTCGCGTATATCACTATACCCGCGGACCTAGTGCTATCACTTCAGATTGTCTCAGACACCAACTCGAGAACACTCATATCCTCATATTTTCGTATTCCTGTTGCTGCGTAGTTGTTGATTCTGAAAAATAAAATTAAATGCTCTAAACACCTGATATTGCCTGTATTGCTATTAGTTTCCAGACCAGTCATAAAGGATATAAATACACTACATGATCGCAGATAGTTATTTTCGGCATAAATACAGCATATCTCATATTAGTACTTACAGGGTATCCCAAAAAACAGGCCCCTAATTCAAATAGCTGTAATTAGTTTAATTGAATAAATACACGTTCACCAATGTATGTACGTATGTACCATTGAAGAAAGTTTCAATTAGTAAATGAAAAATACGGCTATATCACAAAAGGTTACCCAGAGTTACCTCCCTTGTTGAATTTTACACATTTTCACCATTTTGACATTTTATCCAAATGAGGATAGAGAGCGTTCTGTCTGAATGATGGTCATACGGGCATCAACTACCTTCTGGATCGGTATATAGTCATTGATTTAGTATATTAGTATACTTTATCATCTACTATCCTGAATATATTTAAATATTGTTGGACTGTGGGTCTAATACCAGACATTCTTCTACTGTAATGACGTTTTGGAAATGGCAGGCTCCACAATGCTGATATATATTTGTGCTATTGGTATTCTGATATATTTTAATTTAGTATAATAGTTAGATGCATTCAGACCGAGCAGGTGTTACGAAAATATGCATACATGTCAAGACTTTCAGAATATGGAGTGATATATGATTGTGCTCCGACGACGTGACTTTTCTGATTTAAAGTGCAAGTGTCCACTATTTGTATCCATTGTGTAACACATTTCAATGGTTTATAATAATAGTCATGTTTTCAGACACTTTGTAGTCATCCGTCATTTATAAATTTGGCTGGAAACACTATGTCGCTGAATTATGGATGTTGGACACATTAATCGATTTTACGATTTTTAGCCGAATGCAAAAATTGACGTCCCCTTTTGTGTTGAGCCTATCTGCTAGACGAAATGTAGAATGATATTCTCTGAAAAGGAAATGGTTCAGTTTCGTGGACTAAACAAGATATAGCTATTTGAATTAGGTCCCCATTTTTTGGTACACCCTTTATATCAAATTCTGACTTGTTATATTGTCTTTATTTGTCTACAGAAATAACATATACGCGGGCCAATCCACACAGACTCGGATAAGGTCCTTTACTGTCGGATATCGTATTTCGAGGGTAATAACGCATCGAACTAGAATTGATACATGACTGCCGCTGTTCGACACCGCTCACAGCCGTGTTCAAGCGTACAACGCGTGATGTTTTAACATGGCTGTAGACAATGCTCATTCCGGGATCAAGCCAACATCTATGTAATGCATGTGTCTCTTGACGTTACTAAAATGTGTCATTATGGCACCAGACCAGTTCACAACGGTCGCACTGAAATTTTGAATTTCATGCGGCTGCATCTCGTGACGTGTACTGCGGCCCCGGAACACGTATGCGTAAATCAGCTGTTTGAATGCATTCGAAAATGTCCAACCGTGGGTAAACGTTTGCTGTGGCACTCGGAAACTGTTTGAACCCGCGATCTTGGGGGTTCAAAGAGTTCCGTCGTGCCACAGCAAGCGTTTACCCACGGCTGGACATTGTCGAACGTTATATTATAATGTTTCCAAACATAATGCGCAGTTAGCTTTCTATGTACTTATTATTATGTATTATCAACTTAAACGCCACTCTCCAAATAAAATACATTTGACACAAATTTGTCACATATTGGTTTTATTGCGAAAACTAAACAAATAAATAACACACGTCAGCTTCTATCATAGTTTAACATGGAGATAAACAATATATGGAGAGTAATGTCCCTTGTTATTAAATCCCATCACGTAACGTGACGTTGCTAACGTCACAAGTCCCCTGAAGATCTTCTGTAAGCGGTGAAACCAGTTGGGAAGTATACATTAAAATGCAATTTCGTAGTGGAATCGGACTTTATTTCTATTATATACATTCCTTGCATGTGCACATCGTTTTTTACATTATATGTTAATATATTTAGATTTTGAGGACGGATTTTGAAAATCTATTTTTTTCTTAGATTAATATATTTACCATTCAATGGTAATACATTCTAGTAAATTATAGTATATTTCTCAAACGTTTCGTTTTCGTCTCCTGTTGCAGCTTCTCCACATCGTTTTTAATACATGTTAACTTCGCATATTAACTCATCGTTTGCCAATGTTCGACTCACCGTACAGTTCTAGATCAGTATAAGTCGCCGCGTCGACCGTCCCGGCGGAAACCAGCATTTCATACGTGGCGGGGGCGGTGTCGCTGTAATTATGTACACGGGTGTCAGTGTGGGCGCCAGTGTGGGCGTCCACGGACGGAGTGCAACCTAATCAATGATTGTCGTGTTGCATCTGCCGTTACTTTTGTTACCGAAGCGAGAAAATAGATTATCACAGAAAAATAGAAACCAGAAGTACATGAAATAGAAACATAGCACTGTGTTTAAATTATCATTTGTAAATCATATGATTCATTCGCTTGGATATAAATTGGAGTGAAATTCAGATTATTAGTTTTGCGAACCTTTAAGAGAAGCCAAATTCAGTTTAACATAGTTTGTATCCAGACATGCTAATACGTTAGGTAAAAAGAATATGTGATGATAAAAACCATGGCCAGTGGAAACTGCTATACACACAGAAACTTGAACCATTTGGTGGGAAACTACTTTTCGAATGCAATAAAAAACCACAGGATATAAAACACTTATGTAAAGAACGTACGTTTCTATTCAATGTTTTGGCATCATGGGCTAACATCAATTTCTCAGAAAAAAAACGAAAGTATATCAAAAGAAATTATATGGAATAATTCTAATATAAAGTATCAAAACAAAACAATATACATCAAATCTTGGCACGAAAGGGGTATTAAATTTATAGAACAGTTATATGATTATAGAGTAAACAAATTTAACGGTTTTAATGATTTTGCGGAAATGTATAATATAAGGGCAGATGATTTTATCAAATACCAAGGTTTAGTAAATAATATTAATCTGCAATGGAAAGAAAAAATTAAAACAGAAAACATAAATACCGTACAAACTCTGAAACCTATTTTACAAAAAGTACAGACAAGCAAGGGAGTAAATAAACTTCTATACACTATACAAACAAATACAAAAAACATAGAAACAATAAAAACAAAGCAGAAATGGACGAATGAATTTCCCGATTTTAATTTCGAATGGAAAAATATATATACAACTTATATGCAATTAACAATAGATACCACACTGCGGAATGTTCAGTATAAATATTTAATGAGAATCATAGGCACAAATAAATTATTACTTAATTGTGGCATGGTACCAAGTAGTTTATGTGATTTTTGCAGCATGAATGTGGAAAATATAAAACATTTATTCTGGGAATGCCCGAACGTACAACATGTATGGTCACAACTAAGAACATTCTTAAATGAAAGAGGTGTCGTTTACCAAATTAATTTTAATACGATTTCATTTGGTGTAAACCAAACAAATCTTATCGCTAAACAATTTAATTTCATTATCATACTAGCAAAATATTTCTTGATTAAATGTAAATATGAGAAACAAGAATTGTCATTTAACTTGTTCATGCAATATTTGAAAAGACGAATCAATATTGAAAAAGAAATAGCCACAATGAAAGACAAGCTAGATCTACATATACTAAAATGGGGTAATTTCAACTTTTAACACCCACAAAAGAAATGTTAATAAAATAAAAAGACGATCAATATGTACCAAGCGTAGCAAAGTTAATTACATGCTTATTAAACATTATATGTCATCTATATTATATTATTGACATAAAAGTTATAAATTACATGTATTACGAATTACGATAACAGAAGGAAGACCTCTTTAGGGGGGGGGGGGGGATTCTTTTTGATTCTCTTTCCTATAACTCTCATCTTAAAAAACTCCTCTTAAATAAGATCACTTTCTAAATACATTATGTATGCTCTTTTCTAGCAACATGTCATGTGATTTCAACTATGTTTTGTTATACAATAGGTACATGATACATGATGTATTTAAAAATTGAAAAAAAACAAAACATTTAATAACAAAAATAAAATTACTGGAAGCGGCTTACGGAAGTCCCCCGGGTGTGGTCCTGGTGCAACATACGTATTTCCTGAATCATGAACAAAGTGTCGTACCATGATAGAAAATAACTAGAACAACGCATACATGTGCGAAATATCAAACTGTTATGTTAATTGTACCAGATAATACATGGAAGTAACCCTGATGTCAACTCATTGAGAATGAAAAAGACTATAACTTTGACATTGGGCAAAGTCAGAACAAAATTATCGTGTATAAGGATATGGATTTACAAAAGGAAGCTTTAATGTTAATGATATTGGATCAAAAAGCAAACGTCTAGAACTATTTCAATGGATAAAGGATAATGACTACGGTATATTTTTCGTACAAGAAACGCATTTTACTACAAATGACAAAGTTCAGTGGGAGAGGGAATGGGGTGGGTATGCTTATTTTAGTGGCTAATTCTACAATAAAGAAGGTATATGCATTTTAATAAAACCAGGTCTTAATTATGAAACTAAACAATACAACGATGTTATGACCGGTCGAATACATGTCCTTAAAGTACGCATTTCCGATACAGAGTATACATTAATAAACATAAGTAGTAGTAAGGGAGTCAAAATGATACCACTTACCGTGATACCGAAAAACCCAAAAATTGGTTAACAATGAAATTGTCTCCCTACAGCAAATTTATGAACTTTTGGAGAAAATAATTTTGAAAAGAGGGAGTCAAAATGATACCACCTCCAACCAAAAGTTGGTGGTAGTATTGTAGTCCCAATTATATTGGTAATTGACTTTTGAAAAAAGTCGAAATCATTAATGCAAGTACAATAGTTTATATTCCAACACCCCATTTTTCTCCTCCGATATAGCTAATTTATTTCGCAGATCGTCAACTAATTCTACCAGCTCTAGTCTACCACGTTCACCTTTAGCCACCTGACAGCGTAGTTGCTTATGTCTACAAAGAGTTTGGGCACTAACGAATTTACAAGGGCATCTGGGGCATTGAAATTGTGGGGGGACACAAGGAAACTTTCTACGTCTCGCTAGATGCCTTCGTAGATAGTCTTTACACGTAAACGTCTTACAACAAGTCAAACACTCCATTATATATGTATATAACCTATGAAATTTATCTGTTCAATTGGACGTGAACAAAACATGTTGTAAATTGTTCACGTCCAATAGAACAGATACATTTTATAGGTTATATACATAAAATATGATAACGCCAGAAATCGAAAGTTTGAGAAGAGAAGCCGAATCTCTAGGGATTACTTATAGTAAACAGTTGAGAGTTAGGTTAGGGGGTTGACAAAGCTGATAAACGCCACAAAGAACGAGGCGTTTATGAAGCGGTTTACCCGTGCCCACAAACGAGGAGCCTTTAAAGACCTCTCACTAGCAGAGGAAGTTGGTAACATAATTCAAAAAGAAAGTATTGCGGGGTTAAGGGCTAGTGTAATAAAACCTTCAAGCACCAATAATTTGTCTCAAATTAGACGCACATGTGACCAAATACCAAATAATAAGAAAAAATCTATAGTTCGAGCGATAGTGGAAAAAGGTGAAGAAATAGTGTGGGCTCACGATGAAACATTGGAAAAGGTAGAAAATGTAAGACGGGTAGTTACATTATCCTTTCGTAAAATCATTGACATTAACGGGTCTGAACGCATGTCCGATAAACTCGCTCCTTATATAACAACCCATTTTTATTTGAGATATTTATATTCTTACAAGCTAGAACATATGGAGGAAATTATAAATAGAAAAACCATAACTATAATATTTCACAAAAATCTCGGTAGTGAACCACTATCAATGAAAACCGTTAACAAATGGCTGTCAGAAAAGGAGCAAACACGAATAATATCCGATAATATAGACAGACCAAATACAAAGTGGAAGTTTGTAAGATGGGTAGAGGTTTTTGTAAAGCTAATACAGGGTAGTAGGGGAATAGATTTGGGACTACAATCCAAAGAAGCAGCAGGAGGAGAACTTCCAGAATGGCTGAAGAATAAAAAAGGTATGTATTCTTTGGATAAATATAATGACGACCTTTGTCTGTTCAGGTGTCTAGCAATGCATATGACAGATAAAAGACCTCACAGATGTACAGAAAAGACGAAATAACTTAGTAAGCAATATTTCGGTAGTAATGTGGTTTCACCAATTCCTTTTTCAGATCTGAAAAAGGTTGAAGAGTTTTTTAAAATCGGTATAGAAGTATATCAATCCACCGAATGTAATGTATGGTGGTTGAAATAGGTACCAGCAAACTATAAGGCAATAGGTAATAAAGCAATGACAATAGGACTGTTTAATAATCACGCATTTCTGATAACAAACCTTAAAAACCTATCTAAAATTTACGCCTGCGATAATTGCAAGCAGAAATTCACGAAAGCGAGTAATATGAAGAGACACGGACCAACATGTATGAAAGGTGAGACAAAAATAATATGTGATGGTAATTATTTAGAACGCCCGCGTTCGTCGTTCGAGAAAGCGTTCTACCCAAAAAGTTTTAACAGTTATTAGGCGATCGATTGGATGTACTCTGTGGAAAAGCAGGAGGGAATTCACATTCACCACGAACAGTGTGGACACGGGGGTGAAAGATGGATTTTAGGAGCTCCAGTAGATGGATACTGTACAGAAACCAATACCGTATATCAATATCACGGCTGTCACTGGCACGGGTGTGAGATTCATGCAAAGCATAGAAAAGAAGAACGCGCATCCACTATGAGAAGAGATACATTTATTAGAAGAAGCAAAGAATTCAACAAAATACGATTTTGAGGCATATCTCAACCCAGAATTTGAAACTCTCGATAATAATCTAGAGTACGAAGCCGAGCACGTTCCAGTAAGCGTTAGTATATGAGATAATTTCTCAGGAACAGTAACTCATATTTGTGATAAAGATCCAGAAAAACTTATAGAACAATTCGTAGAAGATTTGAAAGTCAGGGGAAAAGCTATAAGAGAAGAAGTGTGGTCAAGATATGGGTTTAATACAGAACATTTACGTAAAAACCAAATCGCCAAGATCGAACAGTGGATAGAGCAAGTACCGGTTATAGGTTTTAACAGCAGTAAGTACGATACAATAATAAAGAAATACCTAGTAGGCGAACTGGCATCAACAACAAAGAAAGTATGGTCGTAAAACGTGCAAACGCAACAATATTTCTATTTACTCCAGAGTTTAGATTTCTTGATGTAATACTTTATCTAGGACCTGGTGTAAGTTACGATAGTTGGATAAAAGCCTACGAATGCAAAGGAAATAAATATTTCTTTCCTTAAGAGTGGTTCGATTCTCCAGACAAACTGGATTACCCAGGACTACCGGATATAGAAAATTGGTATTCCAAACTATCTGGGAAAATGTTACTAGACGAAATAGAATTAAGTAAATGTCGTAGAATTTTCGAAGAAGAGAATATCGAAACCTTCAGAGATTGGTTGAAATATTATAACGATTTAGATGTAGCACCGTTTCTAGAAGCGGTGGAAAAAATGTGTGAATTTTATAAACACAGAGGTGTGGATATTTTCAAAGATGCGGTAACACTATCTGGAGTAGCTATACAGTATGTATTGAGAAGAACCATTAACGAACAACAATCTTCAAAGACGATTATACCTGAGGATGCTCTATATGCAGCAAAAGAAGAAACATATGAAATGATGAAAGACGCTCTAGTTGGTGGTCCATCAATAGTATTTACACGATATGCAGAAGCTGGTGTTTCAAATATTAGAGTGGGTTCCAAACCTTGCAAGGCTGTCTTGGGGTACGATGCAAACGCGTTATATGTATCTACGTTAAATAAAGAGATGCCGTGTGGGAAAGAAACTATACACCATATAGATACCCCACATAACCCTAAATTTATTAAAACGTTTTGTAAAAGAGTTTTATCTGGAGACTGGTTTGGGTTTGCGGAGGTGGATATAGAAGTTCCACACAACTTAAAAGATAAGTTTTCTGAAATGTCCCCAATATTTATAAACAGAGAAATAGAGGTTGGTGAAGTTCCCGCACACATGTTAAAATATTTAAAAGATACTGGCCGAACAAGAGGAGATGGAAACAAATTGATGGGATCTATGACCGCCACTAAAGTATTGCTGTACGCTCCACTGTTGAAATGGTATTTAAAACACGGCCTAGAAATAACTGGAGTTCATCGTGTTATAGATTACATTAGTGGAAAACCATTCGAATGGTTCGCAAAAGAAGTTACAGCCGCAAGACGAACAGGCGATGTAGAACCAAATAATAAACCAGTAGCCGACAAAATGAAATTATTAGGAAACTCGTGTTGTGGAAAAATGATAGAGGCAACGGAGAGACATTTAAATACGACATATACACAAAACGAAACCTGTGTTGACAAAGCTTTAAGATCTGTATTCTTTGACGATTTGGAAGAGATAGTAGATGCGTACGAAATATCTTCTAGAAAACCCAGGTGTGCGGTAAAGAGACCATTCCATTGTGGAATAGCGGTTTATCAACTAGCTAAATTGAGAATGTTGGAATTTTACTACGAATTTCTAGGCAAATACGTAAAAAGAGAAGACTTTGAATTAATACAGATGGATACGGATATTATGTATATAGGAGTTAGTGGAAAAACGATAGAGGGATTGATTAGACCCAACTTACTAGACGAGTTTGAAAAAGAAAAAAATAAATGGTTGGCTTGGGATAAATGGAGCGAAAGAGAGCCCAGACTTTTCAAAATGGAATTTAGCGGAGATAGGGCGATAGCGTTATCTAGTAAGTGTTATTTCGTAGAAAAAATTAATTCCACTAATTTTGATAATTCTAAAGAATTAATTAATAACAATTAAAAATGCGAAAGGAATGTCCAAGAGAACTAACAATTTAAATTGGGATAGATATAAACGAGTACTAAGTGAAACTACAGAAGATGGAAAACACATTATAGATGTAGCACAAAATAAGAAAATTGGCAATCTGACGATCCGGGGGTAGCTGGCTGTCAGAAGGCACCATAAGAAGTTCTTCGCGAACAAACACTCGAGATGGCCCATCATCCAAATAGTAGAGCACGGGCTCATCAGGTTTGGTAATAGATCGATCTAGATGATATACATTGAGAGACCACACGGGATTAGTCGCGCGGCGGCTGCCACCTTCGAGCTCTCCCGGTTGATAGAGGTACCGGACGTCAATATCTGATGGAAGCCGTTGCTCCTCTAAACCAACGGGTCGCCCGCGCGAGACGGCAGAGGGGTTGCTCGTCACCCTTTTAAACTTGATAGCATCTACAGCCTTCTTACCTATCAATCTGGTCACCTCTCCGTTCAGTGCGGAGACCACGGCGGTCAGTCTGGCCACCCATCGGTCGATCGCGAATGAGGGTCTACAAGTTCTTTGGCGCATTGTTGTCCGAACAGTCTCTCAGCCAGGGTTCGATTGAAGCGCTCCGCGATCCCCTGGTCCCGATGGATGTTGACGCGGTCGCGTCTGACAGAAACTTTGTGCTTAGACAATAGATGAGAGACCGAGCCCATGAACTCGCGGCCGGGATCAACGTAGAGAAGATTAGGCCATTTGAGAGGACTCCTCTTATATATTCGGGAAAGAGCCTCGGCCACCTCCTTAGACTCTTTAGTGGCCAACGGCTCAGCCCCCTTATAACGACTCGCGGGTAAATAGATCTTCCAGATGGCCTGCTTCTTGAGCCATTCCTTGACAGCGTTTTCTGAAACCTTGCTCGCCGCCGCGAGGTTCTTGATGGCCGCGAGTCCCTTCCAGTAGCCACGGGGGCTGTAGTATGTGTTCGATAGCTTGCGCGCTAAGCGAACCGAGGGTTTTGTATCAAGTTTGCGCGTGTTCATCGTATGCGATGTATTCTAATATATCGGACAATCTCCAACATGCCCTCGCCAGATCGTCCGGTAACTGTGTCGTTAATAATGAACCTTTGTTGGAAGTACAATTGCGATTGGGGGTTAAGTTCTGAAGGAACTTGGGAAAATCTAACTCGGAGGAATCTAATTCGGAGGAATCTAACATCCGCTTTGCGAAAAGGGTGGCCGCTTTTTCATCCTCCCGCCACGTCTCGAGAGAATCTCGGGCCAGACGAATCATACCCTTTGCACCAGCTATACGGTGTTTAAGGGCAGTGTAGCCTACATCAATCATAGCAAAATAAAGTTCGTCAACTGACATCGTTCTATATATTATATATATATATATATATATATATATATATATATATATATATATATATTTATTTATATAATTTAAAATAATTATTAATTTTGTAAAAATTATTAATTAATTTGAAATCTCGATTGAATATAGTAGCCGACGAGACCCACTACACCCATTCCCACGACGATGAACGCGATCTCGCGATCTTTTTGGGGCTCTGACGGTACATAGAAATCTGAAAGTTGGGGCTGGCGATCCAGCGGCGCGAGACATTTCTGTGGATATGCCAGCGCGTACTAGCGGTTGGCTTCTTCAATGTTCTGGAAAGTTTGCGCGCCGTGATTCTCGCGGCGAAGCTCTTCATTGACCCAGTCCAGATGGGCGGTTCGTTTTTTCGACCACGCTTCCTTTGCGCTATTGAGTTGTTCTACAGCTAAATCGTGACGCTTGCGCTCCTCATCCCTTTTCGAGCTTCTCATTTTCGAGAATATAAAGTTGCTACCGCTGAACGCCAATGCGTTTACAGGCGCACCACCTATCATTATTCCGATCGAAGCCATTTTATTTCCATATATTAACAGGTAGAATTCCAACTTTAATTAGATAATCTCGGGTCCAAACTGCGGCCGCTACATCTAAGGTAGCGAGCCCTACGTCTCTCACAGTAAAGTCCAATTTGGGAGCGGACCCTCCTAGGGCCATCTTTGATAGTCGAGCATACCCGATACTTAAACCCGATATCACCACGGCGTGATAAAGCGCATTCACTATAATTTTACCATCTTGTTCAGACATTGTTGATAATTATAATTATTGCATATAAAAGGGATCGCGATCAATGTTTAAATGGGGCCCATCCAATTGCGATTGGTGTTTCGTAACTGTTTTTGGATGAATTGATGGGGGTTGTTTTCTCGATAAGGATTGGTGTAATAGGGGGTATTTCCACACACACAGGGCACCAACAACTGCCAGACCACCACCAACAACCCAACTCCAATTCACGAATTGGGGGTGTTGTGGTTCAATCGGATTCAACTCCAATTTCGATTGGGTTGAGTGTGCTTCCAATTCGTGAATTGGGGGTGTTGTTGCAGTTAACAATGTTGAACCCGATTGCTCTGTCTTCAGATGTTTTGCTGTGTCCGTCCCAGATTGCAACGACTGTTTGGCCTCTCGAAGCTCGGCGAGTATTTTATCTTGTTTAACTTTTCGGGTGGCAGCCGCCGCCCGCCCAGCTGCATGTCTTTTTGAGTTTTTATGTCTTGCAACCGGATTCGTCCAAACTCGATTGGGTGTTGAGGGCTCCTGTGGAGCTGCAGCAATCTCCGATTGAACCACAATCCCCGATTGCTGTGGTTCCGTCACTGTCGCAGGTGTGTCTTGTGTCATCATTTTAATATTAATATTATAGCTTATAATTCGTGGGCATATATGTCTAATTGACAGTGTTTACCCGTGGTCAACGCGGTTGTCAGCGGAGCTAAGTACATTCCAAACTTGTGATAAATTGAGCAGCAGGCTGTTCTAAGAGTGTGTCCTATAAAGGGGTCAGTCTCTAGATCGCGAATCAACCCTGCGGTGTTTGGTATAGGGAGAAGTATACTAACGGCGGTAGCGTACAAATGAATAGCCGCCGATCCAAGAGTTTTTGTCATCTCCGCACCTAACCTAGATTCGTATCGCGCGTACATTTTATCAATCTCCGCATCTGACATCTTATCCACCTGACAAACTGAGAGACGCCTACAGAGATAATGCTCCGATTGTCCCCCAGCAACCAGCGCAGCTAGCCGCTCTCGTCGCGCTGCATTTTCGTTTTCATTCGTATCGGCCCCAATCACGATTGGAGTTGCACTCAACCCAATACCAACTGCCGTTGGAGTTGAAGTTGATCCCGATTGCTCTGTCGGAGTTGATGTTTCATTATCTTTCCGGAAAGATACCGTGTCGGCAGTCGGAGTTGAGGTTTCTATTAGCTGATCGAGAAGTTCTTCGCAGTTCATTATTGCTAATTTTCTTAAAATTAATTTAACTGTACTAACATGTCTCATAACTTTAACATATTGCCAAGCGCACCACCCGATACTTATTATCACCGTTATGCTCGCAACAAAGCTCGCAGCGGAGCACCAAATTATTAACATTGTTAACCATTGTTCAGCATTTGTTCAACATTTGTTAAGCATTTGTTCAGCATTTTTCAGCAATTGCTAAGCATTGTTCAGCAATTGCTAAGCATTGTTAAACATTTAATTAGCAATTACTAACGAGCGTTAAGTAATTGCTAATTAATTTTATAAATAATTTTAAGAAAATTATTTATAAAATTAATTAATTGATAACATTATAAGCAGTTGGTTGATCTGTCTTTAGCAGAAGCTTGGCGTGCTTAGTTTCTGAAAGCATCTGTCAAACCTCCAGGCGCTCCTCGCGCGTTGGGATAACGTCATTCTCTCGAAGACAGTCATCGAATGAGTCTCGGTCCTTGCAGTGAAAGAGGGCGACCCATTTAGTTTGCTCGCGCAGATCCTTGAGGACGGCGTCGTACTTTTGAGTGGCCTCGCATGGCGGCCAGAAAATGCGAGCTCGGAGAGCATGTCCTTCTTTTTGGTCATCGCCGCCTTGGCCGAGCAATCGTCAATCACATATAGGGTGGGCTCACCCTGGAAGCTTTGGTATAAACCACGCAACCAATCGTGAAGCCTATCACCGGGGTCTCACGCCTTTTGCCCCGAGGGGCTCACGGAGTCTGCGGTATGGATTAAGTTTGCGACCGTATTGACTCGAATACATAATTTAGTGAAACTATATTAAACCCGCATGGTTTTGTCTTTAATACATAATTCATTTTAAGAAAATTATAAAGATGACTGATTTTAACATGGACGAATACGATCTCACTACGGGCGACCGAGACGATTACCTCGATGAAGACCTCGACCAAGACGAAACGCCCTTCATAGACACGATAGGGAATCCACCTCCAATCCAATCACAATCGGGGGAAATAGGGGTGCTACCAACACCGTTAGTCTAAGTCAGGAATTAGTCGAGGCCGCTGTAGACGACTACTACAACAGTTTGGCAGAAAAAGGTGTGGTCCCATCTGTCGGTCGCGACTACTCCAAGTTCGAATTGGATCTGCGTGATGAGTTGCGACTAAAAGCATCAAATATCGAGCTCGTCAACATAAGGACCGGAAAACCCCTATCGCTGAACACCATTGCTGGAAGCCGGGGCGGTGGCCAAATCATAAAGAACGAACTAGGATTCGTAGATTGGGCGCGTGGTAAAACAATTATGCCGACCCGCGCTGTAGAGGCCCTACAGTCTACCAAGAAACGATGGCAAAGACGGCCGCCGCGATAGAAACGATCGAGCTCAGCAAGGTCCCTCAAGTAGCCACCGACGCTATTCGCACAATGGAGCTCAACGAAAGCGAGATAGACGAAATACTCAGGACGATGAATGACCCACCTCTACCTCTTCGCGAACTCCGGGGACTCGATAAGGCTATGCAAACGGTCCGGGCGAATTGGTCCATAACCTCGCCAAACTCACGGCGCTGGATGAACATATCACGATATAATAAAGGAAACTAGAGGAAGCCCGTGGCGATAGAGAATCTACCGAGCGGATAACCGAACGCCTGCGTTCGTTGCGGGACGAAAGAGAAACTCGCTTGCAGGCTGCATCGGCTTGCCGTGAGGCTCTCCGCACACAAATAAGTCGGATCCGCGAAACAATCTCGAGGGTCCTGCACGAGGAGACGAAACTCGGTGAGCGTCTTCGCACTCTGTTCAGAGAGCAGGGTGACACGATAGCAAGCATCCTCGTTGCTATCGGCATGACTATATCGACCATAGTTCTAGCTTTCACTGGTGGCGCGGCGCCACCACCCGCGCCAGCACCCACACCAGCACCAAGGAGTGGGTAAAAAAACAACTAAAAGCCCTCGCCAGTCTCCTGGCTAAATTATCCGAAAAGGCGGCTGCCGCACTACCCGGACTGATCGGAAGTATCGTTTCTTACTTGCTATCTCTATATTAGCAAAAACAGCCGGATGGCTCGCTAAAAATGCTTGGGCTTTAATCGTGGCGATCGCCGGTCTCCTACTTTTACTCTCTCGAGAGTTCCAAAAACCAAAGCGCGAGTAGTCCTATCGCCACGAGGGCAACGACGAGCCCTAATTTCTCCTCCTCGTGGGTTGTGCTTCCAATCTCGATTGGTGTTTCCGCTCCTGTTCCAATTTCAACATTGTAGATGATTGGATTGGGCGAACTCGATGGTGCATCTAATTTGTGAATTGGGGGTTCTGGGTTCAACTTCAATCCCGATTGTGTTGAGGGAGGTGTTTCCATTTTGTGTTTTTGGGGTTTTACGTAATATGTTCCACTTACAACTCCGCGCCCGGGCATCTTGGGTGGGAGCTTAATGATACCCGTGATCACGTTTCCTTTGCGGCCGATTTTTTGATTGGTGGTTGCGACTACGATCTGATTATTGTAACCGTCAACCGGGTCGTCTCGTAGTATCATATTGCTCGGCGCCATATAAAGACCTATTCCAAATGCGTAGTCTACCGGGGTGCGGGCAGTCTGCAAAACGTCTTGATAATTCTGGATCGCCTTCTGGAGGTCCACCTTAGCTGAGATGGCGTCCTCGACAAGTGCCAATAACTGTTTTTGTGCGTCAAAGGCCGTTCCCGTACCCATTATAGCGCTGCGCGTTTGCTTCTGTGAGGCGAATATTACCCATACGTATATGCGAATGGAGTCGTTGAGGCGAATAACCCCACCCTGCGTAAATCCAGCGCTTTCATCTAACATAAAGGTGGTCCACGCATTTCGCATCTGTGGAGTATCACCCAGGTCTATGTATTCCACGTGGGCTACTTTAGTAGGTAGCCAATGACAATAACCGTCTTTACACGCAAGCCCACCAAGCACTTCATCACCGAACGTCATATTATTCAACTTATAATTATATTTAGTCCATGTTGACATTTTTCTAACTGGTGGTGGGGTAGCTCCGCGAGCACTCCACAACCCTGATAAATATGCGGGGACTTTATTAAGATGCCCACCATTAACTAAGCCTTTAAGGTGAACTAACCCTAAACTGTTGGTTGGGTTATATACTTTCTGTCTCCAATCCGCGTCTTTTGGTACCCCAAATTCGTTACACAATCTTTCGAACGCCTTACGGTCATATGTGCTGGAAATGGGATCCCAGCCGTCATCTTGAGGTAGTGGAATACATAGTTCTTTGAGAATCCTCCTAATGGTGTAATGCACGTGAAAGTTGTAGACACTTCGGAGCATGACATTCTTGGATGTCAGATGGTCTTGATGTGAAACTCCACATCCGGCCGTTGCGCACAATACAGCAAAATTTAGTTGGTTCTGCCAGAAGTTCATATGGGAAAAATCCCATCTTAGTATTACATCTTGACTAGTAGTCTTTGGAACTACATATTTCTCAAACGTGTTAGGAAAATTGGTGGAAAAGCCACTGTCCGGTCTAACCGTTACGGTTGGGTGTACAAGGCGGTTAACAACGTATTTGTGTGTGTATTTACCTCCGACCGCGTACTTTGCATTATAATTAAAGCTAAATGCTTTGGTATCCATTGAAAGATATTATTATGTTTGCTACTATCACTATTGTTCAAAAGAGTTCTGAACTACAAAAGTTAATCGACAACTGCTGCGGACAACGCCGGGTAGGCCTTAGATCAATCACCTTCACGGTAGGCTGGCGAAACATCGAAACGCTCGAGTTTTTCACATTAGAAGTCGAGGGCGTAAGCCCTGTGGCTTTCGGAAACTACCTCATAGATGCACCAGATACCTCAGGATTTCATAGAACTCCAGATGCTATGGTACCTCAGGGTCTTTGGAGTTTCGGAGATCTCCAAGCTTTTGTTGCGGCGAAGATTCCTGGTGTTGTCACTTTCGCAATCTCGAAAGCCACGGGGCTCACGACATTGACCGTTGAGAGGCGTTTAAGGATCTCACCGGGGTTGGGCTCACTGTTAGGATTTAAAATAACATACCCTTACAACGATGACGGAGAGTTTGATCCGGGCGAGCACGTCGGCACGACCCCAGTAAACTCGCCGTCACGAAAACTCTCGGGGTGCACCTGGATCGGGTGAACATATCGTACAACACGGTAGACGGCACTCCCAGCACATTACTGAAAACCGTGGCCGCCAGCGACTGTTTCTTTAGGGAGACTGTGACCTTAGACTTCCCACACCCCGAGATGAACGTTTTGGAATCGGGACACATCCACGAGATTTCTATTCTTGATGATAAAGGGCGAGAGTTGAAGAACGATTACCCGATTTCGGTCATCCTAGAAATGTCAAATTAATTAATTTTAAGAAAATTAGAATTAAACGCATGTTCGTAATATATATTATCAACATTATTGAAAATGAGTATATACGGACCAGGTAGTTCTTCCGATTGGGTGACAAATATAAATTCAAAGAAGGGGGATTCATCCCGACAGAGAGCGACTTTTTAACTACCCAAAAAACAAAAGCCTTGATCAATAGAACCACGGAAGTTATTCACAGGAGTCTACTATCACAATTTAGAGTATATGCCCTGGCTGTGAATAGACAAAGTCGTGAAGAAACGCATACGGAACTAAACGAAAAAATAACCGAATTTCGAAAAGAGGCCTGATTTGGGATTGAGGGAGTCCGAACGGGTGTTGATAAAGTCCGAGAAGACAACCAGGCGGACCTTACGGAGGATTATGATGCGTTGCGCTTAAATGACTCTCCCATCAGAGAAGCGGCACTTACCGAACTAGGAAAACAAATAACCAAATTTCGTAAAGAGGCCAGGTCGGGTATTGATAAAGTCCGAGAAGACCACCAGGCGGACCTTACGGAGGCTTATGATGCGTTGCGCTTAAAGGACTCTCTCATCAGAGAAGCGGCATTTACTGAACTAGACGGGAAAATAACCAAATTTCGAAAAGACGGTTGGGTATTGATAGAGTCCGAGAAGACCACCAGGTGGACCTTACGGAGGCTTATGGGGTGTTGCGCTCAGAGAACTCTCTCATCAGAGAAGCTTCGGTTGCTGAACTAGACGGAAAAATAACCAAATTTCAAAAAGAGGCCCGGTTGGGTGTTGAAAAAGCCCTAGCAGACCACCAGGCGGCCATTACGGAGGCTTATGGGGTGTTGCGCTCAGAGGACTCTCTCATCAGAGAAGCTGCACTTACTGAACTAGACGGGAAAATAACCGAAGTTTCCGATAAACTGAAACATGTTCGTAGAGCCGCGACCAAAGCGCTTGAGGAGGCCTCTGAAAATATTCGTGCTGAGGCCCATACATCTATCGTGGGGCTTGCCCGATTGTTGAAAACAATGAAAACACAAAAACGTGTCATAACAGTTTGGGCTGAGAAGCGGGCCCATTGGTTGAGGGGCTCTCTGAATATTCGTTCGGTGCCAAAGCGAGTAATAAATGTGGGGGATACGCCATGACAGCTCCAGGTACACTTCTCCGAATGGCGGTCTGCTCGGTTAATGCTAGTGGTAAACCTGTGGGCGCGGTCACGATAAATATTGTAGTAGATGGGAAAGAACAGGCAATTGGAGTCACTAAACTCGCTGGAGATAGTTCGTCGGTGGTTTTGTTCGCCGGTGATGATCTAATTAGACTTTCCGAAGGTATTGTTATTAACTTTGTTACGAAAATCGCTGACCCAGCGAGTTCTTCCACTATTGTCTCATTACTAATTGAACTTAATTTGTAAATACTAATATATTGAAAATCATGAACGAATCACCGCTTCCAATTGTCAATACCAATCCACCAACACTGAATCGAACACTGTGATTACAACATAAATTAATTAGTAGTGTTTTTTTCTGTTCAATAATATACATATCTTTATAAGCGATATCGTAGAAATGTACATTCGTAAGCGAATCGTTGGGTTTTAACAATTGTATATAATACACCTTAGTTTCATATCCGATACGCGTTATCCTTCTTAATGTTTGTATTTCCCTCTTGTATAGTTCACATAATTGTCGGTATAATATTGTAAATGCAACGTTTTTATCGGAGCGAAATAAATTACGATGATATTTCATGTATTCTATATTGTCTAGTGTTTTCAATTTATAGAATTTATATATAGGACTGTAACCCCCGTAAGCTTCGTAAACTTCTTCAACACAGGCATTATAAGTTTTCAATTCATATTGTATTTTATTATCCATTTTCTCTAATAATATTTTATTATAACCTATGAAATGCATCTGTTCAATTGGATGTGAAAAAAACCTGATGTATTTATGACACCAATATATTTTTTAAAAAGTAAATTACCAATATAATTGGGACTACAATACCACCACCAACTTTTCGTTGGAGGTGTATCATTTTGCCTCACTCTTTTAAAAATTGTTTTCTCCAAAAATTCATATTTTTGCTGTAGGGAGACAATTTCATCGTTAAGCAATTTTTGGGTTTTTCGGGGGTGGTGGGGGTAGTATAAAGGGGTGGAAATGATATCACGGTAAGTGGTATCACTTTGACTCCCTTACTACTACTACATAATTATATGGTCCGAACGAAAATTGTTTCCGATTTTACCAAGATCTAGACTCGGTCGAACTTCAGACACTAATACCAGGGGGTGACTCTAATATAATATTAGATCCGGAATTAAACAAAAATGGCAGAAAATATACAAACAAATGGACAGGAGATACATTATTGTCAATCATAAATATGTATGACCTAAATTATATCTGGAGAATCTTCAATACTGATACAAAGAAATTCACATGACATTCGAATACTAAACCGCCGATATATTGTCGTTTAGACTATTTTCTAATATCCCAAACTCTAATTAATCGCATAACAAAAGGTAAAATCAATGCAATGAAAGAGGTCCAGGTTATTTTAAATTAAACATTAGTCTACTTTTGAAAACAGAATACCAACAAAGAATCAAACTCAATATAGCTGAAATAGCGGATTTTAACCAAAACGCTAATCCAAACACACTATGGGAAATAATAAAAGGAACAATAAGAAACGTAACAATTAAATATGAGTCCATTGAAAAGAAAAATAATTTATCCACGGAAAAAAGGTTAATATAAAAAGTAGATAAATTAGAAACAGAATATTCAAATAATATGTCGGAAAACGGTTTTAATGCATTACACACTAAAAATGACAATTTACAAGATATGCACGAAAAGAAAGTTAGAGGGATAATACTAAGATCAAAAGCCGAATGGATTGAGGGCGGGGGAAAGAAAACCAATGCGAACTTAGAAAGTAAAATATCAGGAAATAATATAATAACCAGGTTAAATGTAAATGGACATAGTATAATGAGCAATGACGAAATATTACACCAAAACAAATAATATTATTATAAATTGTATACACAAAAGGAGATCCAACATACACATCACAATTTCTTTGCAGATAATAACAACATAAGTAACTTATCAGATGACAATAAACAAATGTGTAAAGGCAATCTCTCTGAATACGAATGTAGTATGTCCTTAAAAGAATGAACAACAATAAAAGCCCGGGTTCAGATGGTATAACTGTTGAGTTCTATAAACTATTCTGGAATGACATAAAACGATATTATATTGACTATTTTAACTATTATGTAGCACATGGAACGCTAAGTGAAATGCAAAAGCAGGGAATAATCACATTAATACTAAAAAACAAGAAAGTGACTTATCAATACTTACAAACTGGAGGCCAATATTATTACTCAACGTAGACTACAAAATTGCACCCAATGCCATAGCAAATATAATTAAAAAAGTATTACCATCTATAATTGATTATTCACAAAAAGCTGTCCATTATCACCTTACTGCTTTATTATTGCGATTGAAATATTATCCAGAGGTTTGCTGACAATGCAACTTTTGTAAATATGGTACACGGACATCTTTTGAAAAGTTAATTACATACTATACGAATTCAGTAAAATATCAGGCATCAGGCTTGCCACACAAAAAGATATGTTGTAATGCGAGTGGGTGCTTTAACAAATACAAATGTATCATTCTGCCACAATAATAATTTTAAATTGACTTCAACCAGTGCAAAAGCGTTAGGATTACCTTTTTACATGACAATACTGCTATTCATGATTACAATATAATACCGAAAATGATATTGTTTGAACAGTGCCTCGAGAAATGGAAACAAAGAAACGTAAAACGTGGGCACATGTTAACTATTTCCAAAACAATGAAATAGTTTGGAAGGAAATAATTTGGAACATTTCAAATCTAAAACATCAAAATAAAACAGTTTTTTTATGGATTGGTATGATAAGGGCATACAGTATATTTAACATATATATGAATATCTGATAAATAGATTTTTACGATTTACTGATTTTTGAACAATCATTACGCAAACTCGCCTTGTCTAGAAATAATAAATCAGTAAACTACTGTCGGCAAAGGAGATACTCAATACTTCTACTGGAACTATTTACAGGCGAGCCAAGCGCTAATTGTAGCCATTTAATTATTTTGCTTATTAGTTCATATACATGTAGTTAATATATATCTGGTGTTATATAATGATACATTACTTGTTTATGTTATATTATGCATATTAGTACATGCATTTTAAATAGCTTCTCACTGTAACGGTATCGTTGTAGACGGAGTTTCAACTGATTTAATAATTACTGTTACATTCAAAATGTTGCATCAGGATACTTCTGTACCGCTATTGGCGTCGTGAATGATACAGTACTCGTGAGGTTAGAGTCGCGGACTATTATCATCGAGCTCCCTTTTCCCTAAAGGGTAGGAGGTTCAAACCTAGACTGAGAATATAGGTTTGTACTTTATTGTTTTCTCTGACAATTTTATAATTGTTATCAAAATAGCTATAAACTGATATAAACTTTATACCAACAATAAAACTGTGCGTCTTTTTTATAATACATGTATATACACCGAAATTATGTTACTGTATTTATTTATTTTTAAGTTTGAGGTTCTGCATAGTATACGAGTATTAGCAATTCCCCATCGTCTCCAGGTAAATACAACTAGAAATGTGGCCTGTCGGCGCACAGATGCACCCAACGACTGCCTTTTAAATTTTCTATTTGACTTTGATGATTATATAGTAGTGGATTTATCACAGCATGATAGAGAACCATCAAAGCAATGTATGTGGTGTAAAATATAAATATCACATTAAGGAAACAGAAATTATAGGACATTTGCCCAAAGTTAAGTTTTCATAAACACGCCATGTCCGTCACCATTGAGTTACAGATGTGGGTAATGCAATGTACAGAGACACACCGCGTTTCCCCCAAGATGAAAAAGGGGATGGGTGCTAGCCGAAACAATTATTATACCAACTGATTGAAAATGGAATAAGCAAATTACTTTGGGGGGATAACATGCAATAAGTAACATTAATGGATATACCTGTCACAAATGCAAATTAAAAAATAATAATACAAATTTGTCCTTCACAGGGACCGTCTGTGTGGGCTATAGAATGTAAATATGGATGATGACAAATATGTATTTAAAGCTTCAAGGCAATCTGGCATAGGATTGCAGAGATATAAAATGTGGCTAAATACCTTAACACTAATATTCTAAGTCATTTGCCCTTGACATCACCTTAATCAGGGGTCGCTTGGGTGGGCTATATAATGAACATGTGGGTGAGACTGAAGAAATGGGGTTTATGAGTTTTGTGACGAGTCTAGATACAGATCAGCCTGTGTATCCACACAGTCTGATCAGAATCTCCGATGTTCGGAACAAGCGTTATTAGACGACAGGAGTGTGCTATTTGAACAGGATCTACAATGGTCACAAATACCATAAGCGTCATTTCTCCAGTAACATGACACATACGTATACCAAGCAAGTCAACTTAACTTCGCAAAAGTTCTAAGTTCCCTTTTGTTTACCAGTGGCCAACATAGCCAGACAAAAACAACAAGTAGCGCATACACATTAAAACCAACATTGTTGACATGTTGACTTCTTCACCCATCATGCAGTTAATTAATACTGGTCGGTGTTTGAAATGTTTCAATTTAACCAACATATATATGGATAAATGACTAACAACATCGATGATATTCCAAGGATTTCATATTGTATGTGTGATTTGCAAAAAGGGCACGTTTTCTAGTGCACCTGTCACCAGTTGGAGAAGACAAATATTGATTTGTTTACAAGCCAAAACCTGGACGCTGGTGTGTAAGTGTGATTTACCACAAGACTAACTGGATTAGTCTTTACTGATATTCATGCGCAATCGAGAGAACATTAACACATTTAAAATATACAAATATTATTTAAAGGAGTACCAATATGATATATTTAAATAATAACTAGAAAAAGTCGATGGCGCGCCATCGCAATATACCCACTTTCCCCAAATGCTAAGTCCGAAAGGGGGAGGTAATCCATGATGGAGGGTCGGATAAAAAATCCGAATTCACTTAGCGCATCAGCACATCAAAACGAAGCTACGAACCAAATATCAGACGCGTAGGTATTAAGGTGAAAAAGTTTTTCGAGTTACAAGGAAAAAATGGGAAATTCTGAGTCCGAAAGGGGGAGATAATCCATGATGGAGGGTCGGATGAAAAATCCGAATTCACTTTGCGCATGTGCACATGATAACGAAGCTACATAGCAAATATGAGGCGCGTAGGTATGAAGGTGAAAAAGTTTTTCGAGTTACAAGGAAAAAATGGGAAATTCTGAGTCGGAAAGGGGGAGGTAATCGATGATGGAGGGTCGGATGAAAAAATCCGAATTCACTTTGCGCATCTGCACATGATAACGAAGCTACATAGCAAATATGAGGCGCGTAGGTATGAAGGTGAAAAAGTTTTTCGAGTTACAAGGAAACAATGGGAAATTCTGAGTCCGAAAGGGGGAGATAATCCATGATGGAGGGTCGGATCAAAAATCCGAATTCACTTTGCGCATCTGCACATGATGACGAAGCTACATACCAAATATCAGGCGCGTAGGTATGAAGGTGAAAAAGTTTTTCGAGTTACAAGAAACGTGACGGACGTACGGACGTACGGACACCCGTGACGAAAACAATATACCCATTTTTTTTCTCCAAAAAAAGTGGGTATAAAAATATTGAAAATATATACTACAATTGCTTACAGCATAATTTACTGATCGATAAATGTCACCGAATCGTAGCCTATTTGACCGTATTACCTATTGCGCGGGCACCCCACTAGACCCACTCTTTACATTGGTCAGTGGAAATGTTCTGGGGTGCGCTCGCTAATACAATGTTTGCGCAATGATTGTAAACATAAGAAATGAAGATTTTATAAAATATCAAAGTATATTAAACAGCATAAGTCCATTATGGATAGAAAACATAAAAACAGAACATATTAGCATACAGCCCAAATCGGAAACATATCCGAAGTAGTCTTATGTGAAACCGGATACATAATGCCTTTATCGAATACGTTACATTTTGCGGCGGAGGAACAGACACGTTGACGGACGGCGGAACAATCAAACTATACTACTGGATATATTGTAATCGCTGCATACATGGCACATACATGCTCTTCTACCTACCATGTCTGATACTGATTCGGTATCCCTTTTTGTAGAAGACGCCGGTCACTATAACGCCGACAACAATCACCGCCGCCACTGCACCTGCCACAGTGGCTGCCCCTTCACCAAAGGAAGACCGTTCCACGTCAGAAGCATCTGTGATAGAAACATGCATATTCGTCCTCTTTACCCATCGGGCTTAAATGAGTAGAAAGTTACTTTTTGGGCTTTTTACTCATTCAGGGCATTATCATATAGCACACGTCTGCAACTAAAATGGTACAAAATGTTCGTTAGATACACTACTAATAGTTTCTCAAACAATATAGCGAACGTTATCCGAATAACGTATATATATATTCTCTGTTACAAAACTGACTTGCAACAGTTTGAAATATTCTTGGGTGTCTGGTGGTCTTGCAGAAGGTGCCAATTTTAACCAAAGCGTGCGAAAGACGCTCTTAAAAGGAGGCTAGTAATATTTCAGCTAAAGCATTTCGGCATGCTTTTAATGTACGTGTACAAATTAGTATAATATGATGTATAGCATGCACTAATAGCATTCCGTCAACAATGGTGCATACATTTTGTGAGACGTTGTTCTGCATTTGGGACCGTTTTCCGTATACGAAATAATAAGTTGGGATGTGAAGAACTGTTTGATGTTGTGTTGTTTCGTGCACCCATTGGTCTCAGACGAGAATATTGTTTTAGTTTTATTACACAACCCAATCCAAATTAATCAACTACTTGCTTGCTTGCACGTCTCATACATATATGACTTTCATATTTGAACACATATATCGGAAATAGATATGTCAATGAATACGCAAGATAGAACTTCCTTATCGGAACTTTATAAACGCTCCTCTACAACGACTGATATGGATAAGGATAGTTATCGTTCACCGAATACAAACATGTGGATGTTTTTATCTTCCATAACAGCTTCCATTAAAACTGACGCCTCGCCTATTGCGTTGGTCACAACAATGTCGTAGTCACCCAGTCCGGACTCTGGCATAATTGTCCACGTAACGGTTGATCTGGTTCCAAGTGTGGGCGCCATACTATTGTATACAGGCAGAGTATTGTCGAACGTTGCCGATAACTTTGTAACAGCTAACGAGCGTCGGTGTGGACGGTGAATAATATGTCGTGGTGACACTGGCGGGGTGGCCCAGCTTCAAAGAAAACCTGTTTATATTATTTACCGCGCTGCTTGGTGTAACGATAACTGGACGTGCTGAAACATACATGTGGTATTAGTAAATTAGATGGGTTAGGGTTAGGGTTTAACACGACAAGCAGAATATGGCAGAGTACATGTAGCTGCTACACATTCGGTATCTCCGGACCATGGACTGCTCGGCCCGCTACCCAAAACTATCAACTCTGTCGCTGATGCCGCTCCAACTTACTATTAATCCACACATGTGATCGAACAACGTAACCTGTGTCAGGTTATGATGCTAACGGCTTAATGAATGAATTCAAATAACGCCATCTGTTGTTCCGAAGACACTAGCTTCGAAAATTTGAATACGAATATTTTTATAAAGTGTATCTGCCCATGTTGGTCTTAGTGTATACTCTACTGTGTATTGTATTGCCATCTGAGCCATGTTAGCCTGGACCATCTATCGACTAGTTACACCTGTTGTATTATTTGACATACACAACTCAGGATGTGACAGATAACGTAATAAAAGTAGGTGCAATATGTTTAGAAAACAATTGTCATGCATCATATCCATTACAAGTAGCTTCAGTCGATACAAAATCTGATACATGTTCCCATTTTCGTTTGTAAAACAGAAATCTCTACACAGTCTATATAGAGTGAACAGTCATATAGGCTATTTTAATAGTACACAATTATATTATTTACAATGTCCACTGTATTGAGTTCAATAAACAATATTGATTTTGAATTGACTTGTGCTGCCATCATAAGCGTGTTGCTAGCAGACTTTATGTAGTACTAGAATTAGGTGAATGGAGTGACCTGATGATTTACACAGTGCAACATGGCCAGTGTAGATTTACGAATGACAAAATACATAACCAATGTATCAATCATGGTGTATACCCTGGCATGAGATGATTGCTAGCATGTTGTACCAAGCTTTAGTAATATGTATTGATCATGCAATGCAATGGCATCACGCAACACACAGTTTATGAATTCTACTGACCGTAGAGAGAACATTAATATAATGTTATTGAACCGTTTATTTAAAAGTTTGTAAATTCTCCAAAAGCAAACTGAGATGATCGTATGTTGTAGTTATAACACTATGACTATTGTATCATAGTGTGTAGCACGAACATTTGATTGTGACAGCTGCAGTAGAAGCTGTCCTGATGATCCCACCGGTGCCATACAGTGCTACCCCGTTGCTGACCCGGCATGTGTATACACCAGAATGTGCATATGTCAGGTTGGACAGTCGGAGAGTTGCGGTGGCGTCCAGGATGGGCCGAGTTATCTCCCCGTACCCCGGCCACGACTGTACCCAACTTGAGTACAGGTAGATGCTGGGAACACCGGACGGCGAACACGTCAGATCCACATACTGACCATTCACTGTCGCCGTGGCTACAACATCCGGAGGATCTGAAGTAGACATTAGCCATTATCGCCAACACGAGCATATAATGCATATAGAGCATATAGTGAAGAAAATATAAAAATAACAATTATAAATAAACAAAAGAACAATTCACAAAACGCTTCATATATATAAGCCTATTTTAGTAACCAAGTAAAATAATTAAATTCTGCTACCAATGCACGTCTGGTTAACAAAACACAATTTGCAAAAAATAATCGTAATCCAACGTATTCCTAAATGAATATCACTGTCGGTATTGTGATACGGTGGAGAGTATCCGTTTATGGTGCAGACAGGGTATATACATGTTGGCAAGATGGCGTAGCGAAATGACAGCAGGTAAGTGTCAGTTGAATTACATAGTTTACAGCTTACAGGGCATTATCAGCAACGTATCTGGTATGTACAGACGTAAAAATGAACATGATGTCCAACGATCACGCTAATAATACTAATGACAACGTATTTTCAGAATAATTCGCTTGCAAAGATGACACATTTTTGTACGTGCATTTTGAATCGATTGAGCGAGTAGTATAAACAAGGCTGAGTTTGGACCACTTCACCCCCTAGAGCCCGCCGTACCCCACTAGAGGGCCCCCACATCATTTCTGAACGAAGTACCCCAGCCCCCTTTGCCCAGAGCACACATGTCGCTTGTTAATTATAACATTGCTCAGAGAGCAACAATACAAGGAGAGCCAAGGACGAGCGCAGGGGACGGCCAACACCCCTAACAGGGCCGGGATCGCCCAGTCCCTCCGAGCGCAAGCCGAACAATGAACATGGCTCTATCATAAGTGGGCCGGGCCTCCTTTTAGACATACCCGTGGCAATGGGTATACCTAAAGTACAATGATGGGTAACAACAATTGCCAGTGGCTCATCGGGGCTCCACAAAGGTAGGAGATGTTTGGGTGAGTAGTGTAAGGTGCATCTCGCTAGGCAGGAAAGGTCCAGGAACGCAGACGTGTATTGGGTGTGGTAGAAGTGTTACAAATAGATGTCTGCCGTGAAATAGATGTTGTGGGTATCGGCGCGAGCTCCAGCGAGATTGTGTGCGCAGCGCTTGGGCTATCCAAAACAATTTTGCCTGGTTGGCGGCTATATAACTTCCAAATCAGAAACGTGTGCCCTGTCAGGTATACCCATCCAGCATGGCTACTATGGATGAATTCATCGAGCCGCTGCTTGCAGAAATGCATGCACCCGAGCCTCTCATGACGCTGTCAAGAATATCATGGATGAGCCCATTCCGGAAGAGGTGAAGAGGCGACTTATCAAGCCCCTGATTTCAGGCGTTACAAACAGCTACTGGCCTTCCCCGAAACCTAGGTTAAGCGTCCAGAGGAAACGGAACGCCATTCAGAAGGAGTTCGACCCTATACCCCCTCATAAATCAATCCGAACAACCCAGGACTACCAGAAGGAGATCCTACAGCTGTTCGAGCAGCAGAAGACGGATGAGCTTGTCTTCAGGCGGACCCCTTGGGTGATAGGGAAGTTTCTGAGGGGCTGGCATATAGATGTTCCCCAGGGTCACCCACTTGTCGCAGACCCCAGATCCTTTCTAGAGGGCGTGCGCCCCCACTTCCGCCAGAAACTAATCAAAGATATCCAGGCTCTCAATGGAGTCAAGTTTCAACTAGCACTCATGTCCAGCTTCGAACATATGGGCCAGATGGTAGTGAGAAGTTCACAGACCCCGTGCTCCGCCACAAGCAGGAGGCTCCCATACAGGAGCTAGACAAGGCCTTCCCCCGCTTCCTGTAGATGCTCGAAAAAATGGATGGGTTGTTGATAGAGTCACCACTCTATGGCTGGATATCACCAGGTATCAGCCACTGAGAGGGGGTTCCTACATCTCACTACCAGCGGGAGTGAGGCACAAGAAGGCCGTAGATAATGACTCCCGTCAGCCCTGTTTCCTGATCATGACCATGTGGACAGACCCTCCAGTATCCCACTCTGGATGGTCTTGATTTCACAGGAATCGATGCCCCAACACCCATCTCACAGATCTCAAGGGTCGAAAATCAGAACAACCTGGCCATAAACGTCTTCGGCTGGGACAAAGGTGTCATCGTCCACCAGCTCAGCAAGCAACCAGATTATATGCCTCCAATCAACCTACTGCTGATCGATAAGGCGGGTAAATCTCACTACAAAAATACCTAAACAGTCTGCTCTACCAAGACAATTACAACAACAGGCGCAAGCACTTCTGTGAGAGATGCCTCCACGGTTACCCTATCCCTAACCCTTATTGGTACTGGGACTGCTGTTGATGCGCACAAACAGTATTTAGCCAATGTTAACTCATTCCACCCAGGCTCCTGCTAGCCAAATTCAATCCTACATGTATCTGCTAGGCTACCTCCTAGCGGCAGCAGTTGGCTTATCAGCTCTGTCTCCCTGAGACTTATTGAGAAAGTAATTCAAGTTTGAAACTCAACAACTAAGTGTGTTACAACAATAGCTTATAATTACTATGAATAAATATCAATATACATGAAATTATGCTCACATGTGGAATTAAAACATTGCTAACAATAATATTATGTTTTTCATAAATAATTCAATACTTGTTCCATTCGCACCATATAAGCAGCATATCTTGTCGTATGTTTCCAAAAAACATACAAGCTGTGGAGTCATGTTATAGTTAAAAAAAAGAACTATCAATGTACATGTTTCATGGCTAATATATTGAAAACTGTGGTGCGGTGCATCAAATACGCATCGTTATATTGGTTTCATATATCTCCATAAAACATACACTCTGAATTTTTTTAGAAAGGTCTTATCATGCTTATGGAACTGTTTAGAACTCCCATTTGCATATTTCATGATGAAATATGAAGAAAACAGTGCTGCATGGTATCAGATAAGTAGAAGATATTGACATATTTTACATATTACTCCAAAAAACCGACACTCTGCATTTTTTTATTTACAATTGTTTACGCACTATCCAAATACACTGTGCATATTGAGGACTGACTTTGCATGCGGATACATGCGATTGACTTACTTATAAATAATATTTTACGAACGGTATAAATCATGTACAAATTGATTCCAAATCCATTTCCTGACAAATAATCCATTTAACAATGTTCACAAATATTGTTATAAACACCATTTTCTTTATAATTACATTATTCTTGTAACATCCATTATAAGGTAACACATCCACCGAAACTCGATTGAGATCGAGTTGTCGATTTGCCATAATTTACCAATGTTTGATGAACTTTAACTGTAAATAACATCTAAACACGTGGAATAACTATTTCAAATCAAGCGCCCTTTGTTTACAAAATCATTCTATGGCATATATTACGCGGAATTTGATTGGCTGACAGGCAGAAAACCCAGATATTGCGGCTCGGAACAACCTATGAAATGCGACGACATATCGTGGCGTGCGGGAGTAAAAGCTAGTTTTATCGAGCCGCAAATTCGTGACTCACGAGACTGGAATAAATAAATACCGACTCCATTTCGTGGCACGACGCGGGAGTAAGAGCACTGCCAGAGCGACGCGTTATCGGGGCGCTAGGGTGGACTGAGCTAATTGTGCTATTAACAGAAATGTAGGCTTACAAACATAATTTCAAATTAGCAGAATGTTTTAAAATATGCTAGGTCAAAAGTTTATTTTGTATATGGAATTTGATTATGTATGACACCAAGCGACATGGATTTGCAGATAGGAAGTATTCAAAATGATAATCATTTAATAATAATAGCTACCGACAATCAATCGGTTGGTTTTTAATGATAATGTAAATAGTATGCCAGTACCGCCATCGATACACATGAAAGAGAAAAGTAGTATTAAGCCACTAGACACTGCTGCAGTACCAATGCATCATGTTCAATCTCATGAAATTAAAACTATACCAGAAGCAGATAATCATGAAAATGAAAAGACCGCTCTAGTTAACGGTAGCATTATAATTGGTTTAGGAGCATTATTATTGTATTATCGACATAGAATATAATATTTAGCAACCATATATTGACGTCCTGTAATTGCTATTATTAAAGCCCATACATTATTTGCTAACCAGCCAACGGCTTTCTCCGCAGTTTTCAGCAACCAAGCTAAAATAGTGCCAATTATTCCGGGTAATGCAGCTGCTACTTTTCAATATTTTCTTTATCCATTGTTTAGCTCCTCCTTTTCCTGACGGTTTTGGAATATCTACAACACTACATGCACCTCCAGTAATACTTAAAATTAGAGTGGAAATTACAAATCCAATAGCGGTTATAACTGAAACTATTGTTATTCCCTGTGCTTTGAAGATAGTTTTAAATTGTTCTCGTAATGTGGTATTTTATGTAATACTCTTTCTATTGTACATTTTATTCTATTTATTTGGGTTTTTAATATTTCCTTATCATTTGATATAACTTCACGCTGAGATTCAATATCTGCAATTTGTTTTTATATTTTCTGTGTCTCTGGATTTTCAACATTAAATGTTATTGCGGCTGATAATTTTAATTCAGCGGCTTTCTTATCTTTATCAAGCTCATCTAGTTTTGCTATATTATTGGTGAGGGAGCCCTTCGTTTGTTGTAAAGCTTTGTTTAAAGCTTTAACTTCTCTCAATGGCAACGTTTCAAAATCGTCAGTTATCTGTGTTGATGTCTTTTTTGTTATTGTATCAATGACATCTTTCTGTGTCATTAACTGTATTTGGTAATTCAGTAATTTCTATATTATCACCATTTGGAAGTTCGTTTTCTATAGTGTGTAGTTTGCAATTTTGTAATTGCCTATATTGGCAACTTGTTCTTGTGTATGCCAATTAACTGTTTCAATTTTCCCGCTCCTCTGATAGTAAATGATTTTAAAAATTGGTTGGTATTTCCTTTACGACTTATTTGTAAATCATTCCAGTACAGCGTTTTGTTTTGAATATTTAATTCTGGTCTCATTAAAGCAAAATCCTGATCCGATATTTCTAAAATGTTTTTGAATAATAATAATCTCAAAATAGTTATATAACCCTTGATCGCTGAGACCGTTCCATCTCTGGAGTTGATTGTTTCATTTGAACAGTTGGCGGGTTTATCAGAGTTTCACTGGTACCTATTGTAATATCACCAGGAGCATAAGTCTCATTGTCATAATGCATAAAGTCCCCCCCCCCTTCAGCCATTATTTATTTATGTATTAATTTAAAGTATAATACATATATAAAAAAATGACTACATATGGTAGAAAACTTACAGACATTTAAGAGAACCGCTGGGAGTGAAAGGTATATGACAATCAATTGCAATAGAAAGATGGCACATTTAGTTAAATAGTTTACATGCATTGAGAAAGCACGATCCGAGGATTGTTCTATGAAAATGTTATGCCCGTAGCTTCGATTTTAAGAACAAATATCGTAAACAAACTGTCATTGTTGTCACATAATCTGGAGGATCCCTGTATACACAATCTAAACTTTTTTTTTCATTTCCAGGTAATGGATTAGTGTAAGGGTTTTTACTGCCGATAGGTTTCGCAAAATAGGCAGATACGTTTCTGAAATCATTTATTTTCGACTTTGCCTCGACACGCCACCATTTTAACACTAGCCTCGCTGAAAAGCTTTACTGACAACATGGAATTATCTTACCTGTCAAATTAACCATTGAAAACCCGTGAAATGTATTTGCAATATGATACTATGTATGGATCTATTTATTTATCATTCTTAAATATAACGTCAATCGAGAGACTCAATGGATGTTTCAGCAAGTCGCTAGCAGGTAGGCATGTGCTATATGTCTCTCAGGCAGCCGTAACTAGTGAGTGTGTGACCGAGCTGACGAGCGGTGACAACTACGGTATTGTGTTACTACCTGTATGGTTACCATATAGGCGTGTACATGGTGAGTATCCGGCTTAGCCCATGTATGAGCCTTTATGCATTATTACACGTTTTGGATAATTGTTTGAAATGTATTTCAATGATCTGGTAAATGTATAGCTTTTATAGATATATAACAAATTGATAAGTTTCTGAGAATGTATTTATGCGGCACTCCAAATTAGTATTTTAACTTGGTTCATCATTTGTGGTGGTGACAGGGGAAATGGGGCTTATGTGGTTTGCAATCAGTGTAGATCCAGGATGCACAGGATGATCAAGTTCTTCACTGTTCACCATTTCGTCAATGAAACACCCGCCAGGTAGGAATTATGTTGGACAAATGTAGGAATTATGTTTGACACATGTAGAATTATGCTTGGCACAGGTAGAAATTATGTTTGACAAGTGCAGGAATTATGTTTGACAAAGGCAGGAATTATGTTTGACATAGGTAGTAATTATGTTGGACACAGGTAGGAATTATGTTTGACACATGCAGGAATTATTTTGGATACATGTAGAAATTATGTTTGAAATTATGTTTGACACATGTAGGAATTATGTTTGGCAGAGGTAGGAATTATGTTTGACACATGTAGGAATAATGTTTCACACATGTAGGAATTATGTTAGACACATATAACCTCAGTGGAGCTGCTTAAAATGGTAAATGAAATGAAAGTTGTATTCACATAAATCAATGGCAGTTAATTACAGTTTATCACAAACGTTTTTACTGCACTCAGCACCAGTGTAAAATATTTCACACCGAAGTAGGAGCCGGATTCGCAGCGAATTAACATTCAGAAATTTGCGCCAATTACTAGACGAAGAATGCATTTAACTAGAGTTGAGTGGCATCTCATCATGAAACCGGTGAATTTTTCGGTGCGAAACATTTTACACTGGTGCGAAGTGCAGTACCAATGACAACTCACCCTAAACATGTCAGTCGCCATACACTTAAGCCACATGCTGGCATACATTAGCTAGCAAACACTTCTAATAATATTTTACATCAGGACACTATGGTGTATACATATATTGCCATTGTGGCGTGTATACCCCAAGATTAACCTCCACATCCATGTTATCTAACTATGATATTTACGGTATGCAGAACAGCATATGGATTATTCTGATGCTCAACAAATACATTTGGAAATCATAGCAGGCTGCCTACACACGTTGGCTGATCAGGAGACGACAATAACCAGCTCGGCCAACCCCTTGTTGACCATGTGCATTTGCTGTAATTATTCTAAAATAAATAAATAACACTAGCAGTCACATATTAACTTCCTGGTTCAGGCAAACACACACATGTACGCACGTACTGATGTGTTGGATCATAACACGTTTGCTATTACGCATGTATATATCTGGATATGTTGCTGTCACTGGAGATATGTGGCTTATGGGTTTTGCGAACAGTGTAGATCCAGATGAGCCTGTGCATCCGCACAGTCTGATCAGGATCTGCACTGTTCGCCATACCATCAATGTAACACACATCATGCTTCAAACAAGCTGTACCAGGCTACATGAGTGATATTTGATCAGAGGAAACACTGCTCACAAATTGTATTAGCCCCATTTCTCCAGTCACAGTCACATATTACGTCACCGACTACCTCAGATATTATATTCAGCCTCACATTGTTATATTTAGTATTGTTTGTTTATCTTGAATGTGCATCATGCGTTACGGGAAATATTGTGTAATACAGCTTTTGAAAAGCGTTTCAAGTGGGTTTGTCATTGTGACGTACATTCAACAACAAGGTGGTCGCATACGAGTTGGTGGATGGTATTACGTCACTACTCATTCCTGAGGTAGCGTGGTACTGTCAAGCATGGAATTTGCCGTGACTTGCTGTTTACCACATCGAACGCAGACAAACAAATGCAACAATTAGCCGACAAGCATGTATTTACAACCAAGATACGGCAATATTCATAGAATAATAATTGATACATTTCAGCAGTTTTTGCAAAATACATCTTCGGACCACAGGTACTTGAAGAACGGTTCATATTTCGGTGTTTTATCAGTTATTTCGGTATATTTGGTGGTTTGGATCCATTTTTACCAACATACAATTTACGTCAACTCCCGCGAATTACACGTACAAATAGAAGTACAAAGGTGTGATTCTATCCGACCACGCTTTGATGGTTCGCCAGCAAATCTCGCAATTGTATGTCCAAAATGTAGGAACAGATAAATGCAGTTCACGTATTATATCGGCATCAGCAGATTGATATATGTTTCCTGAATCGATAGAACACTAATTTGGAGTTTGTGGTCGAAACTTGATGATATAATCGGTATGAAATTAACGCATGTTGGAAATATTATTGGCCAAATATTGAAAAAGGTTTCATGCCTTTGTTTCTGAGTCGGTTTTGACAGTATAAAAGGTGTCGGAAAGATCAGAACGGTGAATCAGAATGTGTAGATAATTGACGAGCTATGTTGTATGTAATGATTGAACATTAGTAGTTGCAGAAAAGTATGTAAATTACCCAATACCAACGAAATCCACCCAAATCTACCCAAAATTCTCCAAAATACACATATGCCACCAATCATTCTGACCATCTGTTCAAACACCTGTGCTTCGGACTGGTACCATTTTAGACACCGTCGCTTAAAAAGGTACATGCCCACTCAGTAGGCACAAACTGTTCTTATAGGAATTAAATAAGTGTATAATTGTGGCATTATTCTACCAGTTCTAAAAAAATACGAGTGCCCGCTATACAGATATAATCATTAAACAATAGTTACTTTACTGATAGTGACGCGCGGTGGTACATGTATCATGCTATTTTCATAGGCAAATCATTTTTCCACAACACGAGTTTATCAATAATTTCATTATGTCGGCCACCGGTTTCTTATTCGGTTCTACATCCCCCGTTCGTCTTGCGGCTGTAACTTCTTTAGCGAACCATTCGAAGGGTTTACCACTAATATAATCTATAACACGATGAACTCCCGTTATTTCTAGGCCGTGTTTTAAATACCATTTCAACAGTGGCGCGTACAGTAATACTTTAGTGGCCGACATAGATCCCACCAATTTTCTTCCGTTTCCTCTAGTTCGGCCAGTATCTTTTAAATATTTTAACATGTGTGCGGGAACTTCATCAAACTCTACTTCTCTGTTTATAAAAAGTGGAGACATTTCGGAAAACTTATCTTTTAAGTTGTGTGGAATTTCTATATCCACCTCCGCAAACCCAAACCAGTCTCCGGATAAAACTCTTTTACTAAACTTTTTAATAAGTTTAGGATTATGTGGGTTATTTATATGATGTATAGTTTCTTTTCCACACGGCATCTCTTTATTTAACGTAGATACATATAGCGCGTTTGCGTCGTACCCCAAAACCCCCAAAACAGCCTCGCAAGGTTTGGAACCCACTCTAATATTTGAAACACCGGCTTCCGCATATCGCGTAAATACTATCGACGGACCACCAACTAGAGCGTCTTTCATCATTTTGTATGTTTCTTCTTTCGGCACGCATAGAGCATCCTCCGGTATAATCGTCTTTGAAGATTTTTGTTCTTTAATGGTTCCTCTCAATAAATATTGTATAGCTACTCCGGGTAGTGTTACCGCGTCTTTGAAAATATCTACACCCCTGTGTTTATAAAATTCACACATTTTTTCCACAGCTTCTAGGAACGGTGCTACATCTAAATCGCTATAATATTTCAACCAATCTCTGAAAGTTTTCATATTCTCTTCTTCGAAAATTCTACGACATTTGCTTAATTCTGTTTCGTCTAGTAACATTTTCCCAGATAGTTTGGAATACCAATTCTCTATATCCGGTAGTCCCGGGTAATCCAGCTTGTCTGTAGAATCGAACCACTCGTAAGGAAAGAAAGATTTATGTCCTTTGCAGTCGTAGGCTTTTATCCAACTATCGTAACTTACACCGGGTCCTAGGTAAAGTATTACATCAAGAAATCTAAACTCCGGAGTAAATAGAAATATTGTCGCGCTCGCCCTTTTTCCAACCATTACTTTCTTCGTTGTTGATGACAGTTCGCCTACTAAGTATTGCTTTATTAACTTTATATCGTACTTACTGCTGTTAAAACCTATAACCGGTACTTGCTCTATCCACTGTTCGATCTGGGCGATTTGTTTTTCACGTAAATATTCCGTATTAAACTCGTATCTTGACCATACTTCTTCTCTTATAGCTTTTCCCCTGACTTTCAAATCTTCTGCGAATTTTTCTATAAGTTTTGCGGGATCTTTATCACAAATATGAGCTACCGTTCCTGAGAAATTATCTCCTATACTAACGCTTACCGGAACGTGCTCAGCTTCGTACTCTAAACTATTACCTGTAGTTTCAACTTCTGGCTGGAGATACGCCTCAAAATCGTATACTATCTGATATGGATAAAGAAAAGTGTCGCAACCGATCTTTATATCTTTACCCGTTCTTCGAAATTTGCATTCCCACATAACTACTAGGTTGAATTCTTTGCTTTTTCTAATAACTTTATCTCTTCTCATTGTGGATGCGCGTTCTTCTTTTTTATGCTTTGCATGAATCTCACACCCGTGCCAGTAACAGCCGTGATATTGATATACGGTATTGGTTTCTGGACAGTATCCATCTACCGGAGCTCCTAAAATCCATCTTTCACCTCCGTGTCCACACTGTTCGTGGTGAATGTGAATTCCCTCCCGCTTTTCCACAGAGTGCATCCAATCGATCGCACCATAACTGTTAGAACCTTTTGGGTAGAACGCTTTCTCGAACGACGAACGCGGGCGCTCTAAATAATTACCATCACATATTACTTTTGTCTCACCTCTCATACATGTTGGTCCGTGTCTCTTCATATTACTCGCTTTCGTGAATTTCTGCTTGCAATTATCGCAGGCGTAAATTTTAGATATGTTTTTAAGGTTTTTTATCAGAAATGCGTGATTATTAAACAGTCCTATTGTCATTGATTTATTACCTATTGCATCATAGTGCGCTGGTACCTTTTTCAACCACCATACGTCACATTTGGTGGGTTGATATACTTCTATACCAATTTTAAAAAACTCTTCAACCTTTTTCAGATCGGAAAAAGTAATTGGTGAAACCACATTACTACCGAAATATTGCTTACTAAGTTCTTTCGCTTTTTCTGTACATCTGTCAGGTCTGATCTTTTTATCAAGGTGCATAGCTAAACACCTGAACAGACAAAGGTCGTCATTATACTTATCTAAAGAATACATACCTTTTCTATTCCTCAACCATTCTGGAAGTTCTCCTCCTGCTGCTTCTTTGGATTGTAGTCCCAAATCTATTCCCCTACTGCCCTGTATTAACTTTACAAAATCCTCTACCCATCTTACAAACTTCCACTTTGTATTCGGTCTATCTATTTTGTCGGACATTATTCGTGTTTGCTCCTTATCTGACAACCATTTTTTAACGGTTTTCATTGATGATAGTGGTTCGCTACCACCGAGATTTTTGTGAAATATTATAATTTTAGGTTTTCCATTTTTAGTTTCCTCCATATGTTCTAGCTTGTAAGAATATGAATATCTCAAATAAAATTTATTGTTAGATACGGAGCGATTTTATCGGACATGCGTTCAGACTCGTTGATGTCAATGTTTTTACGAAAGGATAATATAACTACCCGTCTTCTGTTTTCTACCTTTTCCAATGTTTCATCGTGAGCCCCCAATATTTCTTCACCTTTTTCCACTATCGCGCGAACGATAGATTTTTTCTTATTATCTGTGCGTCTAATTTGGGATGTGTTTGAAGGTTTGATTACACTGGCCCTTAACCCCGCAATACTTTCTTTTTGAATTCTGTTACCAACTTCCTCCGCTAGTGACAGGTCTTTAAAGGCTCTTCGTTTGTGGGCGCGGGTAAACCGCTTCATAAACGCCTCATTCTTTGTGGAGTTTATTAGATTTTTCAACCCCCTAACTCTCGTTTACTATAAGTAATCCCTAGAGATTCGGCTTCTCTTCTCAAACTTTCTATTTCTGGCGTTATCATATTTTCTGTAATATAACCTATGAGATTTATCTGTTTAATTGGACATGAAAAATTTACACATGATGTTTTTCATGTCCAATTAAACATAAACATATACATATATATACAAAAAATGGAGTGTGCTACTTTTTGTAAGACTTTTGCTTGTAAAGACTATCTACGAAGGCATATATCGAGACGTAGAAAGTTTCCTTGTGTCGCCCCTCAATTTCAATGCCCCAGATGCCCCTGTAAGTTCGTTAGTGCCCAAACTCTTTGTAGACATAAGCAACTACACTGCCCTGAGGCTAGGGGGGAACGCGGTAGACTGGAGCAGGTAGAATTAGTTGCTGACCTGCGAAATAAATTAGCTATAGTGGAGGAGGAAAATGCCGTGTTGAAAAATAAACTATCGCACGCGGACGCATTGAAATTGCATTAATGATTTCTTCTAATAATTTCTTCGTTAAAAGCAATATCGAACCGTAAACGAATCGTTGATTCTAAACGGTTTTATAATAATATAATTTTGATAATGTTTCGGTAGTGTTTCTCCGATCCTATTTAGTGGCTTCATTTCGCGAATTTGATCCTTGTACCAGCGACACAACTGCCGGTATAATATTGTAAATGCAACGTTTTTATCGGAGAGTAATAAATTACGTTGATATTTCATGTATTCTATATTGCATATTATTCTCATTTTAAAGTGTTTTAATGTTGTAGAAACACCGTAATATTCTTTAACAGCGTTATAAGATTCCATATGGTTGCGTATTATATTATCAATTTTTTGTTTTGTTATAACCTATGAGATTTATCTGTTCAATTGGACGTTAAATGAACATGAGGTATTTATGACAACGAGACAAAAATAAATACTTTTTATTAGTATAGTTTTATATGTTCAATTGGACGTTAAATGAACATGAGGTATTTATGACACCAATATGACAACGAGACGAAAACAAATCCTTTTTATTAGTATAGTTTTATCTGTTCAATTGGACCTCTTTTCAACGTATGTATTATGACACCGATTGTCACGTTTTTTGTGTTGGTGACCAGTTTGTGCTATTGGACGAAAACGGTGTTTTTTTTTTTTTTTGGGGGAGGGGCGTATATATAGTAGTATAGTAGTATATAGGGTTGGAAAATGATACCACCGTTAGGTGGTATCATTTTGACTCCCTATATACTACTACATCTGATATTTTTGATAATAGTTCTAACATGCAGTATTACTCAACGTGTACAATTAAAGAGTGGTGACAAACTATGATAACAACGATGAGGGCGATCTGATTATGGACAGATAATGACTAATATGAGATGTACACATGGCAAGATACAAAAAGACAACAGGCGACTGTGGGAGTAAGCAGACTCAAGAAAGGATATTAGCGCATGTAAACACGGACTAGATTTATGCTAAACTCTGGCGGAAAAATCACACTAACGCAAACCCAAGTCATGGTGGGGAATCACGAACCTGGAGTTGGGAAATAATGCTGGGTGGGGGAGTCACACAGCAGGGATCACGAAGCTGGGGGTGGGAAATAATGCTGGTGTGGAAGTCACACAGCGGGGATCACAAAGCTGGGGGTGGGAATAATGCTGGTGGGGTAGTCACACAGCGGGAATCACGAAGCTGGGGTGTGAAATAATGCTGGGTGGGGGAGTCACACAGCGGGGATCACGAAGCTGGGGGTGGGAAATATTGTTGGGTGGGGGAATCACACAGCGGGAATCACGAAGCTGGGGGTGGGAAATAATGCTGGTGGGGGAGTCACACAGTGGGGATCACGAAGCTGGGGGTGGGAATAATGCAGGATGGGGGAATCACACAGCGGGAATCACGAAGCTGGGGTGGGAAATATTGCTGGGTGGGGGAATCACACAGCGGGCATCACGAAGCTGGGGGTGGGAAATAATGCTGTGTGGGGGAGTCGTACAGCGGGAATCCCGAAGCTGGGGGTAGGAAATACTGCTGGGTGGTGGAATCACACAGCGGGAATCACGAAGTTGGGGGTGGGAAATAATGCTGGGTGGGGGAGTCACACAGCGGGGATCACGAAGCTGGGGTGGGAAATAATGCTGGGTGGAGGAGTCACGCAGCGGGGATCACGAAGCTGGGGGTGGGAATAATGCTTGGTGGGGGAGTCACACAGCGGGGATCACGAGCTGGGGGTGGGAATAATGCTGGGTGGGGGAGTCAAAACAGCGGGTATCACGAAGCTGGGGGTGGGAAATATTCCTGGGTGGGGGAGTCACACAGCGGGGATCCACGAAGGTGGGGTGGGAAATAATTCTGGGTGGGGGAGTCACACAGCGGGGATCACGAAGCTAGTCACACAGCGGGAATCACGAAGTGGGTGGTGGGAATAATGATGGGTGGGGGAGTCACACAGCGTGGATCACGAAGCTGGGTGGGAAATAATGCTGGGTGGGGAGTCAGACAGCGGGAAATCACGAAGCTGGGGGTGGGAAATAATGCTGGGTGGGGGAGTCACACAGCGGGGATCACGAACTAGTCACACAGCGGGAATCACGAAGCTGGGTGGGAATAATGATGGGTGGGGGAGTCACACAGCGTGGATCACGAAGCTGGGGGTGGGAAATAATGCTGGGTGGGGGAGTCACACAGCGGGGATCACAATCTGGAGGGTGGAATAATGCTGGTTGGGGGTTTGGGGGAGTCACACAGCGGGGATCACGAAGCTAGTCTCACAGCGGGAATCACGAAGCTGGAGGTGGGAATAATGATGGGTGGGGGAGTCACAGCGGGATCACGAATATCTGGGGGTGGGAATAATGCTGGGTGGGGGAGTACACAGCGGGAATCACGAAGCTGGGGGTGGGAAATAAGACTGGGTGGAGGGATTGTGGTGATGAGATGGGGCGTAGGGCTCATCTTGTAAACCGGATAATCTCCGTCCTATGTAAGATGCATGGGTGGGGTAACGGGAAAACGCGCACCTTCTGTACTACGCTAGTATTTAGCTTAAACACCATGGAGTGACAGAGACATAGTTAAACAAGGCATTTCAAGTAATGGAAGTGGTAAATAAGTATTAAGATGCCTGAATGACGGGAATAGGACCGTGTCGGATTCGTACCAAGTTGTGTCTGCTCGCAGTGGCCTCGGAACAAAAGTCCCAGAGTCGCTGAAATCGCTCCTATTTATAGGTTTTGTCAGGCCGAGTTGGACATGTTCCGTGACTTACGGAACTTGTCCACGTTCCCGCACCGTGATTGGCTAGATTGTATCGACGAAATGTTCCGATCAGGCACGAGCCAAAACAAGCACAGCCAGTAGAAATGGCGGCTGCATTCAATACTTGGTAGAAATGTGTCAAGAATATCGTATATTACGGGAAACAGGATGGAATTCAAGAAGTATGAGGTCAACGAAGATGAACTATTAACTTTGGTGAATAAATAGGCATGGGTGAGGGATCGTGGTAATTCTCATAGAATAAAAGGTACCCTCGCACAGTCGCCACAAATGTAAGTACAAATGAAGCAGGATTACATGTCTATTTTACATGACTTCCTACACAATAGCGACAACTTGCAATGGTAACCGGCGGGGTCGCCTCACTACCCCGCCTGCTCGACAAGAGTTCGTCCTCGAACTCGGGTTAAAACGAATTCAATTACATACATTTCATGTAATATTAATTTGCCTGAATAACTATCATGCAGATGATTTTTTTTTTTTAATGCAGACCATTTCCGGTATTACTTAGAAGTATGAAAATTGTGTACCTTTATGGTTACCATCTTGTCATATTGCATAGCGTCTCGAAATATAACTGTTTTAGCTGCTACCTGATGTATGGTTTCATGAACCGCTGGTACAAGACTTCAATCAACATCATGCATGTGACAGACATATTTCAAGACCTAATGGTTACAATGCCGAGTCAACGGAATGTCTCCATTTTATAGTTAAAAACACACAACAAAACATGTTTTATACTTGCATGTGAATGGCAACAAAAAATAAATAAATGCCTTCAACAACAATGGTTTAACACTGTAACAAGGAATGTAATGCTATAATTAAAAATACACACTATGTGTGTGATAATTCATCACAACATGCACTTGTAGTTGCAGATCCATATTGTTAATGCTGCAGACGTATTTATCCTTACTAACGGAGGTTAACCGAGAATGTCACCATTGCCACTCAGATTACCAGGATCAATTGTCCACAGGATGAAGAGTGAATCGTATATGGCAACCCGAGTATCAATGGAATAACAATAACGGAAATCCTCCGGATTCCGTCCCTCGCCTGCTGCATCGAACTATTTACCACAATATACTAGAGCTAAATGACGATATTGTCATCCGATTCCTGTCCACCCACATGGACTTATGCAAGTGAAAGCTAGCGAGAAGCGGAGGCCAATCGGCATATCTACACATTATGACAATGCAAGCTCACATGTAATAATTCAATCTTAAATTTATGAACTTGACATATTACAACCACATGTTTCCGTGTTACCTAAACATAATCTGATCACTTCACTATTTGTCTAGAATCAGAAACGACAATTCACCAGCTCAATGCTGATCCAGCTGCCAATAGAGCGGCAGGAACATGAACACTTCATTCTATGTACCTGTACATGCATTACAATTTCAACACTGTAAAGTAACTATATTTACAAGATTTTGTCGAGGTTAACCATCGATGCTGGCATTGATAAACAAATCTACAACCACAACCTATATGAGTGCAAATCCGAACATACTCGGCTAACAGCTCTGGTGAACCTCAACCAACAAAACTCATTTACCGAACTTCACGGTATCACATTTACATGTAGAACATACACACTCAATTAAGCTATTTCACCTATGGGTGTGACATATGGCTTTAAAAGTATGTAATTTGCTGTTATAGCTACTGTAAATATATCATCTTTTGGCCCTTACCTGCAGTCAGCTCAATATATGTATATGTCTAATTCCCATTACGAAAAAGACTTAGAACACTCACTCACTTCCTCATACATGTATTGTTTACTATTATTAATCTAATTTGTTTAGGATTAGTTACATAACATAAATTGTATGAGTGCACGACACAGGCAAATCATCTTATTGTGCAAATAAAACTGCTGTATATGAACCATACCTGTAGGTATGTTGACCAGCGTAGCACCATTCATGCTAGGCAATATGTAGGATAATACATGTATCTTATTCCCTATTGCTATTTACTCAGCAAAATCATTAATATATCTACCAAATCTTATACCATGATCATCAGTGTTTTACTTAATATAATATTAACCAGACATGCATGTGTCCCTGTCGAAGAATGAACATGTTTGTCTTATTATTACTGATAGGTGCAGACAATGTCACTTAAAAAATGTTAGTACCCTCAATAAAAGTAGGATATTCATTGGAATTATAATTTGATTATTTATGATCCAGTGCTTTGTTCACTCTGGATAATATAAAATTGAACGAGTAAGTTATCTTTATATGTTCAATCATTGACAATGGACTTGTATGTTATTACGGTAGTTATGCCACAGTACATGCAAATCAGCACAGGACACCTCTATCACTGTCTAAATCTCCGACAGCCCACTTATCAAGTGGACATAAGAGTATCACCGATCATGGTTAAACTTGTCATTGGTTCAGACAGTAATATGATCAAAACTGCACCGCATTCGCACGAACTGCCGCATAAGCAGTATGACAGAATCATAAGCTCCCCAAGCCATTTGGGATATCTAGCATCCGAATGATTTGTGGAGCTGAAAATCCGGCTTCTCCATCCAAACGCTTGATAGTCGGTAGGTTTTGTACCCATCGCTGAACTCTTCGACTTTTCTGATGCACATTACATTTGATGGAATGAACTTCACCGAATAGTTCGAAGGTCCAGCCCGAATGGCACGATCCCGCGCGCGTTGTAACACCTCCGTGAGTCCGTCTTGGTAGGTGGAGCGCGCCCAGGAAAAACAAATTTGGGTCATGACAGTCCACCTCAGCTGTGGTCAAGGTCATTGGGTAATCCGGTTGCGGTCGTATGGTCTCTACGTTTGTATGGCTACATCCGGGTACGGGCTCCAAACTGTCGTCTTGTCACCGATCGGGTCACTTCTCCGCCTGGGCCGTGACAGGTCGAGTGGTACGTCTGACACCAGGGGGGTGGTGGATTGTGATGCTGAGGATGTAGTATATCTGTTACCAGGGAGTACAGGGACGTGATGCTGAGGATGTATGTATATCTGCTACCAGGGGAGTGCAGGGACGTGATGCTGAGGATGTATGTATATCTGTTACCAGGGGAGTTACAGGGACGTGATGCTGAGGATGTATGTATATCTGTTTACCAGGGGAGTACAGAGACGTGATGCTGAGGATGTATGTATATCTGTTACCCGGGGAGTGCAGGGACGTATGAGGGATGGTATTGTATAATCTGTTACCAGGAGTAACAGCGTATGCTGAGGTGTATTATTTCTGTTGTTATACCAGGGGGTGCAGACGTGATGCTAGATGTATTATATCTTGTTACCAGGGGGTACAGGGGACGTGTATGCTGAGGATGTATGATATCGGTTTTTACCAGGGAGTTGCAGGACGTGATGCGAGGATATGTATCTGTTACCAGGGGGAGTACAGGGACGTGATGCTGAGGAGGTATTTATTCTGTTTATAGTGCAGGGGACGTGATGCTGAGGATTGTTATTTATACTGTTAGTGGGACAGGACGTGATGCTGAGGATGTTATGTATATTTGTTACAAGGGGAGTGCAGGGACTTGATGGCTTAGGGGAGGGATGTATGTTATATTTGTTACAGGGAGTTGCGAGGGGAGTGATGCTGATGATGTATGTATATTTCTGTTCCCGGGCGAGAGCAGGGGACGTGATGCTGAGGGATGTATAGCTATTGTTACCGGGGAGTTAAGGGGACGTGATGTGAGGTGTATGTATATGTTAAGGGGAGTCAAGGGACGTGTTGATGGGAGGTATGTATTCCTGTTACCCAGGGGAGTGCAGGGACGTGATGCTGAGGATGTATGTATATCTGTTACCAGGGGGAGTGCAGGGACGTGATGCTGAGGATGTTAATGTATATCTGTTACCAGGGGAGTGCAGGGACGTGATGCTGAGGATGTATGTATATCTGTTACCAGGGGAGTGCAGGGACGTGATGCTGAGGATGTATGTATATTTGTTACCAGGGGAGTGCAGGGACGTGATGCTGAGGATATGTATGTATATTTGTTAGGGGGAGTGCCAGGGGATTGATGCTGAGGGACGTATGTATATTAGTTACAGGGGAGTGAGGGGACGTGTGTGAGTGTATGTATATCTGCTACCAGGGGAGTGCAGGGACGTGATGCTGAGGAGTTGGTAAGGGACGAAACGGTTGTACTAGGCGCTTCCCCATACAGTGTATACAACTTCCACTGTCTCCTCCACATGCAGGGTGATGTCGTCAGTGTCTGGGCTCACGAGGGTGTCGGATGCGGCGCAGAAGGGGCCTATCCAACAATGCCTGTCTGCTCACGGCGACGTTGAATGTACAGTACTCGCACGATACTCGCTTTCCGTGGAGGTCGTGGAAATGCCGCTTCGCAGTTGCGGTGGTGGTGAATTTTTTACCACATATGGGACAACGTGTGTTGGTCTTACTCTGGGTGGCCAATGTTGCTCCTCCCGTTTCGATCGATAGCAACGATGGGGGCTCCATATTTCTGCCAACAGACAAAACAAGGTGGCATATTTCAATTGGGAAACTCGGGAACGAGTTTATATGCGGTGTGTAACTGGGATGAGGGGATATATTGGGTGGGAAACGGGGAGGGAAACGGGGAAACTGGAATGAGGGGTGTATGGTGGGAAACGGGGAAACTCGGGAACGAGTTTATATACGGTGGGAATCTGGGATGAGGGTGGGTATGGGGTTGGAAACTGGGATGAGGGGATATATGGGGTGGGAAACAGGGAGAGAAACGGGGAAACTCGAGAACGAGTTTATATACGGTGGGAAACTGGGATGAGGGGGTGTATGAGGTGGGAAACGGGGAGGGAAACAAGTTTCATAAGGTGGGAAGCAAACGTATTTGGACTACTGGGAAGCAGTAGTGAACGGTTTTGGCCGGTTAACATGCACAACTTTTGGGTGTGACCTTACACTTTTCTGAATTTTCATGGTTACCTCAGATATGACCTTAATGACCTTGAAGGGACCTTCCCACTTCATTTGTAATTTTGGGGAAATGCCTTTCGTTTTGGTGTAGAGCCGTAACTATACTACATCACCTTCATGATACGTGGTTTTACGGACCTTGCGGTCGTATAACCGTTTCTGTTTGAGACTGGCTTTGGTCATTTGATCTCGGGACAAATTTTGCACAACTTTCAAATGCTTTTGCAGCTTATGGACATATGCGTGGTGGTCAGTTTCTGGTTCGTTGGGCGGGGGCGGGTATAGTAGGTCTATTGGCAAATCTACCTCGCGACCGAGCATCATCAGGTTGGAGGTGAGTCCAGTACTCTCATGTTGGGAGGAGCGGTATGCCATGAGCAAGATGGGCAATATTTCATCCCAGTCTCTTTGATCGGGAGATATATATTTGCTCAGCATATCCTCAAGGGTCCTGTTAAGTCGTTCTACAAGACAATCACTTTGGGGTGGAATGGGGTGGCTCTTGTCTTTTCACACTGTAGCAAGCTACACAACTGTGCAAATAGTTGCGATTCAAACTGGGGGCCTTGATCAGAGTGGATGGTATGTGGTATGCCAAAGCGGACGATAAACTGTTGCACTAGCTGTGCTTTTTGCTTTTTAATGCCAATAAACGAATTGAATTGAATTGAATTTAATTTTCATACTCTTCTCTTTTGTATAAAGCACCTTGTTGAAATGGTAATGAAAAGTCATCTGTGCAAATGCATTTTCATTATCTGACTCATAGCCGGTCTGTCTTGTTGGCAAACCAAAAATAAAAAACACACTGCTAATCAGTACAGATCCTCGATAGACAGCATCAAGTTTCGATTCGTCAAGTGTAGATACTGATCAGATTTCAATGATGTACAAACACCGTTATCGATTGTAAATTTCTATACTGGTTTCACTTACCACCAATGTCAAGTAGTCCTACATGATCCTATATTAGTTTATTGATTAATTAGCAATTTAAAATACATAATTCACGGTACAAGTTATTAAAAACTGAAACTATTATTTGGATAGAAATGTTTGAAAATAGACACATTCTTATTCAATATTTATTTATTAAAACGTATGTCGACGAACCAAATAATGTGAGCAAATTTTTTGTTAATCACCACGATTTTCTATTCGTCGGTCACAAATCCCATAAGCACCATTTATCCAGTGCCATCGTCATATATACATGTATGCCAAGACATAGAGAGGAAACGCACGTTATCAGTCGCCTATTTCACCAACATTGCAAATTATACTTGTCTAGCAATACTAGATATACTTATATATCATTTATTTTTCCTGAAATGCATTATTTCATATAGAACTAACGACTGCTTATATTTTATGGTTAAGAGTATGCAAAATTATTATAATGAATTTATTACATTATCACAGCCAAAATGACTGTGATAATATTATAAATTCAGTATAATACAAATTAATAATTTTTCCCTAAAATTTAAAATTTCTCCATCAAAGTATACTTTGCTAGAAAAGTATACTTTGCAATGTTGGTGAAATAGGCTCCTGATCTAACCTTGCTGGTTATCGACATGAGGAATATTTGTCTTGTGAACCATCGATACTTTCAAGTTAGCTTAACTATCACCATTGATAATATGGCATGTGCATTTTCACTGACCTACATGTAAATGCAAGTGGATGGATTTAAATATATACATTACATTGTAAATGTATATATCGGGTGGGTAATAAAAACTCCCAAACTTTCAAATTGTCATATCTCATAAATTATGTATAATATTTCCGTATAGACAGACACAATATCATGTAATTACATTTTATCAGGTAACTTGCACCTGTATTTACCGAATACGTACTGACTGATATCGTAACCGGCATTGACCTGATACAAACATCCGGGTTTCAATGAAGTGAAAACTGAAGTTCCATTAGTCGGATGACGTCACGTGACGTTACCGAATGGCATTAGTGTAATGACACAACGTAAACAAGTCCGCGTTCTGTCCATGGATAACGACGTCATATGTGGTCATTATCCAGTGATAAATAGAATACAATGCTACTGTCTTTTGATATCAAGTTTATCAGGCCTGGCTCGGCAAGCCTCGCAATTCCAACGCGTTTCCTAGCCTTGCCTGATAATTTGATATCAAAATACACTATCCTGGTATTCTCTATATCTCAGATATGTGACAGTTTCAAATCAGTAACTGTTTTAATAATGGAGTGATGGTGCATGATGGTGCTTAAAATGTTGAAATGGCAGTTTATTTGTTGAATTTTCCAGTTGTTTAGTATTCAGTGAAAGCAGACATTTTAATTTTGGTCCATGATTATTTTTATTTCAGCACCACAAATACGGTACTACAAGTATAGAGTTAAAACGTTTAGATTTCCGAGCTAATTGCGTGAAGTGAGAAATTATGAGAAATTATATCGAAATTTCAGGTACACGTATGCGAATTTGAAAGTTGTGGCCAAATATCCTCATCCACCCGATTTAAGAGTGAGACGCATTTGTTGGTGTACGAACGGGGTCAAAACTAAAATTACAGGTATACCTGTAATTTTAGTTTTTACCCCGTTCGTACACTTTACTGCATACCCGATGTTTCAAGTGTATTAGTCACTTCTCGTGACGGTGCGTTTCTTTGATATGTGCTTTGTCTCATTTACACGTATATAATCAAACCTGACACTTTATCAACATACATGTACAATGTCAGTGGCTGTGATTAGAGAAATGGGGCTACTGGGTTTTGCGACGAGTGTAGATCCAGATCTGCCTGTGCACCTCCGCAGTCTGTCAAAATCTGCACTGTTCGCTATTCAATCAATGAAACAGGCATCATGCTTATATCAAGCAACATAGACAATGGGAATATGTCATTTGATCAGGAGCTACACTGGTGACACATCCCATCAGCCTCGTTTCTCCAGTCACAACCACCTATCATAATATATTGTACTACTGTCTGTTCCACGAAACATGCCTAAATTTTACGGTCAGATAAACAATGAAACAACAATATTTGTTTTGATATTATATTTTAGCAAAATTTAAGAATGAGCCTTTAGTCCAATATTAATTTTATTGCGAAAATTATTTTTTCCAAATGTTAAATCCCCAAAGATAACTTCACAGTGAAGATGTCTATGGGGATTTAACATGGGAAACATTTTCTAATGTCAGAATTAGTGGACCAATTTTCAAACTGTACCTTGTGTGTCCTTAGTTAGATCATTTCCAAGCTATCTAGCTAGATTTCAGAATCACTTTCCTATTTGCTTCGTTTCTCGACTACTCCTCCAGGTTCTCCACCACTTTTTTTTCCACTTTAAATTCCCATAGAGAACTCATTTTTCGTAATAAAATCAATATTCGACCAAAGTTCACGAAATAAAAAGAAGGCACATTCTTAAATGTTGATAACATTTAATATTATAGAAAAACATATTATTTTTGCATTATTTATACGGCCGTAAAATTTGGGAATGTTTCGTGAAACTGACATTAGTATTGTATATTGAGGGAGCGGTGGGGTCATTTAGTATTTTAATTTATCAGAGTACGTCAGAAGGCGGGCCATATTGACATGTAACAAAGTAAATATGTACAGTGAAACCGCTCTAAACCGGACACCAAGAATATATATGTGATCTCATTTTGACAGGTTTCCTGGTAAAGCTTCTCAGATAGCAATGCATGTTCGTGATTAAAACATACATACGTATATCCCATAATGGCCATACAGAGTGGCCTGTGGTTCTCTTACCAGGCGAATTGCAATTCCTGGAGCGCAGGATTGCAATTCGCGTTCCCATTAATTGCAATTGGACGGCAATCGGACTGCAAAAGTTTTCCCACATGTAAATGCATTATATACATATATTGACAAAGGGTCCTTGTGACGTGTGCACTGGGTTTACTGCGTCACAGACCACGCAGTCAGATCGGGGTGTTCAGCCCCTGGTAATGTTTGGTTGGCTAAACCCACACCGCACGTCGCATATCCATCGTCCCCAGAGCGGGGAATATATTGGGTGCGCGCATACGTTTGGTCAAGACAGACATATGGATGTAAATAAGACGATTCAAATGACATTATGCAATATACGTATACATATCAGTTTTCGAACATATGTAAACAAAAAATATATACATGTAGCTACATTAAATAATATTAAAAAAATAAACTTATAAACAATGGCAGATATGTGGGAGTATGAAGTATTCAATAAAGAAACAAATACAACAATGTTCGTGTCGAACCCACAACACTCAAAGCAAGATTAATTAAACTAGATGGTCGGTAAATCCGACAAATGCTCACCGATGACGCCTGGATTGAAATGCAAAGTCCTTGACCCTGATTATTGTTGTAGTATGGTTATTAATCACGATACATGGTGCTTACTGTGTATATGAAGTTTCAAGTTGATATCCCAAGCAGTCAGATAGATATAGCAATATGAAAAACTTTAACATATACTTTAACAAAAAGTTTATAAAGTCATTTGACCAAGTTGATATCACAAGCAGTCACACTGATATAGCAATTTGAAAAACTGTAACGTAAGCTTATACTACAATATATATATACATTATACATGTAAGTCATTTGACCTTGGGCTCCTGGGAAGCATGGGTAGGGTATACAATGCAAACGTGGATGGTGATCAATGCGTATATGAAGTTTAAATAAACTCTGACGCCGAACGGTGGACGGTGGACGGTGGACGGCGGACGGCGGATGCCGGATGCCGGACGCCGTACAAAGAGGTAACTGTATGCTCCCCCTAAACATTATTTGGGGAGCATACACCAGCTAACTGTAACCACTTCCCTACATGCATCAACTGCGAAATGTATTTCTAGGTCACAGGTCGATATAGGTGCACGTAACAATGTATGTATGTTCTACAATTAGATAATGAAATATCAGGTGCCTTGTTATTGATTAATACGGACTTGATCATGCATGCATTTCCCATGGAGGGCCTGACGAAAGTTGTTTTGATACACATACGATTCGAGTACCTGTGTTCACTATTTTCTTTTTCAACAAAAACTTTACAAAAAAAGTGAAAAATTGATTCAGAATATACCTGAATGTTGCTTGAATATATTTCGGGCCAATATTGGTCACATGCTAGCTGCATCGTCATGCTAATGTCAGTTTTGCACTTTTTACACACCTACTTATGTATTATGGTTCTATATGGAATCTCCTGTGACATTTGCCCTTACCACTTTATCGGAAACCAACAGTAGTTCGTATATTCGTTATGGTCATATGTTTAGATACAGCCGTGTTTACAACCGGACGTAGGTATGTATATTGTTTAATTTACGCAATGTTTCATTGGTTAGTTATTGTAACAAAGGTACCCTAATCAACTCTCCCGCACGTATAGTACAATAGCCGCTGACCAAGTATTACGTATTGTTGTTCACTTCAGACCTTCTCAGACACCAGATCGAAATATCTCATATCTTCATATTTTCATAGTCCTTTTGCTGCGTATTTGTTGATTCTGAAATAGAAATATAATTGCTCTACATATAGATTTCGATAACAGGACTGTTGGCATAATTCATTTCCAAAGAACATGTAAACTAGGCTAGTTATCGTTATTGTCAGTGATGTTCACATACATTGATACAACTAAATTACCGATTGTTTACCGAGCCTGTATAGTAAGCAGATGCATGTAATAGTAAATGTATTCGTAACATGATGGCAGCATACACGTACATTGAGCAAGGACATTTCCCAATGTGAAATGTTAGTTATAGTCCGCATCGGTGTGAAAATTTCAATTGTTGGTTTTAGTATTTACTTTTAATGTACATGTACTAGCATTTAAAGTAAAGTCCGCATCTGTGTGAAAATTGAAATTGTTGGTTTTTGTATTTCCTTTTAATGTATTTAATGGATGTTCTTTGTTCTGTCTTTTAGTATGTACGTATATAATACTCAAGCAACTAGATTCACACGTCCACACATACAAGTACACACACACCAGACGTCGATAGATAGGAGTACGTGGTAGTAAAGTTACATGCACAATATAAACACCACGATCTAATGCGCCATGAGAAGTTGTTTCTAAGGTCGTAGGTACGACATTCTTTGAATGCATGTGCATACGATGTTAATTGAGACACTGTTAATAATTGATAAATGTTTGCTGTTTCTTACCTATGTTTAGTTATTTGTATGATGTATATCTTTGATAAATCATTTGATAATTTACCCAATTAAAATACAAATCGTGCTCTAACATTCAGCATTACTAACGGAGTTAGAATATATTTCAAGAGTACAAAACATTGCGACAGTTTGAGACTGGCCACCTGTATACAGGATACATTAACATGATGAGGCGGCGACAATGTAATGTCGGAGACCCTGACCAGTACGGCTATCTCTTACAAAGGTAGTAAACACACAGGCCGAACACGGTTTATACTATAATAAGGAAATTCTCATATATGGAGTCACACAGACACATACAAGCATACACTCAGCATACGTTAGCCCCCCGGCTTGCAAAATGGACCATGCGGCATGACCGTCCAGTGTAGGCTAAAACCAGCCTTCGCATCCGCACAGTCTGATCTGGGCCTACGCTGCACGCTACTCAATGCAGACAATGAGTGTTCCTTTATTTTAAGCGAAAGCTACAACCTAGCCACATTACAAGAATGAGCACTTTGGCTATGTTATACTATATATTGGTGCAGATATCGTCAGGTCAATTTTCTCAGCTGTGGGATATCTCTTACAGAGGTAGTAAAACACACAGGCCGAGTACGGCTTATATTATAATAAGAAAATGGACCATACGACATGACCGTCCAGTGTAGGCTAACATCATCCTGCGCATCCGCACAGTCTGATCTGGGCCAACGCTGCACTCTATTCCGTGCAGTCAATGAGTTGGCCTTGCAAGAATGTGCATTACGACCAGGCTAATATATTTGTGCATATATAGTCCGGTCTATTTCCTCAGCCGTGGGGTATATATCAGGACAGGGATACTGATGAGCACAATTTCGTAAAACTCAAAGGACAACACTGCCTCCGATGAGTTACTACCCTGCGAGTATTTGTTTAAATAAATTTTCAAAGCAAAGTAAGAATTTTGCATACTCAGTTCTCCCTGTTACCACCTAGAGAAGATACTATGAATTAATCAGCACTCATACTGATCAGAGAATTATGCACCGTTGCACCAAAGTATCCTAGTACAATTTGCCAGAATGTTTGAACTATGGACCTTACGCCATGTAGCTGGCATACTGATATAATGTGTTTTAGTTTGTCCGCATATATAGAGTCACATGGTAACACAATAATTAACGAATCACCGGGCCATAAACATCTAGGAATTATGCAAAACAAAAACTCGAAAACACCCGGCGACATAGCCACCGTTTTACAGTCAATGCGCCAGGGATTTCCCAAACGCACTCGTACAGATATCGCACTAGGAATGGTAGGGGCGACAAATCTTGAAACATATATCGACCTACAAACATTGCATTTCCTCTGGGCAATTTGCAGATCTGATCCAGACTTAACTGTGAAATATGTATTGACAAATCGCTTAAAACTTTACTACATAGACTATGCACGTGTTTATTACGGGTTTATTCCTGATACAGTTAGGATACTCAGGAAATATAACATAGAACAACATGTGTTAAGCTACCTACAAACTGGCGTATTCCAATCAAAATATACCTGGAAAACAATATTTAATCGGGTAGTTAAACAAAAGTATGACACAGAATGGAAATCCCGGATTGCTGTCTCAGACGACTTCTCTCGTTATCGGCAGATACAAACTTGTTTAAAACCATCTGTGTTTTGGGAGGCTGCACGAACTCATCCAACCAACAGTCCATGCTCTACGTGTATTGTTGGATGTGCGTTTGTTTTCGCCAAAGACTACAACTGCGCATTTATGGGAATTGTATCTATATCGCCACGTGCAGCTATATCGGTAGCATATTTGCAGAAGCGCATCCATGTGCAACTTTGAAATCGATACAAGCAAAATGTCACCAGCTTGAGTCGGGGCACAAATGTTTATAGTGTCTATCTTCAGGCCACCAGTTGCGTCTTCAATGAGGCATAGCAGTTCGTTTATATACACGGTGCAGTAGAAAGCAGAGAAGGTGGCCCCTTGTCTGGTTCCTTGCTCAATCGGCAGCCAGTCTGATAGTACACCTTGTGTATAAACGCGGCTTTGCATCTCACTTTTCATGTGTGCAATAATCCGAAGGTCTTTGCCTTTGAGTCCGAAGTGGTATAATTTGTACAGAAGACCATGTGTCCATACCCTGTTAAATGATTTGTCAGCGTCTATGAAACACGAAAATAGTTTGCTGCCTCTTTCGCGACAGTACGATATGGCTTCCTGAAGAATAAACGACACCATCTTGCAGTTTTTATGTTTTTGAAAGCCATATTGCATGTGGTTCAGCTTGTCCTGTATGCGTGTGACTTCAATTCTATGTTGTAGGACTTTCTCGAATAGTTTAGATATCACGGGTGGAAGTGATATCGCACGGTAGTTGTTTGGATTTGTGATATCTGTTCCGTGTCCCTTATGTAGTGTTATTATTAATCCATCTTTGAACTGGTCTGGAATCATTTCATTCTCTAGATTTTATTGAAGAGTTTCTGTATACAATTTTTCAAATATTTTCCACCGAATTTAATATGTTCATATTTGATATTGTCTGGACTAGCAGCCTTGTTGTTTGGAAGATTCTGTATGATAGCGTCGAGTTCCTCACATGACACTGGATACGTTATGATACAGCTCTTAGGCGCTACCGATTCATTATCTTTGTCTAAGAGCTGTTCAACCTCAGCGTCAACGTTGTGTTTCACATTTGCGTCGAATTCTGGGTCGTTTGTAAAACAATATAAGTTTTTGAAATATTCACCCCAGCCCTTAACTAGACATGAGGGATCGCGCACAATATGGTTTTTACATTTGATCTCACGCCCTGTTGATGCTCGTCTTGATGATTTACGTGCATTCATTGCCTTCCAAAATCCTTTTTGATCTAATTCAGCTAATTTGTCAATTCGCTCATTTTCTTCATTTTCAAATCGAAATTTAGTTTTTCTAAGTAAGCGACGAAATGATCTTTTCGCGTTTTTGTAGTTCGTGTAAGTGGTTTCATCTGCTGAACGAGGCCTCCCTCTATTAATCCACAGATGTCTTAATGATTTAATTTCACGGTGTAGCTGTCAAGTCTGTCGTCCAGTATGGTTTAAGATATGGTTTAAATGTACCAGTTGGAAGTGTGACCTCTGCTGCTTTGTTGATACAGTTGACTATGGTATCGTAAGTATCGTTCACGTTTTCATACTGCAGCATATGCGCTTTGAGCAGTGAATCTAACTGGCATTTATAGTCCGCGATACTACGGTCACATGTCCACTTATAGTTCACTTTTACAAAGTTGTCGAACAAGTACCGGCCAGGTACCTCGATGTTGATTTAGCGATGCACTCGCTAACCAGTCGAGCTATGTCGACTGGAGTAAATGTAGGCGCAAATTGTGTACACTATCATATAATTATATATTTCACGTTACCTAACTAACCTGTTCATTTTAGACGCGATTTTATACCAAACAGCGTCAACATATCGTATCGGATTTACACGTGATATCGACGGTACTGTTATTAGTTTCCAGACCAGTCTCAAAGGATGTAAACACACTGCACGATCGTAGATTAAACGTAGCATATGCACTGGTGTGGAACAAGAATATTTCACCCCAGTGTCAGAATCTGTAGTCAGCAACGAGCTTGTGCCGAGTTTTTGACATATAGTGAACAAGCGGTGGAATGTCCATATCACAAATCAGTGCATATGATGGATACATTTCCTGGCCCCTATATAGAACATATTTGCAAATCTCAGTATAAGTATTTGACCCAGAAAAAGACTGAACTTGTATTCGCTGAATTTGTGCGACTTTTGATTTGTCTAACGTGTTCGCCATGTCAAGAAATGTGTTAAAACAAAGTTGTCACCCACTAATTGGACGCTAATGCAATTTCAGTGGATAGTTTATAAATTATTATCAAATTAATGTTCAATATCGTCACCATACAGCCCTATCACATTGTTTTTATATTTAAATATTTTTATTTCACTTTTAAAGGTACATGCCCACGCAGTAGGCACAACATGTTCTTTTTATCAGAGACATCATCTGAGATATTTTCTGGCAAAATAAACATTCATTCACCATAACCCAACGTATTGGTTGGCACTATTATACATTTTACATCAGAAGTAAATTTCCCCATTGATATCAGGGGCGATAATTGTGTTTCCTTAAATATTAACGGACATTACTATTTATTCTCTGTATTTATTTTTCGATGTGCAATAAGCATACTTAATAATCTGTCGCAAATATTATTGTTTTAGGTGACGCATTTACTTAGTATAAATAATTGAAAAATATCATGCCTCATTTGCATATGAAAATAGCCTGATACCACCGCGCGTCACTATCAGTAAAATAAATAATGGCACAATGATACACTTATTTAAATCATATAAAAACATTGTCTGCCTACTAAGTGGGCATGCACATTTAAATACAACATGTACATTTATACATACAATATTGACTAACAATGTATGGCTTACGTGATCGCATTCAGTTACACATGTACTCAATGTATTCGAAAGTAAGGTTTCATTACGCAAACACGTCTTATTTGGAATTAATAAATTACTGAACTACTTTCGGCAAGGGAAATAATCAATATACACCACTACCACGTATGGCAACTATTTGCATTAGCTATATATAGTTTTAATCTAGCTCCTGTGATATATAATGATACATTACTGTGTTATGTTATGGGTACTAATACATGTTGTTTCAATAGCGTATCGCTGTAAAGGTATCGTTGTAGACGGAGTTGGAACTAATTTAATAATTATTACGTTAAAATGTTTTCGTAATACTGATAGTACTTCTGAGTAATCATTATGAATGGTACAATAGTCGTGAGGTTAAGGTCGCAGACTTTTATGACTGAATTACCGATTCCCGAAAGGGTCGGGGTTTCAAACCTCGACTTGGTATATATTTGTTTTCCATTAATTATTTTGATTTTCATAATTTTTGACTGTCCTAAAATATATTTATTTGGCTGTCACAATTAATATTGCATTAAATTTGGGCTCTTTTAGAATAAGCTAACTTTTCGTACAGCAAACATTTTCTTTTATGAATTTGAAATAATTAATTAATTAATTAATAATTAATTAATAGCCTGTGGCTATCACGACCAGAATTCACTGGCCGCAAACACAGTAGCTTTCGGCGTCTGTTTATTAAATTAGTATTTTTGTTTTATTGGAATTCCGCGTGAGCGCTGAACTTTGTGTCAACACATTATGTGTACATCCCATAGAAAACGAACAGCCAAATGCCAAGCTGATTCTGACAGGTTAATGTTCCTGTTAATGATTTTGTATTGCACTATGGGGTCAGCTAATGAGATAACAAAGCATGCAGAACTACTTTCACTGCCAAGCTGGAGTCTCCAGTAACCTCCAGACTCGACCATTGTGCATGAGAATATGTACAGGTGAGTTTTATTACCACCAGCGACTATTATGGCCGTAATCTTTGCAGCTTAGGTCCAGATCAGAATGAGCAGTCACATAAGGATCTAGACTGTTACCGACTGGATTCATCATTGTCTAAATGGATTAGCAACCCTGGTATTGTTCCATGCTCTCTTGGTAGCCTACAACATGTGTGTGCTGATTTCCACAATAATGCTGGGAGAATTGCTTGTTCTAACAGCTATAAGCCGATGATACAAGAACACACTAGTCTTCTAACCAGTGTAGATATATCTGCGGGCTCAAACTGACCAGCACACTAGCAAGTTACAAATTAAAATGTGCTGTTGATACATAATTACATGTAACATATGTTATGTTACATACACCTTGCAGAAATAAATATCTTCATTGCAAAACCTTACTTCAATCTCAAAGTCCCAATCATTCTCAGTGTCAATTAGTGCAAATATTCTAATCAATAACACACAATTGCAAATTATACATATGTGGCCTTATATTTGTATATGCGTATACTATGTACACAGCGATCCGTTATGAGACCAACCATGTAAGTAATTTGATACATTTCCACAGTTGTCATAGTTCATGAAAAATATTTACATAATTTATGATTTTCTTCCGTACATGACAACGAATATTTATGACACTTTCAAAGCATATTGCAAGATGTCATCATTTACTAAAAAACACAAGGCTGTTATAAATATTATTCTTTGAATATCGCGGATGCTATTATGTATGAAATCAATTGAGATAGACGGAATGGCGAACCGTGCAGACCCTGATCAGACTGCGCGGATATGCAGGGTGATTTGGGTAGCGGAGTTGGCAGCATATATCATAAGCCCCATTTCTCCGTCATGACAACATATGCCATATGTATGCATGTATGTCATAGATAATTGCAGGTTTTGCAATCGTGGTGCCATAATTATGTGCTCTTCATATTTACTGCTACATTTTGAATACAATATAAAAATACAGCAAATATCTAGTACATATCAATAATAACAAAAAAAGATTAGTATTTATTATATCTTCCCATTTTAGTTCAGAAACCAGACATATTTATTCTGTCCTATGTAGTGGTCAAGCCGCCTGACCATTATCCATGCGCGGACACAAAATAGTTTTCACACGTCCAGTTTCATTTTCGCACATAAGGATTATGTTTGGCGATTTGGCTTCTTGTTAGTTTTCGTTTGTTTAGTGGAATGCAAACATATATCGATTCAGCTCGGTGTATATAAATATTGAATACGATTTTATATTATAATGGTATCATATATAGTATTTTGGCCCGCATATTCCTACGCCGTATTGGAACCATTTTGGCGGGATTTGGAGAGGTGTTCGGAACACATATTTTGGTAAAATCTTAATTTTTTTTCACAATATATTTGTCGTTGGTCAACCGATTTTGACGGGAGAAAAGGCATTTTTGCATCTCTGATAATGATATAATTGATTATAGCATTATTTGTAGATTTTATTTGCGTTATAACATATTTAGAATTGAACTGGGAATTTCAGAATCTTATCATATCGCCTAATGGGCCATTTCACCCGGTGTTAGGAACATTAAAGGCACATTAAATCTCGCCGTAGGAACATTAAATCTGGTTGGTATCGGGGATGCAGACAGGTTTATTCCAGTATCCAGCTATGCAATTCGGGTTTCCCGACCCCACGTTTTCTTTGAAGTAGTGGGGTTTACAAGTACCCGACTTTCTATGGGAGCGTACACCTAATGCATTTACGGAATATATTGGTGATTTTCTAAACTGATATCGGCGAAATCCGGCGATATATTTTGTGTCAATTTTAAACACCATTTACGGAAAAGAGTACAGATTTTTTAAAACAATATCGGCTAAACTAAATACGGTGATATAATTTTTGTGAACTTTTCAAGACCATTTTACGTAAATATTACTGATTTTCTAAAAACAATATCGGCGAAGGTGTACTGAACAACTTAAAATATGACTCACGCTTTTAACATTCCGGCCTCCGAAAATCGATTTTTTTTTAAATAACCAGCCGTCTAATAGATCTGCGTATAATCGAGAGTGTATTGTCTCTGACAGCGAGGTGTGGACACACATCAAAACCAAGCGTCAATTTCAAAACATTGCCTAAGATCCAAAATATACAGCTGCGTGATGTCATCAGATCAACAACTCGTCACACTGTACGCGTTATCGATTTGTTTCCACACAAAGCCACACGTGTATTTATAATTAGATGTTGGGGTACATAGTATCATGATTAGCACACCGTCTCACGAAGCGGGGCCTACTCAGGGAATGGGATCACGTGGTCTATTGTTTACACTGGATTAATGGCGGCCCCCATGAGGTCTCGGGAAACTCTTATTGTTCATCAATACGACTGTGGTTTCTTACTTTCAATGATGACCATGTTCCGACCGTTTAACACTTACTTAGCAGCATTACCTGTAGTTAGTCTGAACATTCTGCAGAGAAATTTGAATCGGACGGAATCGAA
>CM055270.1:101438246-101829655 GCA_029237695.1 Conchocele bisecta
CGCTCCTCTAAAACGGTTGATACTGACAAGGATACATATAGATCGCCTAGCAACAACATATGAATGATTTTACCTTCCATAACAGCTGCCATTAAAACGGACGCATCACCTATCGCATTGGATACGACAATGTCGTAGACACCGAGTCCGGACTCTGCCACAATAATCCACGTGACAGTTGATCTGGTCCCCAGTGTGGGCACGCTGCTACTGAATATAGGCAGGTTTATATGTGTCGCCTCCGTTGTCACGGTACCAACCGGCGGAGATTGTCGAACGTTGCCGATAACTTTGTAGCAGCTAATGAGCGTCGGTGTGGACGGTGAGTAATATGTGGTGGTGACACTGGCGGTGTGGTCCAGCTTCACAGCAAACTTGTTTATATCATTTATCACATTGCTTGGCGTAACGATAACTGGACGTGCTGAAACATACATGTGGTATTAGTAAATTAGATTAACACGGCAAGCAGAATATGGCAGAGTACAGGTAGCTGCTACACATCCGGTATATCCGCACCATATACTGCTTGGCCCGCTACCCAAAACTATAACCAGCAAATCGTATCAATTCTCCAACTAGTACAACTCTATCGCAGATACCGTGCCAATTTACGATCGATACGCACATGTGATCAAACAAAGTAACCTGTGTCAAGTTATGATATTAGCGGCTTACGGACTGACTTCAACGAACGTCATCTGTTGTTTCGAATACACTAGCTTCGAAACGTTGATTGAATAGTTGCATAAAGTGTATCTGACCCTATTATTAGTATTGCATACTATATTGTGCATATAAATTTCCACCTGAGCCATGTTAGCCTGAACTACCTATCGGTCAGTTTTACCTGTTGTAGCGTTCGACACAGGTAGCTCAGGATGTGACAGATAACATAATACAAGTTAGTGCAATATGTTATACAAACAATAATGACGCGTCCTATCCATAACATGTAGATCCAGTCGATACCAACTCTGATAAATGTTCCATTTATTTGTTTAAAACACCGAAATCTCTACACAGTCTGTATATAGTGTACAATCATACAGGCTACTTAATAGTACATACTATGATTGACCATGTCTACTGCATTGAGTGCAATAAGGAATATTGATGTGGACTTGTGCTGCCACCATAAGCGTGATAGACCTTGCTAAACCTCGCTAGCAGACTATATGTGGCGATATGTTCATACATGTAGTACTAGCATTAGTTGAATGCACTGACCTGGTGATTTACACCGGGTAACATGGCCAGTGTAGATTTACGAAATGAAAACATTCATAACTAATGTATCAATCATGATGTATACATTGGCATGAAATATTTGATAGCATGTTGTACGAAGTTTTATTAATGTTTTTTTCCTACAGTATGCTGTATGTGTCAAACGCTACACGAGTTGAAACTGACCGATAACATGTGGATACTAAAATGGTCGAGATGGCAACTCTGTGCGCCATAGAGGATATAGCAACAGCATAAGGCCATATATATATGTACTACATGTATCCAAGAACATTTACAAAGCAATTAACTTTGAATAAGGTGATGATTAGGTATAGAACGGATTCGATTTGGTCAGCTACAGCGATACTTACCAATACGCGTAAATGACCGTACCCTGCGGTTCCATGGCATGTCGTATGTATTTCATTGTGTTCAATTTTATATTCTAGGACATATACGGCGGTGGTGTCATGTAAGGCTTTAATATGTATTGGTCATGTAATGTAATGACTGCTCGTCATTACGCAACACACAGTCTGTGAGCTGTCATTCATATAATTGTTTAAAGTCACTCTTTTTATTAAATTTTCGACCACGTGGTCTTTATCAAAATAGTGCGAAACTGTATTGGCAGTCCTATGTTACGTCACATAGGACTGCCAATACAGTTTCACACTATTTTGATAAAGACCATGTGGTCGAACAATTAATAAAATAGTGACTCTAAAACAATGTGTATTAAATATGCTTCCCTTCGGAGGTTATTGGAAATTTTGTTTATTTAAAATTGTGTAAATTCTGCAAAAGCAAACTGATGTGATCGTATGTTGTAGTTATAATTTACCGTATTATTAATAACATGATTATTATATAATAGTGTGTAGCACGAACATTCGATTGTGAGAGCCGCAGTAGAAGCTGTCCTGATGATCCCACTGGTGCCATACGGTGCTACCCCGTTGCTGACCCGGCATGTGTATACACCAGAATGTGCATATGACAGGTTGGACAGTCGGAGAGTTGCGGCAGCTTCCAGAATGGGCCGAGTTATCTCCCCGTACCCCGGCCATGTCTGTACCCAGCTGGAGTACAGGTAGATGCTGGGAACACCGGACGGCGAACACGCCAGGTCCACATATTGACCATTAACTGTCGCTGTGGCCTCAACATATGGGGGATCTGAATTAGACATTACCCCAACACGAGCATATAGATCACAACCAAAAATCTGACAATTATAAATAAACAAAAAAACAACGACAATTGACAAAACGCTACATATAATTATATTCTTAGATTCTGTGACCAATGCACGTCTGGTTAACAAAACACAATTAGTAACAAATAATCGTAATCCTACATATTCCTAAATGAATATACAATTAAATATATTACATTTATTTAAACATATCATTATTCACTAGATAATCGACTATCATTTAGTATCGACGTTAATTCAGTGCAAACACGCCGCACACACAACTGTGGTAGCAGAGGTTGACAGTAACTTACACTGCACGATCAGCTCCACGACCGCGGTGCCCGGTGAGCCGACTCTGTTATCGACCAGGCACCGGTACTGGCCGGCCTGACCGCGATGTACATTATACTGGTGCCCGTACACGTCAGCACAGTAGTAGCGGCACCCTCAGTTAATGTGACGTCTCCACCCGGGACTGAAGCCATGGTCCTGTCTGCAATGTAACCATGGTGATATCTACATTATACTGGCGCCCTCCGTTACTGTGACGTCTCCACATGGGATCGATCGAGGTAGTGGCCCTGTCTGTAATGTAGCCACGATCAGATCTACATTTTTCTGATGGGTTACAGCATGGGTTACCATTCACATACGGCGACCATACTTGGTTTGAAGCACGTGCAAATTAATAGAGCAAAATGCACTGAAATCACAAGCTGCATCTGATGAAAAAAACGTAAAGCGAGAACACAGAATGCCATCTGGTATATATGTAAAGACCGGTGGCAAGTGCTCATCACAGAGAACATGCTATACTATGACAGTGAATATGGACAAGTCACTGAATCAGCGGTGTGTATATAAAGCATGCATTACATTAATAGTTATTGTTATTCTACAGGCAACATATTGTCTGAGTTGTATTTGTCACACTGCAGATTTCAAAACGTAAACATGTAAGTGAACTGGTGGATGTAACACGTCAGAGTAACATGTCCCCACAAGCTGTCATGACGTTATGTATATCGCACAATATCAACCCGACATATACAAGAACTGGGGTCATAAAATTAGCTATATCGGAGGAGAAAAATGGGGTGTTGGAATATAAACTATTGTACTCGCATTAATAATTTCAACTTTTTTCAAAAGTCAATTACCAATATAATTGGGACTCATTTTGACTCCCTCTTTTCAAAATTATTTTCTCCAAAAATTCATAAATTTGCTGTCGGGAGACAATTTCCTCGTTAACCAATTTTTGATTTTTCGGGGGTGGTGGGGGTATTATAAAGGGTTATAAATTATATCACTCCCCGGCTGAGAAAAGGACATCAATGCTTTTGCATCAATAGGAAATATTATAGGAATTATTTCATACACAATTCGATTAAAATAATCGTGTTACTGCTATTATTATTGTTACTTCCGTGGTGCAGTTGCGAACAGAGTAGGCCATGATCAGACTGTGCCGATGCGCAGGCTGATCCCAGTCTACGCTGACAGCCCATGTGTTAAGGTCCATTTTCCCAGTCAGTGGCCTATGTAATATCGCGATCCCTGACAATACCGTTATACACTCAGTTGAAAGTATGTGCTCCCTTGCTCACATAAATTGCTGCTTATTGACAGACGAAAAGGAGTTTTTGGTCAAATGCCACCAGTATAGATTCGTGTTGTGTTGTAAATCGTGCCACTTGGTATATATACTAGCTTGTTAGTTCCAAGGTTCAGACATTAATAAGTATTTTAACAAAGTATTGAATGTGTCGTGTGCAATATTATGCAGGTACATATTTCGTCTCGTGATAACACAATAATCATACAAAAAAAGTTTGACTTCCGGTATTCTTTGCGCAGACTCAGACTAGCCTATACGTATCCATACAGTATAATCAGTGTCAACACAAATAGTACTAAATATATACATTGTAGATAACGTATTTGACCAATACTTCTAAATAAGGTCATGAGTTACACTGGCCTTCCTTCAGTAGACAATACATTGTTTACACTTTCATTGTATTGTATTTCGTCTAGATTATTCATATCGCATGGAATTACATATCACTACCGTTACATGTATTTATTAGCCATTAGCTAGGCGTGCACCGGCAATTGTCGTCTGCTGCTCTCATGTTCATCTTCTGCAGAAAAATACACGTTTCGACAGCGCATAGGAAGCGTCTCCCGCAGTGGGGGGACGACTCGAATGTGCCGTCGCAACGAGGTGTTGGTCACATTTAATTGCCAAAAAATTACAAAAAATACAGCAGACGTCAATAACTAGTTTAGTGGTGTATGGTTTGATATGTCTGTGTAGTATTGATGATTTAATATATTACAGTTTATTGTGTGTTGGATGAAGACAGAGTTATCGTTCCTGGGTTACAGTGAGCAGTTCTGTTCTTAACGCGCGCTTCTGGGAGTGTCCCGTCTGTTCTGCGTCTGTGAGGACCCTCTAGTCGGCCACGGTAGATCGAGCCAATGTTGGTATTCGGGGTATACCACTGTCTTCAACTGGTTAGTTTTTGTGATATATTTTATCACCCCGTTTCTGGTGAACACACTGTCGACCTCGTCTGGCATCTTTCGTTTTACGGACATGAAGACTTGCTGGTTCATGTACGTTAAGTCTTCATTAATGTATATTCCTGTTCCTCGCAGGGATCGTCGGTTTCGCAGAATGTTGTCCTTCATGAGACGCGACTGGATTTTTACGATGGCCTCTTGACTTCCTCCGGATAATTTTTTCAGTCGGTGTGCAATATCTATATCTTCCTTTCGCAGGCCAATGTTCATTTTTTCATTAAGTGTTTGGATGACAATGCTGGTGGTTTCCTCGGCCGTTTCGTTGGCATTTCCACTGACAATACCGTTAATTCTTATGTTGTTCAACATGCTGTATTGTTCTGTATCATTTTTAAGTCTGAAAATGTTGTCGTCAGCTTGGTTTATTTTCTTTCTTAGTGATTCATTTTTATTTTTTTGCTCAACGACTTGTTTTCTTTGATGTTTATTATGCAGAACAATTATCAACAGTTGTATATTACTTCATTTATGTTAATCAGCTGTACCTACTTGTATCATTACAGTTAATTTACTGACTCAGATGGAGAGGTACTGAGCTGCTTACCAGTCTAGGAAGAACGTATGTTCCAATTGAGTAAAATGTACATTGTTGATAGTTAATATATTGATTACTCAGAACAATCCTCTAAGTTTGAAATGTATTAACACTCAATTACATTGTATGCCTGCAGGGTCAACACTCAACTAATTCAGCAGACATTAAAGTCACTGTTCTACATATACTATTAATGTGAGGTCATATCCTCATCAGCACGTCTGGGTTCAGTAATATGTTACAGTCTTACTCATTGACAACGCCTAATGAAATGGGTGATAATTTTAAAAGAATTACCATATAGTGACATAAAGACTCAATGCATGTCCTATTCTCATTTGAAACCAGACATTTGGAACTATATTTGTAAGTTAAATTGGTAAGACTAGTGTTTCCTTTTAACAGTTGTGTTACATATATTGTTTTCAAGCCATCGTCATAGCTATATTTGAAATGAATGTGATTCTCGGTAGTCTTTTGAAAGTTTAGGGCAGTATTCGTCACCCAGTTCCACTTAAAATCACCAGAACCTAATTGTTGGCAACAGGCTGAAGGCCATACGCTGCTGAACCGCATTGGAATAACTGTGTTTATGTTTTTTTCTGCTTGCCACATACAATATTATCCCAGTGACTTGGAATAAAAATTGAAGTGCTTCATTTCGCATGTTCTATTGCAGAATGCTTTGCATCACACTTCATGTGTGTGTGACTAGACTCAATGAACTGTTCTGTTCTGTTTTATCAATATGTGTTGAAGTCTTCTCTATATGTATCAAACCAGCTGTGACATACTGATTCCTGTGTTAGTCTGTGCTGAATCGGAGTACATAACAGCATGTTTGATGGCTGGTTGCAAACATTTCAATTGCGCAATCAGACAAGATCCATTTTCTGGTTTAATCCTACATGTAATATGCTGGATTGATTGTTAACGTCTGCTTTTTATTGTCTATACTTCATTTTTCACATAAAAATATAGTTTATAGTGTAAGCATGTATTCAATGGAAATAATTCTAAGGTGCTGCCACACTATGTTTGTATTGATGACAACATCTGAAACAACAGTAGACGACAATTTTCGCTTCCCGCATTCTAAGGGTTAACAACGTATAACTCACTAACATGACAGTTTTTTGTATATACATGTCCTATCTTACTAACAATCGAGCAAGGTGTACATGTACATTTATATAGAACAGCTTCAATGCCGACTGTTGCTGTAAATACTTACTAGTCAGTCCTGTTTATCTGTCTGTAAGTTTATTTTTCTTTGCGAGATTGTAAATTACATTGTTGTATTTCTGTTTCAGCACGTGTCAACATATTTGCATTTTACTATTCATTATATGCAATGTGTTACAGCAATCCTCTTTAGGTTTGTGAGAAAAATGATTGTAATCATTACGAAAAATCTCCTGATATGTAATTAACGATGCAGGGTTCATTCCATGTTCTGCACACTTCAATTTGTACAAGTCGTACATGTCTGCCGTGATATATGTTTTCTCCATTATCTACTCTTAGATAATCCCTATTTTGTAAATGACTTTCCATCACAGAGAATGATTCTATGTGCGCTTTTATATGAATGAATACAATATTTGTGTCGATAATATTAAATTTTAGCAAAATTTAGTCCAATAATTGATTTTATAGCGAAAAACAATTTCCACATGTTAAATCCGCATATATATCTTCACAGAGTGAAGATGTCTATGGGAATTTAACAAAGGGATGTTGTTCTCAATTCAGAAATAGTGGACCGATTTTTGAAATGTAAATTTTGTTTTCTTAGTTAGATCATTTCCAAGACAGCTAGCTAGGTTTCAGAATCAATTTCTAAAATGTTTCGCTTTTCGACTCATCCCCCAGGGCCTCCACCTCTTTTCCCCCATGTTAAATTCCCATAGATAACTCATTTTATTTAATAAAATGAATATTTTACCAAATTTTACGAAATATAAAGAAGGCTCATTCTTAAATTGTGATCAAAAAGATAATTGTTTTTGCATTGTATATATGTCCGTAAACTGTTGGCAGGTTTCGTGAAACAGACCGTAGACTCATGTCAGCCACATAAAAATATCAAATATTGCGGTTTTTGACAATATACGTGTTGAGAATCGCGAGATTTGTTAGATTTGGAATAATAAATGTACAATATAAGTTGTATTGACGTATTAGTCATTAGTCATGTAGCTACATTTTTATATAAAAATTATATCGAGTGTTTATCATTGGAATATACTTGGACGTAATATATAATTGCAATCATAATATAATGTTGTTTATAGAATAGAGAAACGGGAAAATGTCATGTTTATGTCACATTATCTTTTTCCCATGTCCTGGCTTAAATATTAGTGGTATCTATAAACATATAGGAATTTTTGAAATTGTGATATTCAAAGAGTTCCTCATGAGTCAAAACTGGCTGACCCTTTCAATACGCTTGACACGATAAACAAACACCACGTTAATGTTAACGTACTATCTAAGTGAATAAATGGTATGTGTTTATTTCGTTTGTGAGTCGTATATTACTACGTTTCAGAGTGTACATTCATGCCAAGTTCTGTGCTTACAGCTTCACGTTCGCCTTTATGTATTCTATGTATAGTAAACATAGTAAACAGTAAGCATGTACATATAAATGGTTTCCGAAATGCATGGTTGTATTAAAAATTGAAACATACATTGTATATACTTATTTACCAGCGCGTCGCGCGTTAAATACACACACATGTTTGGCTTTGCTACACCAACATTCAAATATTATCTATAGGATAACACACCATTTATTTTCAGAACATTTAACACACACACTCAAGATGGCTGACAAAACACTGATACATGGTGCAATATTAATTTCGGCAGCCAACTTGATTTTATGAAAGTATCATCATTAAATATTGACGTGAAAGCTGATGTTGATAACGCTATCAAACTAACTTAGTTTGCTTAGTTCATCAATTTGTGATTGCCGTTAATTACTTGAAATTTAATGCCTTGGGACATGCATGGAGTAAAGTGTAGAAATGTTGACATTTAGCAGCCATCTTGGATTTATATATGAATATGTGTCACTGCCTGTCCAGATAATGTAACAAGGTATACCTGGGAATACGTTATGTCAGATGGGTACAATTGACATAGTCTTTGATATATTATATTAATAACGATGTTTTTTTTATAAAAATTGCAAGTTTCTTAACAGATTTCCAGAACTCTTTTAAAAAAGCTGCTTGAATTTCAATGTATTTTTCCTCCGAAAATAGAATGGCTTGATAGACCATTTGCGTCCTTTCTCATAGTACGCAATCAAATCCATAGACTACCAGTTACGGTATCTACTCACGTATCGCTCGTGTCCTGGGAGGAGCGGGTGCCCGGCAACACGGTATTGAAGCCGCGCACGTGAAGACATCGGTGACACACTGTACACACCACGGTGGTTATGATTGTCCTAAGCTTCATCACTCGGACCGTGTACACCACAGGGTTGATCATGGAATTAATCTAAATGATTGTACAAACTGGAAATTTCAAAGCACGTTATAACCGCCATGATGGATTTATAGAGCCTATAAATAGCACTGATATCGCTGGCCAGGTAAACAGGTTTCACAACATCAGTAGTATACACAGCAACGCGAACGCCGTCTGTTGGTTGCGGATTGCGCGTGCGTGGCTCTGGTTGACTGCGACATTCAGAGCGGACGTCATATCCTGGTAGCCGGGCACGTGATTCATGGCTCGAGTTCTTGAATTCGGGTTCACGTTTCGTGCCTCGTTTGTACCATTACGCGAACTGTGGTGGGTTGCACTCTTCTCGTGTACTGAAGTTCCATACACATTCACTAGTGGTATATTGTTCTGATCCGATGTTGCCTGCATGGGGACTTTACCCTCAGTCGTCGAGTTATCGTGTACCTTTATAGTTTTCATACTGCTGCCGATTGCTGCATTTTCCCGCATTTCAATGTTTCTCGCTGGGATATCGGAATCTTCCTGCACCGTGCGCGATATTAACGTGTCATTTTTCTGTATTTTATTTGTTTTCTCCAATGTTGATGGATACTTTCTGCTCTTCCACTTGTTACGTAGATAAATATATATCGCCGTGTATAATATATTTGTAACAATTAATGGGAACACAAAAGAGCTAAAGTATACCTTCATTACATTTGGGAAATTGGCGTCTCCGTAGAACACTCGTCATATCCGAGGAACTCGCGTTCCGGGACGAGTCACAGTAGATACGGGATGGTAAAAAACATGGCGCTCAGGCACCAGGCGGCAGTATTGACGAGGACAGTGTGTCGATTCTTCCACGTCGTCTTGTTCGATTCCATCGAGCGAATAATCACGTACCGGTGAATGCCAATTCCCAGAATGTTCAACAACGATGATAGTTGTGTCGCCTGGAAAACAGAGAATACCAGTCTACTATCCGTTTCATGTTTTTCTGCCGACCGAATTTCGGCTAGTAAGAACATTAAATCTAAAAAATATTTAAATTTAAGAACATTTTCATCAATAACTAAAAGGTCACCCTCCCGATATTTCTATTTGATGAAATTTCATAAAAAGTACCATGAGGCGAACAAGAGGTGGAGAATGGCCAGCAATGTCGATAGACGGCAACTAGAGGAAATTGACGCCAAAACCACAGACGCTTTGTGGTATGAACAACAAAATGCTTGTTAAATCATATCCGATTTTACTCCGATATTAAATATCTAGAAGGTAGGACACCCGCCATCTTTTCAACCAACCGAAGTGGTACTAGTGTACCTTGGGTCCGGGCTCTCTTGTCCAGTACAGGCAACGCGGTTACTGCATTAGGGAGCCGGGCAGAATGTAAATAACCCACTTTCGTTGGTTGAACAGGTGGCGAGTGTCCTACCTTCTAGATGTTTAATATCGGAGTAAAATCGTTCATACCACAGAGTGCCTGTGGCCGAAACCTGGCTAGATAGTCTGCAAATAATGTAACAGGTTTCGAAATTATCGAAGTGTAGTTGAGATAATTGTTGTATTCTCATTTCATGTGTTTCATGTTTCATGCAATTATATAACAAAACATGTCCATTATGGCTTACATGTACATGCCCTCTCAGTAGGCACAACATGTTATTTATATCAGAGACATCATCTGAGACATTATCTGGCAAAATAAACATTAAAATTCACCATTACCACACGCATTGATTGGCACTATTATACATTTTATATCAGACGTAAATTTCCACACTGATATAAGGGCGATAACCGTGTTTCCTTAAAATGTTAACAGACATAACTATTTATTCTCTGTATTTATTTTTTGATGTGCAATGATCATTCTTTATAATCAGTAGAAAATTATATTTTTGTTAGGTGACGCATTTAATTAGTATAAATAATTAAAACATAGCATGCCTCATTTGCATAAGTATGTGTTTATGAAACTAGCCTGATAACACCGCGCGTATCTATCAGTAAACACATATTACTAAATGATTATATCTGTATAGCGGGCACTCTTAAATTTTAGAACTGGTGGAATACTGACACAATTATACACTTATTTAATTCCTATAAAGAACCGTTTGTGTCTACTGAGTGGGCATGTACCTTTAAACCTGCACGTTAATGAACAAAATAGCATCTGTCGACACTGAGCAAAGCGCAGGCTGCTCTGAGACTACAATGGACACCACTCTTATACATTCTGTATGAGTTGCATACACCGCTTTTTATGAAAATGAATGAATGCCAATGGCTCGTAGAACCATCTGTATTATTTCTCCCTGCACTGAAAGCGACATATATATGCAAGATTTACCGAACTAAGTATACTAAGTTTACTTATTAGTACATGTTCCAGTATAACCCGATACGGGAAACACATACATCAGTGTTTCCTATGTCGGATTGTACATGGTAAACGAGGGTAACGGTGGTTGTGTTGCCACTTATTGTTTTGCCACACACCTTGGAACACGATATTAGAAACATGAACCCAATTTTTCTTTAGCCGATTTCATCAAACAAATCTAGCAAAGTATACTTTGAGGGAGTAATGCTATATTTTTCCCGAAATGCATTATTTCATAGAACTAACGCTTACATATACATTGTATTTGATGATTAAACGTATGCAAAATTATTATACTAAATTTATTACATTAATTTAATACATTCAGTATAATAACAATTAATAAATTTGTCCTTAAATTGAACATTTCTCCCTCAAAGTATACTATGCTAGATAAGTAAACTTTGCAATGTTGGTGAAATCGGCTACAGAACCTTGACAAAGAGAGAGAGAGAGAGAGAGAGAGAGAGAGAGAGAGAGAGAGAGAGATATAGAGAGAGCGAGAGAGTCGCGTTTCACTGTGTGATCTGGATTCATTACTGTGGTTTTCGTCCCAATATACTGAATCATAAAAGACACATTGGTATTACAAAATGATTCGCTCCATTACTATTTATATCATGAATGTGTATTCTCACAGTTTGCCATGTTACCTACATGTACATGTATTATACAATAGTCATGTACTTGTGCATTTGTGCACAGCTTGCTCATATACCACTAGTTATTCTGATAGTTTGTTCAAATAAAAACTATGTTCTGTTTTGTTTTGTTCTGTAATTAAGAACACACCAGTGAGATTTTACAACTCTATCCACACATTATTAAATAATCATGTTAAAGGTACATGCCCACTCAGTAGGCACAAAATGTTCTTTATAGTCATTAAATACGTGTATAATTGTGTCAGTATACCACCAGTTCTAAAAATTACGAGTGTTCGCTATACAAATACACGTATAATCATTTAGTAATATTTAATTTACTGATAGTGATTCGCGGTCGTATTCGGCTATTTTAATATGCAAATGAGGCATACTGTTTTTGTCGCGCCCGCTTGCGGAAAGCGCGATATAGTCGTGTGTCCGGTTAAAGTTTTTGGTTAAGTTTTTTGGTTAAAGTTTTTCGTTATACTATATCTTTGCAACTGCTTTGCCCATTACCTTGAAATTTCACACGGGTGTTTATCATCATCTATATTTTCATTCTACCCCCGTCCCGCGCTGCCCATGTGCACAATGTCAAGGTCAAATTACTTTGAAGTTGTTGGTTAAACTTTTTGGTTAAACTTTTTTGGTTAAAGTTTTCGTTATACTATATCTCTGCAACTGCCTTGCCCATTACCTTGAAACTTCACATGGGTGTTTATCATCATCCATATTTTCATTCTACACTCACCCGTGCGGCCCCTGTGCCGAATGTCAAGGTCAAATTACTTTCAAGTTGTTGGTTAAAGTTTTTGGTTAAAGTTTGTTCATGTACTATATCTATGCACCTACCTTGCACATTAGTTTAAACAATATTTATTCGACCTTGCACATTACATTGAACCTTCACATGCCTGTTTATCATCATCCATATTTTCATTCTACCCCCACCCGTCCGGCCCCTGTGTCCAATTTCAAGGTCAAATTACTTTGAAGTTTTTGGTTAAAGTTTGTTCATGTACTATATCATCACCTGCTTTTGCCATTACCTGAAACTTTTGCCATTACCTTGAAACTTCACATGGGTGTTTATCATCATCCATATTTTCATTCTACACTCACCCGTGCGGCCCCTGTGCCGAATGTCAAGGTCAAATTACTTTCAAGTTGTTGGTTAAAGTTTTTGGTTAAAGTTTGTTCATGTACTATATCTATGCACCTACCTTGCACATTAGTTTAAACAATATTTATTCGACCTTGCACATTACATTGAACCTTCACATGCCTGTTTATCATCATCCATATTTTCATTCTACCCCCACCCGTCCGGCCCCTGTGTCCAATTTCAAGGTCAAATTACTTTGAAGTTTTTGGTTACAGTTTGTTCATGTACTATATCTATGCACCTGCTTTTGCCATTACCTTGACACTTCACATGGGTGTTTATCATCATCTATATTTTCATTCTACCCCCCTCACGTGCGGCCCCTGTGCCCAATGTCAAGGTCTAATTACTTTGAAATGTTTGGTTAAAGATTTTGTCGCGCCCGCTTACGGAAAGCGCGATATAGTCGGCACGTTGGCGTCCGTCCGAACGTACAAACGTATGTCCGGTTAAAGTGTTTTGGTTAAAGTTTTTCCGTCTACTATATCTCTTTTTTTAGTGTCCATGCCTCGCCCCAAACTATGTAATCAGGTTTCAGAGTCCCGTCACTTTCAATGAGTGTTTTGTTTTTCGACCATCTTTGTCATTTTCAAGCTCAATTGCGCCCCATGTTAAATTATCATAGTAAACTTGTTTTTTTCCGCAATAAAATTATTATTTTATGAAATTTCACCAAATAAACATATTTAGCCAAGGTGACGTCTTTGTTATTAAGGAAAAAGTACTTACATTTAAATATATTTTTTAACAATTTAATATGTTTAATAGTCCAATTTAGGTTTGGAAAAAAACACGTGGAACTGTAATCGTTTTGCTGACGACAGTAATGCTACTTCATTGCTAATTGGCGAACAACGTAGACCCAGATCAGACTGCGCGGACGCGCAGTCTGATCTGGGTAACGCTGTTCGGATACGGTATAAGATCCATGTTCCGGTATTGAAGCCAATTTAGGATCGTTATTGCCATGGCGAGAAACATGTATTCAACTGTATCGTATACAACAGATACCAGCATTCACGAATTATTTAATGAACATTTATTACACTAAGGTATTACAGATGCCAGATTTTTAAAAAATTAAATTAAGGCTTTCCGAGAGCGGAAGTATCACTATTCATTATAACGTAAATTGTGTGATGCATAACATCACATGCGTGTTTGCAACGTCACATTTGTTTCGGCTAATGCTGCGCATCTGGTAGCGTAAACAAAATGGCATGCAGCATACTGGATCAGCATAGCAAAATTGGTATTAAACATGAAGCAGAACTATCCAGTGACATCATGGCAGGTTAGTTCCTTCGTTTAACAGTTACTTTAGTAAATAAAACAGCTGTTCCATCAGCAGAGAATTTTACACATTTTGTCTATATTCGGAATAAAATTGTGCCACAGTGTAGCAATTAATGTAGTAAGAGCGGAATGTGTTATAAAGTGAAAAATATCTTGTCGGCGGCTGGGGTCGAACTCAGGCCGACTGAGTGAGACGAACATTTGACCACGTCGCTATAAAAGCCGGCTTGTACCGCAAGGCAGTATAAATGTTTGATTATCATACCAAGGCCGTACTACTACACATACAACAAATATATTTCTCCCACTATGTGACATTATTGAGAGCAACGGCAACAATATTAATCAAAGATATCATCAATCATACATTGATTATTCACCTAGTAAAGTGTGTATTAGCAAATTTATTTTGTTATCGGCTAATTCTGCTTATCGGCTAATGTAGCGCAATTCACGTAAAATTTAGCCTTGCGTATATCATAATAAAATATATGTATTTCGGAATAAACAAGCGGAGTAATTGCTACACTGTAGCACAATTTTATGTCATTCCGATTGTTTGATAAAAGTTATTCCGAATATAGTCAAAATGTGTAAAATCCTCAGACCCTACTAAATTAATTGTTCAACTAAGAAACTAACCTGTCATGTCACTGGATAGTTCTGCTTCAAGTTTAAGGCCAATAATTATTTTGCTATGCTGATCCAGAAAGCTGTTCGCCATTTTGTTTTCACTACCAGATGTGCAGCATTAGCAGAAACAAATGTGACGTTGTCAACACGAGTGTGATGTCATACATCACACCATTTACGTTACTTACTGACGTCAAAATGTTATGACATTTTACCTGCACAGACATCTTTGAACTGCGTTGAATATTCATGAAATTTTGACTGAATATGGGGATGTTAAAGGTACATGCCCACGCAGAAGGCACAAACTGTTCTTTATAGGAATTAAATAGTTGTATAATGGTGTCACTATTACACCAGTTTTAAAAATTACAAGTGCCAGCTATACAGATATACAGAAGTAGTATATAGGGAGTCAAAATGATACCACCTACTGTGATATCATTTACAACCCTATATAATACCCCCACCACCCCCGAAAAATCAAAAATTGGTTAACGAGGAAATTGTCTCCCGACAGCAAATTCATAAATTTGCAACCCACGAGGAAATTTATGAATTTTTGAGAAAATAATTAATGCAATTTCAATGAGATAGTTTATATTCCAACACCCCATTTTTCTCCTCCAATATAGCTAATTGATTTCGCAGATCAGCAACTAATTCTACCAGCTCTAGTCTACCACGTTCACCTTTAGCTACCTGACAGCGTAGTTGCTTATGTCTACAAAGAGTTTGGGCACTAAAATCCGTGGCAAAATTGAGGAGGTTTTCAACTACCATGTTTCAACTACCCCGCCTATAGAAGTTCCAAATACCATTGCGATAGACACCAACAGACAAACCTTTTTTTTTCGTCGAATCCCCACAATTTCGGTAGTAGAAACTCGGATTTTTTCTAGGAAATATTTTCCAATTGAACATATAATTTCAATTACATATAGTTCAACTACTTCTCAAAAATGCAAGGAACGAAAAAGTTCGCAACAGCAAAAGACATGGGAATACGCTCTGTAGGAGAAAGGACGGACAAACACGTACTATCTACAAAATATATACGACAACAATTTGGCAAGCGACATAGGCAAAGTCTGCTATACCCCAACGATAGAAGTTCCGAAGGGAACGGAAAATCTTGCACAAGGGGAGGGAATTCGTACACATTTGGAACCAGTTTCCGAAGTATTTGTAGACGACATGTATGTCTGGACACTGTTGGCTGCAGACCAAGTCTCCACCACAAAAGCAGGGTCTCGATTTGTATCCGCGGCGGGCCCAGTTGCAAAAACAATTCTTTCCAACATTCGAGCCCACGCACACGTGGCCGAGCTGCCAGGTAGCATGCACGTACGCATAGTATCTACATCTAGGTATTCCGGAGACACAACCACGCTGTACAGAAGAACATGTACCACAATTTTGGAGACGGACAGCACCGTTCTAGACGTATTCGAGAGAAAACATCCAACAAAACCGGAACCAGAAGCTATAGTAGTGGCAAAACTAGACGTTGCCGATATAGAAATAGGAGATCTTTTCGAAAAACTCCCCCGCTTTCTAGAAAGCCTTCGACTAGACGGTATAGGATTGTATGCAATAGATTGTACGAGAGACTACGCAGGCACACTAGATAGAGAATGTTTGTCCAACCACCTGCAAAACACATGGGAAGAAGAAGAGTGTAGTATTCTAGACAATGTAGACAGTGTGGGAAACAATTGTATGTCCCTTCTTGTTCCAAAACCCCCTATAGGATCCCTATGGAGAGGAAAATTCTACAACAAGTTTGTATGCCAGATGGAATGTGCAGGCGTCCATCGACAGTATGGGGAACAACGTGGCAAACTACTGCGATTGTCCAGATTCTAGACTAGGAAAAACATTTGCGCACCCACTGGTACAACAAAAGGGTATATGTAGGATAGAGGTTTCTCTATATGGCATAGAGGCAGCAGATATTTCTATAGATCTTGCGAAACAAGCGATACAACACATACAGAAAATGGGGATCCGGAGGACGAGAAGCTTTTTTGGGAACAACCGCTCGAGAAACAGTGGAAAGCACTAGCTTCTGCTATACATTGCAACCTTGTTCTACTCTCGAAACAGACGAAAACACTGTACGCCATATATTGGGGACACTCCGGGACGCGACGGCTGTGTGGAGTATACAAAACGTACCAAGACCAAGATATCATACGTTGGAGGAGACATACCTGCCTCTGTGGGTATCTGCATTTGGATTTGTAGGCCTTCCTATACACGCGGTAGTGTTGGACCAGGACGAAGATGGAGTAGGTACGACTTTGCAAACATATAGAAAAACAGAAGGTGGAACATATCTAGCGAGAAGCAAGGCACCGCTCGCGCGACATGCAAAGGAATTTCCAGAACCTCGCGATGGCATTCGCCCACTAGTGGATACAGAGTTCGTACGGTGGCAATGGAATCGGAAGTTTTGGCACGGCGATAGAACAGGTATACCGTTTCCGATAGAGAAGGTGGAGACTACCAGAGAAACCTGCCTACTATCCACGCGGGACAGAGTTGCACGACTGGCGGAAGAGAAATTGTTGCTGGAGGAGAACAATTGGCGCGTATCTGTGGAAAGAGAACGGGGAACGGCAATGGAAAGAAAACGTTTGGAGTGGAAGAGATAGTTCTACGACAGAAAGAGGCCCGCGAGAAGCTGGAAGAAGTGGCCGACAGGAAAAACACACTAGAAGAAAAGATAGAGAAACTACGGCAACCACTACACGAGGCAAGCACCGAGTTTCGCACACATCAAGAAATCTACAAAACTTCTAGACCTGTGGGCAGACAGAGACAAACCGTTCGTTCCAGTCCACGTGGAGGTGCTTGGGTTCCAAAAACATCCCAAAAACACAGAAAACCTTTGGAGGCACAATTCTGGCAATACAGACAAGAACTCTAGAAGGAGAACCCCATCCAGGACAATGGTCGTTTCCTATGCTGTGTTGGGCACCGAAAGCCCTTTCCGATGTTCTATCCACCCACAAAATATTGGAGAGATATGCTATCGCAGAAGGATTTGGAAGAGTACAACCATTCTACCTATGTGGTACCACACATTTTCCACTAGAATTCGACGTGGAAGGATTCTCCGAACCATTCGGGACACAAGGCAACCGCAGAGCCCTCCTAGGAAATATTGTAGCACCAGAAGGGTTTGCAAAACTGTTGGAAAAGCTAGACGAGGAAGAGATAGAGAGAATAGAGGCATGCAAAGAGATGGACACCACAGTGGAACATTTCGTCAACAAGATGGAATATCTGCGGAACAAGAAGTGGATACTATGCGAGAAAACTAGAAACCCTGCCGGTAGACACAGAATTCCGAATATCTGGATATGGAGAGCACCTGTATCGCGGGAAGGAAAGGTACATATTGCAAATAGGAAAGGATCTGTACTGTTCGAACGCATTCGTGGAGGCCCAATTGGAGGCAAACCCCAAACTTCTAGAAAGACCGATTCTACTACGCACACTACGACTAGGCGCGACAAAAACAAAGAACAAGGAAATGCGGGTATCCATGCTGCCAGCTTTGTAGACCCCCCAAACAAAACAACTATGCAACACAAAGAGCTACTCCATGTAGAAAGGGTCGCCAGGGCGTATGGACTCGCTAGGAGTTTTCTTTTTTTCCTCCGGTTTGGCGGACTGTTTGGTGGGGTGCGCGAACTGGGCGTCGAGATCTCCATTCTTCCAGATTCTACAAGACTCTAGGGACACGAATGGGAACAGTGGTTTGCAGACGGCGTACGCCACCACGAGAACCCCGAGCCACCACTTCGCATTCTCTACGGTTTTCCAAATGTCGTGCACCTCCCGCTCGTCTTTCTTCGGACACTCGGAATCGATAGTTTTTCCAAAACTGCTGGCATCGTCGGAAATCGCGTCCAACAGTCTGCGTTCCAACATGTCCAACCGGTTCTCCAGACGTCTCTCCATGTCGGACAGGTGCGTCGATTCTTCGAACGAGCGTGCATCTTCTAGTAGATCCGTGGGGAACTCCGTGGTGCCCGCAAAACCAGGCGCGGTCACCCTGTGTTCTACGGGGGTAGGGGTTTCTTGTTCTTCTGGGGTTTCTTCGGGTTTTGTACTACGTTCCGCATCGACATCGTCCCAGATTTTTCGAAGACGAGAGCTCCCGATCCCGTACTTCTTTTTTGTTTCGTCGGCTGTCGACTTTCCACGGGCAGAAATAATTTCTCGAATATTTTCCGGAGACAAGTAGGTTTTTGGCATGTTTGCAAACGTTTCTATCTAGAGGGGGCATTTGTCCAACATGGAATTCCCAAATCGTTCGAAATGGTCGAAATACTTGTTCGCGGTGCTCGGATTGCTCGGATTGCGCACCAGTGTGCTCGGTTTGCTTGCCAAATTGCTCGGATTGCTCGCCAGGAAATCCAGTCCGCTCGGGAAGGTCGAAATGCCTGCTCGCGATTCCCAGGGGGCTCGGGCTCTCCATTTCTAGCCAACAAGGATAGCAAAAATAGAAATTCTGGGAAGCAAACTGAGCACCCTGGAGAGCCCGAGCCCCCTGGGAATCGCGAGCAGGCATTTCGACCTTCCCGAGCGGACTGGATTTCCTGGCGAGCAATCCGAGCAATTTGGCGAGCAAACCGAGCACACTGGTGCGCAATCCGAGCAATCCGAGCACCGCGAACAAGTATTTCGACCATTTCGAACGATTTGGGAATTCCATGTTGGACAAATGCCCCCTCTAGATAGAAACGTTTGCAAACATGCCAAAAACCTACTTGTCTCCGGAAAATATTCGAGAAATTATTTCTGCCCGTGGAAAGTCGACAGCCGACGAAACAAAAAAGAAGTACGGGATCGGGAGCTCTCGTCTTCGAAAAATCTGGGACGATGTCGATGCGGAACGTAGTACAAAACCCGAAGAAACCCCAGAAGAACAAGAAACCCCTACCCCCGTAGAACACAGGGTGACCGCGCCTGGTTTTGCGGGCACCACGGAGTTCCCCACGGATCTACTAGAAGATGCACGCTCGTTCGAAGAATCGACGCACCTGTCCGACATGGAGAGACGTCTGGAGAACCGGTTGGACATGTTGGAACGCAGACTGTTGGACGCGATTTCCGACGATGCCAGCAGTTTTGGAAAAACTATCGATTCCGAGTGTCCGAAGAAAGACGAGCTGGAGGTGCACGACATTTGGAAAACCGTAGAGAATGCGAAGTGGTGGCTCGGGGTTCTCGTGGTGGCGTACGCGGTCTGCAAACCACTGTTCCCATTCGTGTCCCTAGAGTCTTGTAGAATCTGGAAGAATGGAGATCTCGACGCCCAGTTCGCGCACCCCACCAAACAGTCCGCCAAACCGGAGGAAAAAAAGAAAACTCCTAGCGAGTCCATACGCCCTGGCGACCCTTTCTACATGGAGTAAGCTCTTTGTGTTGCATAGTTGTTTTGTTTGGGGGGTCTACAAAGCTGGCAGCATGGATACCCGCATTTCCTTGTTCTTTGTTTTTGTCGCGCCTAGTCGTAGTGTGCGTAGTAGAATCGGTCTTTCTAGAAGTTTGGGGTTTGCCTCCAATTGGGCCTCCACGAATGCGTTCGAACAGTACAGATCCTTTCCTATTTGCAATATGTACATTTCCTTCCCGCGATACAGGTGCTCTCCATATCCAGATATTCGGAATTCTGTGTCTACCGGCAGGGTTTCTAGTTTCTCGCATAGTATCCACTTCTTGTTCCGCAGATATTCCATCTTGTCGAAATGTTCCACTGTGGTGTCCATCTCTTTGCATGCCTCTATTCTCTCTATCTCTTCCTCGTCTAGCTTTTCCAACAGTTTTGCAAACCCTTCTGGTGCTACAATATTTCCTAGGAGGGCTCTGCGGTTGCCTTGTGTCCCGAATGGTTCGGAGAATCCTTCCACGTCGAATTCTAGTGGAAAATGTGTGGTACCACATAGGTAGAATGGTTGTACTCTTCCAAATCCTTCTGCGATAGCATATCTCCTCCAATATTTTGTGGGTGGATAGAACATCGGAAAGGGCTTTCGGTGCCCAACACAGCATAGGAAACGACCATTGTCCTGGATGGGGTTCTCCTTCTAGAGTTCTTTTCTGTATTGCCAGAATTGTGCCTCCAAAGGTTTTCTGTGTTTTTGGGATGTTTTGGAACCCAAGCACCTCCACGTGGACTGGAACGAACGGTTTGTCTCTGTCTGCCCACAGGTCTAGAAGTTTTGTAGATTTCTTGTGTGTGCGAAACTCGGTGCTTGCCTCGTGTAGTGGTTGCCGTAGTTTCTCTATCTTTTCTTCTAGTGTGTTTTTCCTGTCGGCCACTTCTTCCAGCTTCTCGCGGGCCTCTTTCTGTCGTAGAACTATCTCTTCCCACTCCAAACGTTTTCTTTCCATTGCCGTTTCCCCGTTCTCTTTCCACAGATACGCGCCAATTGTTCTCCTCCAGCAACAATTTCTCTTCCGCCAGTCGTGCAACTCTGTCCCGCGTGGATAGTAGGCAGGTTTCTCTGGTAGTCTCCACCTTCTCTATCGGAAACGGTATACCTGTTCTATCGCCGTGCCAAAACTTCCGATTCCATTGCCACCGTACGAACTCTGTATCCACTAGTGGGCGAATGCCATCGCGAGGTTCTGGAAATTCCTTTGCATGTCGCGCGAGCGGTGCCTTGCTTCTCGCTAGATATGTTCCACCTTCTGTTTTTCTATATGTTTGCAAAGTCGTACCTACTCCATCTTCGTCCTGGTCCAACACTACCGCGTTGTATAGGAAGGCCTACAAATCCAAATGCAGATACCCACAGAGGCAGGTATGTCTCCTCCAACGTATGTATATCTTGGTCTTGGTACGTTTTGTATACTCCACACAGCCGTCGCGTCCCGGAGTGTCCCCAATATATGCGTACAGTGTTTTCGTCTGTTTCGAGAGTAGAACAAGGTTGCAATGTATAGCAGAAGCTAGTGCTTTCCACTGTTTTCTCGAGCGGTTGTTCCCAAAAAAGCTTCTCGTCCTCCGGATCCCCCATTTTCTGTATGTGTTGTATCGCTTGTTTCGCAAGATCTATAGAAATATCTGCTGCCTCTATGCCATATAGAGAAACCTCTATCCTACATATACCCTTTTGTTGTACCAGTGGGTGCGCAAATGTTTTTCCTAGTCTAGAATCTGGACAATCGCAGTAGTTTGCCACGTTGTTCCCCATACTGTCGAGGACGCCTGCACATTCCATCTGGCATACAAACTTGTTGTAGAATTTTCCTCTCCATAGGGATCCTATAGGGGGTTTTGGAACAAGAAGGGACATACAATTGTTTCCCACACTGTCTACATTGTCTAGAATACTACACTCTTCTTCTTCCCATGTGTTTTGCAGGTGGTTGGACAAACATTCTCTATCTAGTGTGCCTGCGTAGTCTCTCGTACAATCTATTGCATACAATCCTATACCGTCTAGTCGAAGGCTTTCTAGAAAGCGGGGGAGTTTTTCGAAAAGATCTCCTATTTCTATATCGGCAACGTCTAGTTTTGCCACTACTATAGCTTCTGGTTCCGGTTTTTGTTGGATGTTTTCTCTCGAATACGTCTAGAACGGTGCTGTCCGTCTCCAAAATTGTGGTACATGTTCTTCTGTACAGCGTGGTTGTGTCTCCGGAATACCTAGATGTAGATACTATGCGTACGTGCATGCTACCTGGCAGCTCGGCCACGTGTGCGTGGGCTCGAATGTTGGAAAGAATTGTTTTTGCAACTGGGCCCGCCGCGGATACAAATCGAGACCCTGCTTTTGTGGTGGAGACTTGGTCTGCAGCCAACAGTGTCCAGACATACATGTCGTCTACAAATACTTCGGAAACTGGTTCCAAATGTGTACGAATTCCCTCCCCTTGTGCAAGATTTTCCGTTCCCTCCGGAACTTCTATCGTTGGGGTATAGCAGACTTTGCCTATGTCGCTTGCCAAATTGTTGTCGTATATATTTTGTAGTAGTACGTGTTTGTCCGTCCTTTCTCCTACAGAGCGTATTCCCATGTCTTTTGCTGTTGCGAACTTTTTCGTTCCTTGCATTTTTGAGAAGTAGTTGAACTATATGTAGTTGAAATTATATGTTCAATTGGAAAATATTTCCTAGAAAAAATCCGAGTTTCTACTACCGAAATTGTGGGGATTCGACGAAAAAAAAAGGTTTGTCTGTTGGTGTCTATCGCAATGGTATTTGGAACTTCTATAGGCGGGGTAGTTGAAACATGGTAGTTGAAAACCTCCTCAATTTTGCCACGGATTTTAATATACTTTTGTATAACCTATGAAATTTATCTGTTCAATTGGTCGTGAAAACATTATGTTTTTTTCACTTCTAATTGAATATAAACATAAACATATACATATATAATGGAGTGTGAGACTTGTTGTAAGACGTTTACGCGTAAAGAATATCTACGAAGGCATCTAGCGAGACGTAGAAAAATTCCTTGTGTCCCCCCGCAATTTCAATGCCCCAGATGCCCTTGTAAATTCGTTAGTGCCCAAACTCTTTGTAGACATAAGCAACTACGCTGTCAGGTAGCTAAAGGTGAACGTGGTAGACTAGAGCTGGTAGAATTAGTTGCTGATCTGCGAAATCAATTAGCTATATTGGAGGAGAAAATTGGGGTGTTGGAATATAAACTATCTCATTGAAATTGCATTAATTATTTTCTCAAAAATTCATAAATTTCCTCGTGGGTTGCAAATTTATGAATTTGCTGTCGGGAGACAATTTCCTCGTTAACCAATTTTTGATTTTTCGGGGGTGGTGGGGGTATTATATAGGGTTGTAAATGATATCACAGTAGGTGGTATCATTTTGACTCCCTATATACTACTACAGATATAATCATTTAGTAATATTTATTTTTATGATAGTGACGCGAGGTGGTATCAGGCTATTTTCATATACAAATGAGGCATGATATTTTTTAATTATTTTAATATACCGTATTCATTCTAATAAACGCCCATACTCTAATAAACGCCCACCCCCCATTTTTGGGCCAAAAAATGAACATTTTCTGCCCGATTTTACAAAAATTGGGACCTCTAATAAATGCCCATGGCCTCCTTTGGAAAGAAAAATGGACATACCTGTCGAACTGTAATTTTCCGTAATTCCCTTTTTAGTAACGCGCGGACATGTGCCTTTCGTTCTTTGCGTCCAAATATTCTGTAGGAACATGGAATTTCAAGGCCACCTCCCCTTGCAAATGTCCCGATAGAGGAGGGTCGCGGTTCCCCAGAAGTAACTGCGATCACCTGGGTGATATCTCCGTTATTAAATAATGTTGTCAATGGCTGACACAGTCCTTCAGGAATATGTCCCACAACAGTTTCGCCTTGTTTAACAATTATTGCAGTCACTATAGTCGTTATCTGGTTCTAATATACAATCCAGTTCTGTTCCTGGCGGATAACTTGTTCTATACACGTGATATCCTTTGATCATTGCTTTTACAGATAATAACATGCATGTACACGCAGTCATTGTGTAGAACAAAAATAGCTACACACACCACGTTTGTCTGGCCAGTACTACCGGTATGAATCAAATTACATCATCACAGTGTCATGTGGTCTGTTACCGCGCAGATTTTGGCCTAGCATTAGATCACGTGGTCTCTCGGTACCGCGCGTATTCTGCCCGAACGGGAGGGCCCACATGGGGTTACCATGGGTAGACCTGAGATCAAATTACAGCGATTCGTTGACAGCCATCGGTACCCGGCCACGGTTTAACAAACAATATTGTACAACAAAACCGGGAACCAGATGTGATGATGGGCTTGCTTGATTATCAAAAAAAATATAAAAAAATACGATTTGGTATGGGGACGATTTTGGTCTGCGGACGATTTTACCAGATAGTATATGTTACGCGAAGAGTGATGTCCCTTTGTTATTGTTGAGATATTTTTAGAAATTTACGGATTTGGGGTATGTCCGAATACTTAAGTAATTATTCTAATGAGAAATGGACCAATCCAAACATACAGATTATCCGAATGCAAACGTCCGATACGGTAGTAATTGCTAAGACTATAACATGAGTACATGTACATAGAACGTCTGTAAGGTTTACAAATCCAATCGTTTTCTTCACTTTTTGACATTTTTTACTCTGATCAAAAACCATTGCCTCTATTAATCGCCCACCCCCCAACCTGTGACTTACCGATGATTCTAATAAGCGCCCGGGCGTTTATTAGAATGAATACGGTACTAATTAAATGCGTCTCCTGAAAAAATAATATTTTCGAAAGATTATAAAGTATGATCATTGCACATCAAAAAATAAATACAGAGAATAAATAGTAATGTCCGTTAACATTTTAAGGAAACACGGTTATCGCCCCTGATATCAGTGTGTAAATTTGCGGCTAATATAAAATTTATAATAATGCCAATCAATACATGGAATAATGGTGAATGAATGTTTATTTTGCTAGAAAATGTGTAGGATGATGTCTCTGATGTAAGTAACAGTTTGTGCCTACTGAGTGGGAATGTACCTTTAATGACATATAAATTTGTTTGGAAAGCCTTAGGTGTGCAGATTTAGCCAACACCATTGTACCTATCTATGAAGTAGGACAAAGAACTATTCAAACACTATCGAAACAAGTTTAAATGTCAGTATCATGACCATATTTAGTCCAAATTCCAGCAGCATATAAGCCGAGGCAGTTCAAAGAAGTCTGTGCATGTTAAAAGTCTCATAACATTCGGACGTCAGTAAATTACATCAATGTATTGTGATGTCTGATGCCACCTCTGTGTGTTTGCAACATCATGTTTATTTCTGATAATTCTGCGCATCTTGCAGTGTAAACAAAAATGAACAGCGTACTGGATAACACATCAGCATAGCAAAATTGGTACTAAACTTGAAGCAGTATACATACATGCAGTTGCTAACTGTAACTCTTGCAATGTACTACCGTACCGTTCGCACCCATAGTTACTATTCCACTCATGGCTTCCTCTCAGTCTGCAGAATAGCGAATCTGATCTAATTTGCACTTTAGTAGTTAAATGTGACTCACTGACATATTTTATATAATTTACTGAAAAAAAATTAATATTTTAAAAATAATATGACAAGTACAAACTAATAATTCCGAAACTAATTTTACAGTACAATTTTTTTTCAGTATTATAACTGTTTTATACGATTGACGGTTACTAAATTGTTTCATATAAATTAATTACACTAGCGTCTATACTGAGAACTATTTTCTAAATGTGGTATAGTATTATCATTTCAGAACGTACTGGTACATGTATAGCGAAAATGCCAAATTATGCCATACCAAATTATCTGCCCTGCTTATGACAGGTTCTGAAGGCATGTACTTGAATGTAGCGCATGCTTTGGGGAATGTGATGAAATAAAATGGTGTGATTGATTGATAATATGTGGCTGTGACTGGAGAAATGTGGCTTATGGGATATGTTACCAGTGTAGCTTCTTCACACTTGTGTAGCCTGATAATGATCTATATTGCTTGTTAGAAGCATGACGGGTGTTTCATTGATGGAACGGCGAGCAGTGTAGATCCTGATCAGACTGCGGATGCGCAGGCCGGTCTGGATCTACATTGGTTGCAAAACCCATAAGCCCAATTTCTCCAGTCACAGCCACATATATGTCATTTACTGCCCATGAATTGGAATTATTGTACCCACTTTTTTAGAGAAAAAAAATGGGTATATTGTTTTCGTCACGGGTGTCCGTCCGTCCGTACGTCCGTACATCCGTCGTCCGTACGTCCGTACGTCCGTCACGTTTCTTGTAACTCGAAACACTTTTTCACCTTCATACCTACGCGCCTGATATTTGGTATGTAGCTTCGTTATCATGTGCAGATGCGCAAAGTGAATTCGGATTTTTGATCCGACCCTCCATCATGGATTATCTCCCCCTTTCGGACTCAGAATTTCCCATTTTTTCCTTGTAACTCGAAAAGCTTTTTCTCCTTCATACCTACGCGCCTCATATTTGCTATGTAGCTTCGTTATCATGTGCAGATGCGCAAAGTGAATTCGGATTTTTCATCCGACCCTCCATCATGGATTATCTCCCCCTTTCGGACTCAGAATTTCCCATTTTTTCCTTGTAACTCGAACAACGTTTTCACCTTCATACCTACGCGCCTCATATTTGCTATGTAGTTTCGTTATCATGTGCACATGCGCAAAGTGAATTCGGATTTTTCATCCGACCCTCCATCATGGATTATCTCCCCCTTTCGGACTTTTTCACCTTAATACCTACGCGTCTGATATTTGGTTCGTAGCTTCGTTTTGATGTGCTGATGCGCAAAATGAATTCGGATTTTTTATCCGACCCTCCATCATGGATTACCTCCCCCTTTCGGACTTAGCATTTGGGGAAAGTGGGTATATTGCGATGGCGCGCCATCGACTTTTTCTAGTTGGATATTACCGTTGTATCTGAGGCACAGTCGGTACTCACAGTTTTAAGGGACATTACACATTTCCTACCAGCCAATATGGCGGTTCTTCACTACATAAATTCATTAAAAGCGAGAGTACATTATTTTTGTCGCGCCCGCTTGCGGAAAGCGCGATATAGTCGGCACTTTGGCGTACGTACGTACGTGTTTTTGGTTAAGTTTTGTGGTTAAAGTTTTTCGTTATACTATATCTCTGCAAATGCTTTGCCCATTACCTTGAAACTTCACATGGGTGTTTATCATCATCTATATTTTCATTCTAACTGCCACCCGTGCGGCCCCTGTGCCCAATGTCAAGGTCAAATTACTTTGAAGTTTTTGGTTAAAGTTTTTGGTTAAAGTTTTTGGCTAAACGTTTTTTGGTTAAAGTTTTTCGTTATGCTATATCTCTGCAACTGCTTTGCCCATTACCTTGAAACTTCACATGGGTGTTTATCATCATCCATATTTTCATTGTACCCCCACCCGTGCGGCGCCTGTGCCCAATGTCAAGGTCAAATTACTTTGAAGTTTTTGGTTAAAGTTTTTTCATGTACTATATTTATGCACCTACTTTGCCCATTACTTTGAACCTTCACATGCCTGTTTATCATCATCCATATTTTCATTCTACCCCCCACCCGTGCGGCCCTTGTGCCCAAGTTCAAATTACTTTGAAGTTTTTGGTTAAAGTTTTTGGTTAAAGTTTTTTCATGTACTATATCTCTGCACCTGCTTTTCCCATTACCTTGAAATTTCACATGGGTGTTTATCAGCATCTATATTTTCATTCTACCCCGCTCCCGTGCGGCCCCCATGCCCAATGTGAAGGTCTAATTACTTTTAAATTTTTGGTTGACGTTTTTGGTTAAAGTTTTTGTCGCGCCCGCTTGCGGAAAGCGCGATATAGTCGGCACTTTGGCGTACATCCATACGTGCGTGTGTCCGGTTAAAGTTTTTTGATTAAAGTTTTTCTATCTACTATATCTCTTTTTTTAGTGTCCATGCAGGCCGCGGTAATCTAGCTTATTGCAGACATCCCTTAAAAGACACGCATCACATAATGAGTTTGCAACCAGTGTAGTCCCTGATCAACCGGTGCGTTTGTAGTCTGTTCAGGGCATACACTGTTCGCTAATGAATTTGATCAAACATAATACTGTATACTGTTCTATATCTGTTTCAGTTTGACGTAGAAGTTTTGTTGAACCCGGACAATGAATATCTTCAGTATGACCTGCCACTGTGCATCAATGTCATCACCTTGTTGGAACACTTTCGTCACAGTCAAACTCAATCACAGAAGCTCTGTGGCATGCAAATATCTGACATCGAGTGTGAAATCTTGCATCACAACATTTGTGAAATCCTGTATCACGTAGCTAGAAAAGCTGCGTCACATCATGTGTGAAAACCTGCATGTGTCGACATCCTGCACCAATCACTTGTGGCATCCTGTGTCACATTACTTACGAGTTGCTGAGATCCTGTGCTACATCATTTCTGTGATCCGCAGCGTCCCCATGATGACATCATTTGTAAGATCCTGCGTGACAACACTTCTGAGATCCTGTGTGACACCAAATGTGAAATTATGCACTGCTTCACGTGTGAAATCCTGCGTCACATCACTCCAGATGTCTTATTACATACATGTAACATCATTTGTTTGCCATTGAATTTCCATTGATACTGGTGAAATATGGGATTTGACCCAGTTAACATGGCCTAGGATGACCTTAGCTTTTGACAGACCATTAAACACCATTAAATTGTTCTTCCTCATCTGCGTATTTCTCCATGTAAACAACATATATTTATTATGGCTTTGCTATGTATATTGACAAACTTGTATGTCCTTAGTTGTAGTAAATATCTCACAATCATGTGCATGTGCCGCTTTTGTCAAAAAGTTTGTACAAGGTTCATCATCATGGTATAACTTTAATATTACTTGACGGATTGCTTCAATGTTTGGACATTTGATGCATGTGAACATTGCGAACACACTCATGCCGCCATTAACATGACTATGGCCTGTTTTACCTTCATATTTTTGCAGAAACACACTTTTTTTTCGTAAGAAAAAGTTTGTACACGTTTCGTCATCATGGTATAACTTTAATATTACTTGACCGATTGCTTGACGGATATCCTAGACAAAAGTAAATCACTTAAATCGAACGCAGGAAATATCCTACGATTGGTTTCTGACTTTTCTGTAAAACAAATATGACTGATCTAAAATGAATTATTTTTTAGGTTTAATTATTTGAAATTGCCTCCGTTCCATTCAAGTGATTTACTTTTGGATATTGTCAAAGTTGTATGTTTTGAATTTCAGTGTTAAATTTATTAACTTAGAGAACTTCGTCAATATATCCTGGACAAAAGTAAATCACTTGAATCGAACGTAGGAAATTTCCTGCGATTGGTTTCTAAGTTTTCTGTAAAAGAAATACGACTGATAGAAAATGAATGATTTTTAGGTTTAATTGTGGGAAATTTCCTACGTTCAATTCAAGTGATATACATTTGAATATTGTCAAAGTTGTATGTTTTGAATTTCAGTGTTGAAATTTATTAACTTCAGGAACTTCGGCAATATATCCTAGACAAATGTAAATCACTTGAATCAAACGTAGGAAATTTCCTACGATCGGTTTCTGACTTGTCTGTAAAAGAAATTCGACTATTCTAAAATGAATTATTTTTTAGGTGTAATTGTGGGAAATTTCCTACGTTAAATTCAAGTGATGTACATTTGGATATTGTCAAAGTTGTATGTTTTGTATTTCAATGTTGAAATTTATTAACCGAGAGAACTTCGTCAATATATCCAAGACAAATGTAAATCCTTGAATCAAACGTAGGAAATTTCCTACGATCGATTTCTGACTTGTCTGTAAAACAAATGCGACTAAATACATTATTTTTTAAGGTTTAATTGTGGGAAATTTCCTACGTTCAATTCAAGTGAGTTATACTTGGATATTGTCGAAGTTTTGTTTTGAAATATTGAAATTCATTAACATAGAGAACTTTGTCAATATATCCTAGATTCATGAAATCACTTGAATCGAACGTAGGAAATTTCCTACGATCAGTTTCTGACTTTTCTGTAAAACAAATATGACTGATCTAAAATGAATTATTTTTTAGATTTAATTGTAGGAAATTTCCTACGTTCAATTCAAGTGATGTACATTTGGATATTGTCTAAGTTGTGTGTTTTGAATTTCAGTGTTAAATTTATTAACATAGAGAACTTCGTATATATATCCTGGACAAAAGCAAATCACTTGAATCGAACGTAGGAAAATTTCCTACGATTGGTTTCTGACTTTTCTGTAAAAGAAAAACGACTGATATAAAATGAATAACTTTTGAGGTTTAATTGTGGGAAATTTCCTACGTTCTATTCAAGTGATTTATACTTGGATATTGTCGAAGTTGTGTTTTGAATTATTGAAATTCATTAACATAGAGAACTTTGTCAATATATCCTAGATACTTTCAATCACTTGAATCGAACGTAGGAAATTTCCTACGATCGGTTTTTGACTTTTCTGTAAAAGAAATACGACTGATATAAAATGAATGATTTTTAGGTTTTATTGTGGGAAATTTCCCTACGTTCAATTCAAGTGATGTACATTTGGATCTTGTCAAAGTTGTATATTTTGAATTTCAGTGTTGAAATTTATTAACTTCGAGAACTTCGGCAATATACCTTGACAAATGTAAATCACTTGAATCGAACGTAGGAAATTTCCTACGATCGGTTTCTGTTGTTTCTGTAAAATAAATACGACTGATCACAGTTTTGTGAAAGTTTTATGTTTTGAATCTCGATGTTGAATGGTACATGTACATGTATTTGACAATATATCCTGCACAAAAGTAAGTCAATTGAATGGAACGTAGGAAATTTCCTACGATCGGTTTCTGATTTTTCTGTAAATGAGGTTTAATTGTGGGAAATTTCCTACGTTCAATTAAATTGATGTACATTTGGATATTGTCAAAGTTGTATGTTTTGAATTTCAGTGTTGAAATTTATTTAGAGAAGTTTAACAATATTTCCTAGACAAAAGTAAAACACCTAAATCGAACGTAGGAAATTTCCTACAATGAAAACCGATTAATCATCAAGTTTAGTTCATTGTATTCGGATATTGTCGGAGTTGTATTTTTTGGCATTTCAGTGTCCAATTTGTAATTATTTTGTTAAATTGTACATTCTGTATTTCAATTGTGTGAAATTTCCCACAATCGAGTTTATATTATTAAATTCATTTATTAAATAACACTGCCCATATTCCGTTGTTTGTTGTGCTGTCAATAACTACGAAAACCTGCAAATGGAGAGTTTCTAATGTAGGAAATTTCCTACAATGCCAACCAAAACTGCTCAAACCTGGAAATGATCAGTTTTAGAGGCGAATTTGATGAGCTTCCAATTTGCGAGTTTGACCACATTTCGACCCCAAAACTGCTCAAACGTGGAAATCAGTCGTGGCGAGAGAGCAAAAAAGTGAGCGAAAAAGGGAAATGCTTTGGAAAATCCCTTTCTATTTGGTACTCTGTTTGTAACTGTACATTTACACAACAGCAAAACGTGGAACAGACAGTAGTTCCATAGTGCCGGGTGTTTTCGTCAGTATTCAAATATAAACGGGAATGTTACATTTAACACATGCCACTATAATAACATAAATACTTACTATTCACTATTTCACATATTGCCAGATTTAACACCAATAAGTTACACATTAACATATTGCATGTCTAACTGTTCGAACACAATTCTCGGATGGGAGACATAGGCACTTTATGGGATGAACGAAAACCCGATGTGATAATGATTCCAGTTGGACTTGGATAAATATTAAGTAAGAAGGTATGCCGGAGGCCATCTTGTTTATTTTTGTTCAATCAACGGAAGTGCCTATGATAGGAGACTGCATTTATTTATAGAACATAGCATAGCCTCAGCAGGCCCGTACGCAGGAATTACTTGGGGGTGTGGGTGCGTTATCGACGGCGCGAAGGGCTACACATTTGTTTTGCACATCCACGGACAGACCTCGGAATATTAACACTTTCACTCCTAAGTACATACAGGATGTTAATTTTGCAACCAATCCAATCTTCACAAAATTATTTTCAGACCAGTCCATTTATGAACATGGGGTGTTTTTGTTTTCAAAATTATGAAAATTACTTGCTAAAAGTGCAGATCCTGATGAGACGGCTCGTCACGAGCCGGCTCATCTGGATCTACACTTTTTGCCAATACCACTATATGGGCCCGTGGTGTTGAAAGGGTTCATGGGTGATGCGTACGCACCCGTCGCACCCCTCTACATACGGGCCTGCTCAGACAAACTAGTGTCATATGAACACGCTATGATGATGTAATAGTTTCCGTCTACGCGCTCAGAAGTATATGTCGCGACCACCATTTGAACCGTCTCGTCGAGACGGTTCAAATGAGTGGTCGCAACATATACATTCATTGAGAATATTTAAATTATTTCAAACCGTAAAGGTGTTTTCCGCATGTAATAGATTAAGAGGGGTTTCCCCGAGTAATCCGGTTTCCTCCCACATTAAGAACTGACATTACCTATCGATCTCTGCCAACCACAGCATTTGTATAATTATGTAGATGTAAGTAATCCTCGTTTGTAATATGTGTATCATAACTACAGTTTACATATGTGACTGGAGAAATGGGGCGGCTTTTGTGCCAGTGTAGATCCAGATCAGCCTGTGCATTCACACAGTCTGATCAGAATATGCACTGTTCACTATTACATCAATGAAATACCCGTCACATGCTTCTTAAAAACAATGCAGATCGTTAGCATGTTACATGAGTATGCCGTTTGATCAGAAGCTACACCCAGAAGCCCATATCTCTCTATTCTGCATTTTCCGTTCAGTGTCAAACGCCACAAATGTGCAACTGGCTGATGCCTGGAAGACACGCAGATGGCCGACTTGGCCAATCCTTGAGCCGTATTGTATACAGTAACGAGTCGATGGTCACAGACATGTTAACCCATCACAGTTAGGAAGCAATTATGTTTAATCACATGATGAACATGTGTCCAACGGGTCCTTAGACCTTCCATGCTTGCATATATTATAACATGGTCTGTTCCATGTTAAGTTCAAATTGTTGCATTTATTAAAAACACTGGTTGAAGTGACGGACCAAGGTCTATAAATACATTACATGTAAATATACCTAAAAGTATCAATAAGTGGGAACAATCAGTTGAAACAGAAAGTGTGTTTTTCCAACCTGTGATTAAAAAGGGGTATTGTTTCACAATAATAATAATGAAAAAACAGTGACTGCAGCTCCTGGTGAGATGGCTCGTTACGGTTTCAATGTATATTTATCTCCTAATTAGGAGATACTAATAGATAAAACATTGTTTTAGCATTAACACAGATAATAAGTCCTAATTAGGAGATAATAACTCATAATGAGGAGATAATAAGTCCTGATTAGGATATACTAAATCCTAATTAGGAGATATTAAGACGTTCAAATTTAAGTGCAAATTTAGGATCGACTGGAAATTTAAATTCATGGATTTACATTTATGCAGCCTATGCTCAATAAATATAAATCCAATAATTGTTTACAAGAAAACAATGTTAATGTGAAAGTTACAGTCTGTTTTATTTTTTTTCGCTTACGAACATTTTAGTCTCACGAAGTTTAGTGAAACTGCCCCCAGGACGCTTCCATACATTTTCTTCAAACGTTTAATAAACGTAAATTACCATATGAGATGTACAGATATGGAAGGATACATTTATACAGCAATAACGAAATAATTCCGGGGACATAAATATGAATCCATATCTTGCTCGGGACAATGCTAGTTATCTCTCTTGAATCAACTGCGTTATATCAGTGTTTCGAACTTACATGGGAAAAGTACGGAACCGCAGAGGACATGGATTTGTTTTTATTAATTCATTCCCACGAAATATATAAAAATTCGTTTCCTCGAATTAACAATTTGTTCCCACGATATAACAATTCGTTCTCTCGAATTAACAATTCGTTCCCACGAAATGACAATTCGTTCCCTCAATTTAACAATTCGTTCCCACGAAATGACAATTCGTACCCTCGAATTAACAATTCGTTCCCACGATATAACAATTCATTTTCACGAATTAACAATTCTATCCCGTGTGAACGGATTGTTATTTCGTGGGAACGAATTGTTAAATTGTGGGAACAAATAGTGACTTCGTGGGAACGAATTGTTAATTGGTGGGAACGAATTGTTAAATTCAGGGAACGAATTGCTATTTCGTGGGAACGAATTAATAAAACAAACAATGCTACGTCCCCTGCGGGGCTCCGTAGAAAAGTGCGTAACATGGTCTAAATGATTGCATTGCCCTACTGTCTGTTTCACGAAACAAACACACATTATACGTCCATATAACAATTCAAAAATAATAATTGTTTGGGTAATATTAAATTTTATCAATATTAAAGAATGACCTATTTTGGGTTTCACGAAATATGATCCAATATTGATTTTATTGCGAAAAACACAATTTCCCCATGTTAAATCCCCATATACATCTTCACAGAGTGAGTGAAGATGTCTATAGGGATTTAACATGGGGATTGTTTTGTCTAATTTCTGAAATAGTGGAAATGTAACTTTTGTTTTCTTAGATAGATCATTTCCAACCTATCTAGCCAGGTTACAGAGTCAATTTCAGACAATGAAAGTCGTTGTTGATGCCTCCCACAGTTCCTCTACCTCTTTTTCCCACATTTTATATTCCCATAGACAAGTCATTTTGTCGTATTAAAATCAATATTTGACCAAATGTCACAAAATAAAAAAGGATCATTCTTAAATGTTGTACATGTATATACATGTAGAAAGTCAATCATTAGAGAACATGGAGGCATTATAGTTAAATTGTAGCCGAGATGTTACGATCCCCGACTGTCATTCTGGTGGCCCGGGTTCGATCCGCAATCCCGGCACTCTGAGATTGTAGGATACAATTGTTTGTCCCGCTCTACCAGCCAATTCTAACCTGGTGTGGCATATATGAGTTTGGTCAATAGGTATTCAAGGCATGAGAGTCAGTTGGAACCCTTAAACCAAGCAACACGCACATGTGTTACTGTTAGTTACATATCCACCGTTGTGCTATTACTAGATTCTCAAATAGTTTAACAAAGTGTCAACAAACTCTTGTAACACAATTATTGTATTCATAAGTATATCATATTTGTGGTCTGGCTCAAACGCCACAAGAAGTAGCACTGGTCGATGTCTGGTACAGCTACTACATGTACGATGGCTGATATGAGAATTCACTGCGCAGTAGTATATGCACTCATACGAGCATGTCCTCATATAATTTAAACATAGACAGTGAAACCTCTCTAAACTGGACACATAAACACGTTAGTTGCACTGAGTTTTGATTTGTTTCATTGCATTTAGCTCAAATATGTTCATGATTTTAAAGCATCTACGTATGTCGTGAAATAGTCATCTGTCTGTTTCACAGTGGAACCTCTCTAAATCGGACACCCCGGGGACCTCCCAGGGTGTCCTGTTTAGAGAGGTTCCACTGTATCGCATCTCGCATTTCAATTACCGTGGAAACAAATGGTCATTTATATGGCATGTGCAATTGAACGTTCGACTCCAAACCATTATGAAGGTATCACGCCAGTAATACCAAAAACATGTATAAGTCATTGTTCACATATTGGATGTTAAGGAATTAAATGCGAGTGAGCGTTAGCGTTAGCGACCGCAGTCATTAGTTCATTACACATTCAAAATGTGAACAGTAACATACTTATACTTAAACATGTTTATAATGCACTCTCCCATCTATGTATTGGGTGTCCATTTCCTGTCAAACAGGTAGTCATTAAAGGTACATGCCCACTCAGTAGACACAAACTGTTCTTTATATCAGAGACATCATCTGAGACATATTCTGGCAAAATAAACTTCATTCATCATTACCCCACGTATTGAATGGTATTATTATACATTTTATATCAGATGTATATTTCCACACTGATATCAGGGGCGATAACCGTATTTCCTTAAAATGTTAACTGACATTACTATTTATTATCTGGAAAATGTTTTGATGTGCAATGAACATACTTTATAATCATTCGAAAATATCGTTTTTTCACGTGGCGCATTTAATTAGTATACATATCATGCCTCCTTGCATATGAAATAAGCCAGATACCGCCGCGAGTCACTATCAGTAAAACAAATATTACTAAATGATTATATCTATATAGCGGGCACTCGTAATTGTTAGAACTGGTGGAATAAAGACCCAATTATACACTTATTTAATTCCTGTACAGAACAGTTGTGCCTACTGAGTGGGCATGCACCTTAAACATGGTATTATATAACTTAATGGGGCTAAATCTTGCAGTATGTGAAGTAAGTTGAGCGCGATACTGACCAGCCATTGGTTTCGAAAGTAGAGTGAATTATAAATTACCATATCGAGGGTTGGCAGAATGGTAAATTGAAGCGGAGGCGTGTTATTTTGTTAAAATGGTCAGCAAGTCATTTTAGATTTTGATAACTGCCATTTTGTCAACATACATGTACATCTATTTATTGTTATCTGCTATTGGTCCAGTTTTGTTAACTGCCATCGCTATTATTTAGCTTTGTCAGTTAACAGTTTCTTGCAAAATGTATTTTTTGTTATCCTGTTAGCAGACCAACCCACCTCCCACTTGCCCGTGTATCTATTCACTATCCACTACGTACAATGCATGTTCATGAATGCAAAGCCCAGACATGCATGTCTTGAAGTTGAAGCTGGCAGAAACGAACATTAAAGTGGAACTTCACTAAAAATGCCACCCTGGGTAACTCCCTGGGTGTCCGGTTTAGAGAGGTTTCACTCTAGTTTCTGACGGTGTGATGTAAGCCGGCTCTTTTGGATATACACTAGACTCATGTGACGTCACGCCATGTTGCTGATTGGTTAAATTTCGTTTGACTTCATTAATTTCCAAGAGGCTGTGAATAACGTTATTGATCGGCAACGTCGCTGTTCCAGGAATTGTGACAAGCTGACGTAAAATAAGATTATTCTTAATTTTACCGACATATTTGGTTATTTACATTTTACAAACTATTAGAAAATGCAATGCAAATATAATTAATAAACCATTCGGACTCCTCGAAAACTTTAAACAGACCAATCATGTGCAGTGTTGTGCTGAAATTGGACGCTTCCGAGTAAAAACATGACCATGACACTAAAACATAACACTAAAACATGACACTAAAGACACAAAACAATTGGATTTTCCAGAATTAAATTATATGGATAGAACTGGGATCTAGAATTTGCAATCAATTCGTTTTAGTTAGCCCGTAAAATGATAGACTAGACCGCAGCCTCGTACGGTGAAACCCCTCTAAACCGAACTTAGATAGGTTTCGCTGTAAATCGGACATTTGGTCATTCTGAAGCATAGTTATGTGGCATACGATCACGATCAGACATTATCACATGAGATAAATGACCAAGAGACTCATCAAAAATGAGATGACATGATTGTGTTGTCTTGGTGTCCGGTTTAGAGAGGTTCCACTCTATAATTGAACCTCCGTATTGGGTGATTATACGTGAACATGTATATGCATATCACCGAGCAGTGTTTAAAGAATGAATGCACACCAGAAAAAAATGATAGATGGTTAGTTTTGAAGTGTTCGAAAAATTAGAATCCATGTTAATGATGGAACGTTTTAGATTTTTCATTTTGTTTGTGGCATCCCCTATTGTATTACCCAAATTTCGTTTTCTCTTCCATCGTGTCATATATGTGCTTGTATTTCTACACACTACATTGTAACCTCTCTAAACCGGACACCCTGGGAACATCCCATGGTGTCCTGTTTAGAGATGTTCCACTGTGAAACTTGTATATAACTACTTCACGACACGTGTGGGTGCTTTGAGATCATGAACATACATTATCCCCGGAGATAAATGACAACGAAGCCTATCAAAATTAAGCACACCTCTATGTCCGATTTACAGGGGTTCGACTGTGTACTTGTATTTGTACTTGTTTGGTATTGTTGATTACATGTAACGGCCTATCAACTGCTGAGGTTATTTAACGCCGGGCCAACAGGTTCGATCCCGCATGTACATGTAACTGGCTGCATTGGTGAGAGAATCCCGAAATCAGACCGGAATATTCACATGGAAATAAATATATATTCAGTCCTAAAATTAGAATAACCTGACCTATTGTCAGGTCCATACCATATCAAAGTCACTTGGCCCCCTCCCCTAAAAGTAATACCTGTAGGATCACTCTTATAATGTGGTATAACCAGATTCAACTCTCGCATACAAGCAAGCCAAAGTCGTACCTGAGAGACTAACTAGGTATCCGATAGGGATGAATGCCGATTGTTAAGTTACCCATCGCATGCTCCCAACCAACCACCACAATTCACTGTCAGCATCCTTAATACGTTCTGTATGTTGCAGGCTACTTGAAATATGGAAATTCAATTAAAAACAATGTTTTTGTCGATGCGATATCGGATTTCTTTTAATTTCATATTGTTATGCCGAGGTTTGAAGAACGCATATTGTATTTTATCCCATCAACACAGCGCGTATGTGCCGTGAAACACGGTGCTGTGAAACATTTTTGATATCCAGTCAATACGACCTAATCACTGCGTAGTATATGCGGTGGCTGGGATTTTTGCATTTTAAAGCCATTAGTAGGTGTTGACGGGATAAATAGAATAGTATGATAGTATGTTAGTGCCGTTAATGGGAAAAATATATGGCGCTGCTCGGAAACGGGATGTGCTCGGCAGAGCCTCTCCCATCCCGTTTCCTAAGCATTGCCAGATATTTTTTCCCATTCACGGCACTAACCTATTATTCTCTATTTGTTTTATACTTTTTATCACGAAACGGCATAATATAAATGTAATATGAATAATGTATTACCAATGAAGATGTATTTGATGGCTTATAGAGTACACAGCAGCCTGCGTTAATCATCAACGGTACTGAAAATGTATTGGCAATGCCAACTCGGAATACGTTTCATAGTGGAACCTCTCTAAACCGGACACCCTGGGAGATACCCAGGGTGTCCGGTTTAGAGAGGTTACACTGTAGTGTCTAGAAATACAAACGCATACAATTAAGCAATTTGAATATATCGTCGGAAGCGGACGGAATGTTCAGAAAAGATTGTCAACATTCGAAAATATGTGACATGAAAACTCGCGCAACTTCTTAAGGTGACTGTGTCTCATGATAGTGCATTTCAGAAAAGCAGTTGCTATATATCAATGGTTATTGTATAATTCGTAACAGGTCCTTATTCATAAACATGTGTTTGTCGGCTAACTATCGCATTTGAACATCAGCGTTCGATGTTTTAAACACCAAGTTGAGGAAATTCCATGATAACTTTAGGTGTGTTCTCACTTTCCCATGCACTTGCGGTTGTGTCTGCGCTTAGACTGGTTAAAATAATAGATGAAGGACGGGAAGTGGTATGGGAAATACGGCCATAAAACGCATCAACGTACACCAGTTGCTCGGTTATAAACAGTTACCTGACACTAATCATGTACATAATAAAAAATAAAAATTGAGATGCCGGTACTGATCGTGACAAGGTGTCTCAAACTGAATTAAGATTGAAATAATAATGAAAAGTCATGCAGAGCATGATGTTATTAGCCGATCAAATCAGAGTTCAATATATGTTCGCATTTTAGTAGTTACTGAGTCTCGGGGGGGGGGGAATGAATGAGCGAGTGAGTATTGGTGTTTAACGGCCTATCAACAGCTAAGGTCATTTAAGGCCGGGCCAACGGGTTGTACTATCCCGCATTAAACGGGTCTACGATGAGGGAAATTCCCAAAATCCGAACTCAATATTTCCATGCCACACCAGTCACTTTAGTAGCTCGGCCCCAAAGTAATATGATTTGCCATAAGCTTATTACTTCTTAATGGAGCATAACAGGTTAACGTTGTCACTTGTTTAATTCCTTGTTTATCGATTTAAAATGGTTTAAATCGACTCGAAGCTTACGTTCAACGGCAGCACAAACTCGATTGAACTGCACGCCTTCCAATGATTTAAATACGCAGCGCGTTTAAATAGTCAATTACGTTTTTTTAATGTGCGCACTGGTCATTTAAAAATGGGCCCATCCGTGATTTTTTGCGCGATGTCGGGCGCAAGACAATCAATAATTTGCGGCATTGACAATAATTAAGGGGGATTGCCGAAATCGCGCGAGCTGGATGCATCCCTGCCATCCCTGCATGATACGTAAACAAATCAAAGTTCGCTTTGAAGGGCAATTCATCGTTTTGATTGGTGGAAAATTTTGTGAATATTAACTAGCGTCAAATAACGCGCATACGCGATCCAATGGGATAAACCCGAGATGCTGGGGTTGCTAGTCGGAGGAGATTTTGAGCAGAGGTCGATTATAAATTAGCCGAATAAACACATTTTACGCGATTATACGTGGCTGAAACTTGTTCTGTTTAATAAATAAAAGCTTTAAATTAGCCCAAAAATCAGCGTATGTTGGCGTATATGGCCATTAGAGCCAACTATGGACTTCAACAACAACAACTTCCGGGTTCAATCTCTTCCGGCGTTGAGCTCATTACGTTTTCAAAATTGTGTTATTTGGCTATATTTAATGTTTTAAACGGAGATAATTGCCAAAAATGCAAACTTTATCGGTTGATGCAATTTGGAAGTGATACAGCAAAATTCGCGTTCGTAGATTACCGAATAGCGGAGAAAAGGGTTGCTACAACTTTTTCAGAATTCGATGGATGACCAATATATTAGCCGATCTATAAATAGATCGGCTAATAATAATATCTCCCCCCCCCCCCCGATCGGTGGCGGCTGCCCTTGATCTCCATAGAATATTAGTTGAACCCCACGTTGATCCAACCATTCCATGAACGTCTCTATGATGTTTTTGGGCACTGTGCAAACCTCATCCCAGATGATCACAAGGGGTACGAACTTTTGACCCATCCATTCGAGTGTCTATTCTTTCTTTCCCCTCCATCTGAAGAAACTGTGGCATGTCTGTGATTTTGCCCCTCGATCCCGCATCTCCTTGGCTAAACGATGTGTTGGGGTAAACACTAGCGGATCTCTTTCCCGAAATAGTTCAATAGCTCTCGTGGTTTTACCACTACCCCCACCACCATACAGGTAACTCATCTGGTGTATGGATAATGGATCTTTATAACTTGGTGCGGTACTGGGTGCCACGTCCTTCTCTTGTGTTTTATATTCTGATTTGGGTAGGTATGCGGCATGATCCTGTGGTAGGTACAATGTATCTCTTTTGTCGCGCCACTGGGCCAGAGCAACAGGTGGAAGGTATGGTGTCTGCTTGAAACAATGCATGCACGCATCACTATTACAGTCGCACCGCGTGTGGGAGACAAAGGCACTATTTCCGTTGAGCTTGTGTATTGCGTTTTTTTTTATGTATATGCTGTCAGTGGCCACTCGGACAGCCTCTTTAGAGTTGAATATCGAAAGCATAGAGAGTAGATTGATGTCGGGCGTTAGGCCCAACATACTCGCCCTCAAGTGTGTGTACTGGGGATGCGAGCCATCATAATATGTGAGAATATGACCCAAGGGGCATTTTGAGGCGCGCCAACCAAGGTGCCGCTTTGGCGGGTGTCTTGCACAAGGAAGTCGAGTTCGCCCTGGTCTGTCACTAGCCTTCTGGTCAGTCGTTTACCTTCGGCTTTGTTGCCTTGTGTGAACTTGCCGATAACGCTGCAGCCCTGATCACGGTTCTCAGGGAGCCAGACATCAGTTTACTTCCCGAACGCAATAATAGCTTCGTGGACCTTGATGCTTTTCAGTAAACCCGACTCTACGAGGAAGATGAGCAGTGGTGTGGGAGCCCACCCATGCTCTGCGAAATGTTTTCCAAACCACGCGGGTATGACGGGGTGAATATTGTCTTTGAAACTCCACTCGATAACCTCTGCGAATCCAGTGCCAATATTTTTAGGGAGGGTGTCATTAATGCTAACCCTAACCATCCTGTGTTTTGGGTGACCAAACCTATCGCAATAGGGTTTAGCTTCGCCGAATCCCTGAAAACTTGCGGGATAACACGCCTTCATATCGATACTGACAACATCTCATGTGTCGTAGTTCATTGAGTTCCAAAGGCCACCATGTCCATGCTCCACACACGCCTTTTGTATATCTTCCGCGAACGGCGCCGGTGTGGGTTTCCAACCATTCTTCTCTTTGGTTATTACCGCAGCAGCATGGTTGAATCCAAATACCTTTTCTGCAAGATCTCTGTCACCTAAATCATCACATGCTCTAATCAATTCGTCGTGGGTTTCCGGCGTCCGGTAGGCGGTACCGTCTTGTAGCACAAACTGATCGACATTTAACTGTTTATCCTCCCCCCCTAAGAGCCACACTGCGATCGGTTGGTCTCGTGTTGCTTCTCTGATAGCTTCCCACACATCACCCTGATATATGCGAACCCGTCTAGAACTCTGAAAATGCAGGTCTTTAGACCAGGCGTGGCCGTTGTGGACGATGAGTTCTGATTTTCGATAACTTTGGGTACCACGTCGCTGGTACTTCCCACTGTTGTAGATGTCCCCACCGGCAATGTCCTTCAATACGATCGCCCGTTGGAGAATGCTTTCAAGATCAGCCACGTCGTCAACTGTGGCACCCGGTTCATGGACCCTGTCCTCCCACTGCTGGATTTCCTGTCGCCTCGTGGTAATGAGACCCTGGCCCCTCAAGGCACTTTCAAAATGTTCCACCACGCTCTGGTCAACGCAGTTGAGGTCGCCATCTTTTAGCGGAGCAAGGTTGGCAGGATCTGGGTTTTGTATTGGATACAGCCCATAGACAACAGCGGTAACGGGGTAGGCATTCTGGTAGTATGGTCTATCGATCCCGCTCAGAGCGCCCGGCTTTGTCTCACTGTTAATGTTTACAACGCCTTGGCCCTTACGCCTTTCTTTATTCACGGGATCAAATTTGTCTTCGACCACCCAATCTCCCTCATTCTGTTCTCGTAAATACTTGAGTTTCAGGATGTATCCCCCCTGTGAGAGTTCTTGGAGAAGGCTCGATGCCCTATCGTCTGTCATCGTACCATCTATGGACACGCGGCCCGCTTTTATATCTACTACTTTCGGTTCACCAACTCCCAACTCCAATCGCGAATTGGGAGCTGGAGACGGGTCTTCTGCCTCAAATCTCCATGTTGAGAAGACAGCTGCGGCACCATCGACTTCAAACTCGTCTTTGGCGTCCTTCAGAATCTCAACCCACGGTTCATCGGATGGAAGCCGCACAAGGGGAGGGGCCTGTGTGTCCAGGTCGATAAATGTTTGATCTTCTGGGGTGGTTTCATACATTTCCGCAAGAATCTCTTCGATCAAGTCATCCATTTTGTGAGTATAACTTATAGTTTTCTTATCTTTAATAGGGTGTAAGTTGTGGTTTTATTCTAATTAATTTTGTAAAAATCATTGTAACAAAATATATAACAGATTGCTGTATATACTGTGTATAACCAACGGATTTCTTATCTCTAATAGGGTGTAAATTGTGGTTAATTTTGTAAAAATTATAAAATTAATTAATTATTTAGCTCGTCCAACAAGACGGGCTTTTAATTAATTTTATAATTTTCTCTTATTATGACAAATTATGACAAATTATGACAACATTGGGCATGAAATAGGGATGGGAGGCTCGATGAACAACGAAAAGGAAAAGGATAACAAAATAGGGACTGAAATGGGTCTGGGAGGCTAGATGGACGCAGAAAAGGGTAAGAATAACCAAATAGAGCGGCTGAAATAAGGATGGGAGGCTCGATGTGGGCTGGCGCGGCTTCCACCGGTTTTGTTACTCGCCCTCCCTGCTGCTTATACCGTAGTCATTATCCTTCATCCATTGACATAGTTCAAGACGTTTGCTTTATGACCCATTATCATTAACATTAAAGCTTCCTATTTCCATTTCTTCCCAGGGTACACAATATCGTCATCATCGCGCTACACACCTGTTTACAACATAAATATGTAAATGTTCACTATGCTGGACTAACTCATTTCCTCAATTGTCAGAAGGTCATCTCGTCGTGACATCCCGAGCTGTAAGTTGCTATCTATTGTCAGCGGCTTCATTGACGGTTATGCTATCTTTACATTGATGGTATATTTTCCCTATTTTTGAGCGCAATTGAATATGGACTGTTCATGCACTGTCAAACATATGCAAATTCTCACGAACGAAACACACACTGAATTAAAATTAACGTATTCATCTTTAAAATGCCCCTCCTGCACGTATGTTTATTTTACCGTAGACACTGCCATATCGTTTAGCATCATGCTTCCGTGAGTTTCTATATATATCACTTGGTACGGTCGGTGAAGTCAACGCAACCCTTTTCTATCATAGTCGTCTATCATATCCTCCGGATAAACACAATGAACTGATCTTAGTCTATTGTCTGAGCATATAAGTGTCGCCCTTTGAACGGACCGCAGTGATAAACATTATTATATTTACAAAACATGCTGTAGAGTTTATTGCTTTGTGACTGGACATCGGTCGTATCGAGTGGATCATGTTGCACACTTCATGGCTTGACGCTAGACCGAACCAACTGTAGCCGGAACACCCACCATACTGTACGATCAGTTAGCCATGTAAACTGTGAGCCGCCTTCTTGTCAGCCCAGGATGGGGTCCGTGGACTATGGGCGCCGATGTGATACTACTTCAGTTTACATATGTATATAAACATGTCAACTGAAACATCCGCCGTACGATCGTTTAGCCATGTAAATTGTAGCTGGAACATACACCCTACAATCAGTTAGCCATGCAAACTGTAGCTGGAACATCCACGTTACACTCATTTAGCCATGTACACTGTAGCTGGAACATCCACCATACACTCATTTAGCTATGTAAACTGTAGCTGAAACGTCTACCATACGATCGTTCAGCCATATAAACTGTAGCTGGAACATCCACCATGCGATCGTTTATCCATATAAACTGTAGCTGGAACATCCACCATGCGATCGTTTAGCAAAGTAAACTGTAGCGGGAAATACAGTAGCTGGAACATCCACCATACAATAATTTAGCCATGCAAACTGTAACTTGAACATCCACCATACAATCATTTAGCCATGTAACTTGTGGCGGAAACATCCATACAATCGCTTAGAAATGTAAACGGTAGCTGGAACATCTACGATATGATCGTTTATCCATGTAATCTGTGGCTGGAACATCCACCAGACGATTGTTTAACACTGTAAACTGTGAGCCGCTATCTTGTTAGGATTGATCACGTGTAATCAGGTTCATCATGGATACGTAGGGTCACGATAACGCCACATATTTTGTTGCAAGATTCATATTCACCGTCCACTGAGTCAGTCATTGTTATCTGCTGCTGTCAAACTATGACGCACAACATGCACAAGAGCATCGTGACATGCATCGGCTCCACCGGCGAAATATATAAATACCATAACTTGTCACAAATTTGTGCAGTTAATCAGTATAATTTGTGTCTACTTTCGTGCAGTATACTTAACTGTACTATGGAGCACAGGTAAGTTGTACATGTGCATTTTACAGATGAGTTGCATTGCTAACAAATAGTGTATTTCACATACATGCTTGACACGTATTGGGATTTGTGTAACTTGTTCACTGGGTATACATGTGTGATAAATGCTTAGAGATATCTGATTGTGGAACTACTTTGTGATGAGAACGTTGGCCAATTGCATTCCCGTATATGTGAACTACGATGTGTGTATTCCAGACACTGCGCCTTTCCTTTGTCATTCCTGAGCGGGTGTCGAGACTGACATTTCCATATATAGTACAGGCATTATATGACATGAACTCACACTAATTGCAACAAAAACTATTTCTTCTGTTTAATTATCATACATATGTCATATATAACATATCAAAAGTCCTAAGGAATCCAAGTGGTGGAACCTATTGAAAAGTACTGAAATCGGTGATGGCATTTTTCTCCATTGACGCCCATGTTAAACAATGGATGTTTACATGTCTGCTTGTCTGATGTTCAGACAAAAGGTTCAATACTATCCATAATCTACCAGACACATTTTGTTATATGAGACCTGAAGTTAGATACAGTACAATGCATTTTCAAAGGGAAATTCACAACAAATTTAAGTGATTTGCAAAGTTAATGTCACTATTTTGTGAACATGATTCATTGCAAAAAGGTCAAGTTGGTATCTGAAAAATGTGCAATCATTGAACAAAATCATGTTTGGTTTTTATTTGGCATAATTACTGAACTTTAAAAAAGAACATTTGTTTCTATTATGACTTTTGATCTTATACAGGACAATAAACCAGTTTAAAGAATTTATGTTGCAAGTTGTGTGAGGTCATGTCATATAATGCCTGTACTACTTCGCGACCACGTATGTATACAATTTGAATAGAAGCCTAGCGTTGCACTTTTGTTTCCGCCACCTTTAATTTATGTCGTTGACAAGCATGTATATATACTTTACAGCGTCGTATTTTCCATCCGGTCACAGTTCTCTGTACTGCGAGTTCGACGGTAGCGTTGTTAAATGTATATAAACCAATCTGCGCTCTGCAGTCTAAATTTTGTCTGCAACTTTATGTTACACGTTGCAGTTAGTTTCTGACTGTTCTATTATAAGCATTGCAAAACAGTTTTATCCCGTTAGGAGTACTGAATTTAAATAGTATATACATTATATATATACATATAAATTGTGCATTCTTTGGTTAACCTGTACGTCTGTAATCTGTGTATTTGTTTATCGTGTGTGTTACGTTTCCTGTCCGTTCGCCCTTTTTATTTGCATTCGTGTTAATCTACCCGTTAACACCAACCCCATTTCACCTTTACCCAACGTCCTTGGTGTCCATTCATGGTATCCCTCTGTAATTTGATGTCACCCACCTGTCTCTTTATTATATCCAGTTATCAACCTGATATTATATTGTATATTAATGCTGTTACTTTTAAATATTGTCTTTTTAATTGTACCATCACATTCGGAACAATGAGTGACCCTCTAAAATGTTCCATTTGAAAGGAACCTGCAGAGGGAGTTGAACAGCCACCATCCACCCTTACTGAAAAGGGGAGTGGCGCCATCAACATACCAAGTCAATCAATAAATAATGACGTTCATACATCACCAGGAGAACTGGTTCATCAAGTCTTCCGCAAGAAATATACCAGCCAACAACAAATAGCGAAAGCACTGAAGGGAAAAGAATGAGAGCATGTAGTCGTCAGGCGTGTGCGACTACGCTCAGCTGATGATAAAGGTTCCATTATGACATAGACTGTCTGTTCTGTGGGAGGTCAGCTCATGTTGGGACCAAGAGGAAGAGTTCTGATTGGACTGTATTTCCAGTGAGGACAGTTGAGTTCAAGGACACGCTCTTGAATTCTTGCAATGAAAGAGGAGATGACTGGGCAGCCATAGTAAACGCTCGTGTGCTGCATGTGCATGACCTGCATACTGCAGATGCAGTGTATCACCAAGTGTGCAGCGTCAATTTTCGTACGAAGAAGCACATGCCAGCAGATCATAAGACCAGCGAAACAGTAGTCAAAAGACCCAAACTAGGTCGTCCACAAGAGGAAGAAAGGGTCAATGCCTTTCTGGAAGCTGCCCACTTCCTGGAAGAAAATGACGATGAACATATCACGATCAATGATCTTGTTATCCAGATGGAAAACAACCTCCAAGGCTCAGAACTTGAGGCATATGGTTACACGCACGTGAACTCCAAACTGAAGGAACATTCCGGTGACGGAATCATTCAAACCGAGATTAATGGCAAACACAATGTGGTAACCTTCAGAAACACAGCCAAACCGATCCTTCATGACTTTTATTCTCACATAAAAGCTGATCCCGAAACAGAGAAGAGGAGGATCATCATCGAAACTGCTGCAAGACTCATCAAAGATGACATTAAATCTGTAGACACATTCAATTATATCCTGACTGTGACTCACTGAAGTCTGAAGAGGATGCCATCAACTTTCTTCCAGAAAGCCTCAGGGTTCTACTGAAAGTGTTGTTTGGGGGCAAAAAACGTCGGCATGAAAACTACCTCCATCGGATAAGCAATCATGCAGGCGAGCCGACCAAGAGTTATTCTGGCGCCACTGCAGATTGGGATAGGAGTCCAGGTCCACCACCACTTCGCATCACGCTTCCTGGTCGATACTCTTTACCAGCTTGGGTTATGTTGCTCCTACAAAGAGGTGCACAGATTTGTGCACAATGCTGTGGTGTCGCATAGAACTGACATTCCTGGCTTCTCCGGTTAATCCAGTATGCCGCAGACAACGTGGACCATAACATTCGAACCCTGGATGGCAACAACACATTACATGACGTGGGGATGATTGCTGCCGTAACACCAGCTACCAAGTCCACCAATCCCATCATCAGAGCAAAAGACACCCCTGACGTATCCATGATGGGGAGAGTTCCAATTGTGTTCCATAAGGAAGTAGGTCGTGGAACAGACGCAGTCACTTACAAAAAGGCTTGTCAATATGGAGGCGCAAGACCCGACGGCCGACCTTGACCTCATATGGAAGACAGCCATCATGTTTGCCTCACCAAGGCCAGCATGATGCAGTTTGCACAACATGACAATCATCCAGGGAAATCATTCATCGTCTTTCTTCCAATGATTGCCATGAATCCCAGTGACGCCACATGCATCTACTCCACACTGAGATTTGTAAGTGGGCATGCCCGCCGCCACGATGCCACCCCCATCATTACGTTTGATCAACCACTCTGGTGGAAGGCCCTGTTGATCATCAACGCTGAGCCAGAAGGAAGCGACTGAAGAAAGATAGTCTTGAGACTTGGAGGCTTCCACAACCAGATGAGCTTCCTGTGATCCATAGGACATTTAATGGCTGGATCTGGGTCACAAGAAGTTCTGGAGTTCATTTATGCACCCAACGCTGTGGTGCACATGATGACAGTGAAAGCAATTGCACGGGCTGATCGCGCACACCTCCTTGTCGATGGCGTCCTGAATGTCATTATTGTGTACACAGAGTATGTCACAATAAAGAATGGGCAGGCAATTGTGGTGTTCGATGGTTATGAGGGCAATTCAACCAAGGACATGACACAGCGGAGACGAGCAGGTGGGAGGACTGGATCAACTGTGACGTTTGATGAGGGCATGCCTGTTACAATGAAGAAAGACGAGTTCCTCACAAACAACACAATCAAGCAACAGTTTATCAACATGCTCAGTGGCCACCTGCAGAAGAAGAACTGTCGTACGTGTCATGCAACAGGTGATGCTGATCTTTTCATTGTGCAGAAATCAGTGGAGTGTGCCACCACAACAAACACTGCGCTTATCGGTGATGATACAGATATTCCCATGCTTCTCATCTACCATACCAACCTCGAGTCACATTACCTCTTCTTCCAACCCGAGCCAAAGAAGAGCATGCAGCACCCACGTGTTTGGAATATCAAGGCTATCAAGCAGCTCTTCATACATGCAATCATTGGGTGTGACACAACATCCTGCCTTTATGGCATTGGAAAAGGAGCCGCCCTCAAGAAATTCACAACCAGTGATGACTTCCGTAAGCAAGCTACAGTGTTTGACACATTGTCAGCTTTCACAATAGATGTTGCGGCAGCAGGAGAAAATGCATTGGTGGGCCTGTACAACGGTAAGCCGGGGGTGGGACTCAACTCACTCCGACACAGGCGCTTTTGTGAGAAGGTGGCTACTAGCACTTCACATGTGCAGCCACAGAGCCTACCACCAACTTCTGCAGCAGCAAAGTAAGTCTCCGCGTGTACTACCAGGTGCAGCAGTGGAATGGAACCGTATATGAACTCTTACCACCAGACTGGGAAAGGAAAGAGAGCGATGGGGGACTTATCCCTGTCCAAACCGACTTACTACCAGCTCCACAGGAACTCGTGCAGGTCATCAGATGCAGCTGTAATACAGATTACAGCAGCCTCAGGTGCACATGCAAGAAGCACGACATTGAGTGCTCTGTTGCATGTAGCAATTGCAAAGGATCAGGGTGTGCAAATTAATTTCAGGCAGAATGTGATGATGATGAAAATAGTGCTTGATCAACCAGACAAGTTAACATTATTAGGCCATTGAGGGCGAACGACATCTTCTGACTCCAAACTCTAGAGGGGTTCAAAGAAATTATCGGCAAGCGTCGTAATTCGATTACGTTCCCTAGCCGAAACTAATGAACTGGATACCAAAATACACTAGCATGTATTTTTTATATTACATTGCATATGTCAGGCCATTATAAATGGATTTAAATCATCTAGATATCTTATCCGAAGGCACTGGCCATCTAAATACTAAAATCAGACCATATTCATATGCACATATGTTTTAGTATCAAATGTGTCGTTAGTGCGTCGCTAAATATCACATCATAAAGTAGCAAAAAGTGGTACCAGAGTACGGTTAAGAAACATTTGAAAAAATGCTTTCCACCACTTGGATTCCTTAGGTCTTTTTATATGTTATAGAGGATACTTTTATGAGTAATACACAGTTGTCAGATTTTATGTTGCTATTTGTGTGAGGTTCATCTCTTATTTGTCATGAAATGCCTGTACTAATATGTAAATCACCGTGAATGACATGAGGCGATGTCATTTGTGTGAATGAGATACATTGTATCCGTTGTGAATGAACTTGACGAAATAGTACTAACATTACTGGGGTATTGTGACGCTCTATTTATACAATGTATAATTTATGTAATCATAATAATAACACATACATTAATACAATGTATATATTTATGTAATAATAATAATAATAATAATAATGCTATTTTACATGCATAGTGTGTACTTTAACATGCTCCACGATATGACGTCGGTATACGTTTTAGTTTTTCCTGATGACGTCATATCCTGGCTGTTGCTATGGTAGAGTAAACAATGGCCATTGTTGAATCAGCTGTTTTGTTTCACAGAAAAGGTATTCAATTGTTTTGATGTAATTGGGGTATGCTGAGGGAATTGGTTAGTTTAAATTTAAAGAGGGAGTTTCTTGCATTATATTCAATAGGTCTGTTGTCATTTCTAGTAGATTATTTATAGTTTTGTGGGGATTTTATGAATTGATGTTGACAGGTCGGATTGTTTAAAGTTAATCAATTGATTCCAGAATTGCGGATTCTGTACATTTGTGCCTCTGATTTATATCACTGCGAATGTGCAGCATCTGGGTCTTTTTGGCATTAATTGTTTGACATTATTATTGATAAAATAGTTTAGTTTCCACTAATTCAGTGAAGCAATAACAGTCTGATATATTGTTAATCTTGTATATTAGGCCAACAGTTAAATACTACTCTCTTTATTAGCATAGATTAAAATGAGATAATAGTACCTGTTATCATATTGTTGTTGCATATTTACGTCCATTAAACTGTATACTTGTACATCTTGCCCAATGTAATGTATCATTCCCCTTGACTGTGTGTTGTAAACATTTAATTTGTTATGGCGGAGTGGTATTCCATGTAGACGACACGACACGCTACCTCAATCGTGATCGTCACAGTATTATCACCTTTATTCGTAAGACGTAATAGACAGATTGTCGGGGCGAGTGAACAATGTTAATCTATGTGACGTATTTTCTTAGTGGACATCTTTGTGTGACACCTTGGGGGTAAGCAATCCTGACTGGAATTATTCGTGGCATCTTAGTGACATATTATCCATAAAGGATATATTCGTGGAATCGTTGTGGTATTATGTCCGTATTGGACATATGTGCGATAACTTAGTGGTATAGTAATGGCATCTTGGTGAGATACTTGCTGGGCACATGTGATGTCTTCGTGGTATATTATTCTTAGTGGACATTTCTGTGACACCATAGTACATGTGGTATACTGTCCTCCATGACACCAGTGTAACACATTATTCGGTCTCACGCACATACCATGTGCGTGAATATGTTTGTATATCTATGAGCATGTATGTATTCAGTGACAACATAGGACTTATGTATTATTCACAGGGTAACTTACACGTATGAAACTTTTACAAGACAATGCCAGTCATGTTATGCTGGATGGATAGTGCCATCATTATCATTGACTGATTACAAATGTGTAGATTTAATGTGTCTATTTGTTTATGTACAGCCACACCAGATCTATGCTAAAATAACCTGTCTCACAATTGTGTGATTTCAGTGACATATGGCGATCCCGGCAGGATCTGGAAAATTGCTTTGCATAGTGCATGCACATGAAGTTTTAGTCTGACCACCAACAAACACAATTAGGAACATGACTAGTTACGAGAAATTAATTGACTGTTGGAAGGCATTGGGATTACAGGGGGAGACACTGTTATATTTAGTTGAGAAGATGGAGGCAGAGGGATAAGATGGAGAGGAAATGGCTAGTGAAAGAGAAATGAATGATCTGAAGTTGGAGAAAGAGGCGAAAGCGTGAAATAATTAGTTTTAATTGGCTAAGAAGTCAAACGTTAAAATGCCTCGGATGGAAGTAGAGATGGAGAAGTAGGGGGAAAATGGATGGCTTCCAGGTTAGTTTCAGTACAGGTGTTAGCCATGTAAAAGCATTAATGATAATAATTAAGCTTTTAATGAATGGCAAGCTTTAACGCAGATTTAAGTTATTGGGCTACTAATTTAAGTGTTCTTGTTCAAGGGAATGCACTAGACGTGTATTCGCGTTTATCCCCATATGATGCATTGGACAATGACATATTGAAGCAAGCATTGTTAAAAAGGTTCAAGCTGACGGAAGATGTGGTTTGACAGAAATTCAGGAATAGCAGACAAGAGGTAGGTGAAACCGTCCCTCAGTTCATTGTTAGGTCGACAGATTAATTGGCACGGTGGATACAATTGGCTAAGGCATCCGAGACGTTTGATGGGTTACGTGACTTGATTATCCGTAAGCAGTTTATGCAGACATCCACAAATAATTTACAGGTATTTCTCAATGAGCGAAACTTTAGTTCAGTTACAGAAATGGCGGAACTGGCGGAAAAGTATAAGTAGGCACGTGGTGTAAATGGGACAATCCGTCAAAAAACAAGCCCAGCAGGTCAGTTTGAATGTTTTAATCAGTCATCACATGTTACCATTGCAAATCCAATACCGATTGTTTTAAAGATTTTCCAACGAAGTGAATTTTCCGGCATGGTCCTTTCGTCCAAGCAGCATGTTAGTGTACGCGTTGCCCACAGGTAACGCCATATGTACTGACACAATAGGTCATTGCTTAGGGAGATCTGAGTGTGGAAATACCGATAAGTGCTTTGTAAGGAGAATGTTGGCCAAGTTTATTCCTGTATATGTGAGCCCTTATGTGTGGATTCCAGACACGGTGGCTTATGTTCATGGGGCGATTCCTGCGTGTCCATGCTCTAGGTTCTAATTTCCCTTCCACGGGCATTGCCATTCCTGAGCAGCATATGGCATGTCGAGATTGACATTTCCATATATGGAAATAACCGTGAATTACATGAGGCGATGTAATTTGTGGGAATGAGAGAGAGTGTATCCTTTGTGAATGAACTGATGTGAACATTGACGAGATAGTACTAACATCATCGGGGCATTATCACCATTATTCGTAAGACGTAATATACATATTGTCGGGGCGAGTAAACACATGTGAATTTTAGTGACGCATTGTCTTTAGTGTATAAATTGGCTCCATTACAAAAGAGGAAAGTCCACTAACATTCCTCTTTTTCGGAGGCTGATTTGCATTTTTTAATGCTCTTTTTTATCCATTTCTGGACCCCCAGGGTGGAGATTTTCACCCATATGGAGTGATTTTATCAACACGAAAATTACACTTTTAGATATAAGGAGGGGGGGAATTTCCCCACCTCAACCAATCCATCCTCATCCATTCGGGATAACGTACAGAATTTAAAGAAACAAAAGTGATAAGAAAAATCATTTAATTAAATATTGGTCTATATATAATGTACAAACACGAAATATCAAATGTTCACATAATATACATACAAACAACGACAAAAAGTAGCAGAAACCAATCAGAGGAGGGGTGGAAATTTCCCCCCCTGTGAGAAACGTATCACAAATTTGATGCAATGTTGATGCTTTTCACATAATATTCACATAACATACAATCAACGACAAAAATTAGCAGAAACAAACCAGTGGAGGGGGGGAAATTTCCCCCCCTTGAGAAACATATGTGAGAAACATATCACAATTTTGTTGCCTTTCACATAATATTCACATAGTATACAAACAACGACAAAAAGTAGCAGAAACCAACCAGTGGAGGGGAGGGGGGGGATCCCCCACCCCCCCCCCCCCTGTGAGAAACGTATCACAATTGTAATGCAATTTTGATGCTTTTCACATAATATTCACACAATCAACGACAAAAGTAGCAGAAACCAACCAGCCAGTGAAGGGGGGGAAATTCCCCCCCCCCCCTCCCCCCCCCCCTGTGAGAAACATATGTGATAAACATATCACAATTTTGTTGCTTTTCACTATAATATTCACATTGTATACAAACAACGACAAACAGTTGCAGAAACCAACCAGTGGAGGGGGGGGGGGAATTTCCCCCCCTGTGAGAAACATATGTGAGATACATATCACAATTTTTTTGCTTTTCACATAATATTCACTTAGTATACAAACAACGACAAAAAGTAGCAGAACCCAACCAGTGGAGGGGGCGGGGTGGAATTCCCCCCCCCCCTGTGAGCAACATATGTGAGAAACATATCACAATTTTGATGCTTTTCACATAATATTCACATATTATACAAACAACGACAAACAGTTGCAGAAACCAACCAGTGGAAACATATGTGATAAACATATCACAATTTTGTTGCTTTTCACTTAATATTCACATAGTATACAAACAAGGACAAAAAGTAGCAGAAACCAACCAGTGGAGGGGGGGAAATTTCCCCCCCTGTGAGAAACGTATCACAATTTTAATGCAATTTTGATGCTTTTCACATAATATCCACATAACACACAATCAACGACAAAAAATAGCAGAAACCAACCAGTGGAGGGGGCGGGGGAAATAATTCCCCCCACGCCCCCCCCCCCCCCCCCCCCCCCCCTGCATGACGTAGAAACATATCATAATTTTGATGCAATTTTGATGCTTTTCACATATTCACATAACATACAATCAACGACAAAAAATAGCAGAAAGAAACCAGTGGAGGGGGGAAAATTCCCCCCACCCCCCCCCCACCCCCTGTGAGAAACATATCAGAATGTTGATGCTTTTCACATAATATTCACATAACATACAATGAACAACAAAAAGTAGCAGAAACAAACCAGTGGAGGGGGGACATTTCCCCCCCCTGTGAGAAACATATCAGAATTTTGATGCTTTTCACATAATATTCGCATAACATACAATCAACGACACAAATTAGCAGAAACAAACACCAGCAAATTAGCAAGGGTGCTGACAGTTAATGGTTGATGGTTGTTTTAATCCTGCATTATTGCAATCACCAATACATTTTGGAGCATCAATATGCGAGATGTTTCTGACTTCCTTGCTGATTGCTCCAGAATATATTGATGATTGAAATAATGCAAGATTAAAATAGCCATCAACCATTAACTGTCAGCACAAGCTTGGAAATCTGTACAGATGAATAAATCTCTAATGCATTGGCTCCAGAATGTATTGATGATTGAAATAATGCAGGATTAAAACAACCATCAACCATTAATTGTCAGCACAAGCTTGGAAATCTGTACAGATGAGTAAATCTCTAATACATTGGCTCCAGAATGTATTGATGATTGAAATAATGCAGTATTAAAACAACCATCAACCATTAACTGTCAGCACAAGCATGGAAATCTGTACAGATGAATAAATACATTGGCTCCAGAATGTATTGATGATTGAAATAATGTAGGATTAAAACAACCATCAACCATTAACTGTCATCACAAGCATGGAAATATGTACAGATGTTCAGCACTGTCAGGCATCTTTGGTACACCATATCACTTGGTCTCAGGTGTGAATCCCCGTAAGAAAATGGGGCTACTCTGCTGAACGGCTGACGTTCTCAAGGCCTCCAGAGGTGCGAGTGGCCAACCCTGAAAATAATTATAAATCACTTGAATTTTGAACTAGAACACTTAAAGCGAAAATAACTGTGAAATAGCCAAGAGACGCATCTAAATGCTGCCTGGACTGGCTAAAATTACAAATTTGGCCCTTTAGGCATTGTGGGCAATAGAATGAAATGAGATGTGCTGAAAAAGCACATGCAGTTCCATGTCAATCAGACTTGTGGTTGCAATGACACCCGAAAAGGTAATAATACATATTATCTAGGGCCTTGATAAGCAAATATAAAGATGGTAAAACTAACGAATGTTTACCACAGCAACACAAAGTTCGATAAAATTGGATAATATGTGTTTTGTTAAAGGTCCTGTGTCTCAGCAGTGGATGAAATGTGACCAAAATAGTTGGTACATGTAACTAGAGCAAGTGAGCAGACAATCACAGATACCCCCACAAATCTTACGGATGGACGAACAGACAAACGAAATGACGAAAAATATATATACACCTCGACATACTTCTTATGGTTTTCTGAATATATATGACCCTATGGGTCACATCACCAAAAATGTTGAAGGTCACAATATATACACCCGTTGACGCATAGCCAGTTAGCAACACATCGTCTCCGCATGGTAATCATGTATGGCAAATCATTTCATCGGTTTTGAAAGTGTATAGCAGAAACAGAAGCACATGCACATTCTTGACATTTGACCTCTAAGTGTTTCCCTGAACTTGAAAGATGTGGGTATTGAAATCGACATCATCTCAAGGCAAAACATTTGAAAATCCATTCATCGGTTCAGATTTGTCTTCGAATTTAAAAATTGTGGTGCAAACATAGTTTATGAATCGCTACAGCTGACCAGATACTCACCCGGTTACAAGAAATTTTATTTTACAGCCGTTCTCGTTACACTGCATACATGTCCACGCTGACGCTTTAGACACTTCTCGCCAATTCTCCTCATACACCTAACACATCTGTAATGTCATTGTATAACATGGCAAATGATAAACTGTAGCCTGTGCCTTGTAGACTGAAACTGGAGAAATTGGGATAAGTTATGGCCAGTGTAGCTCCTGCCTGTAGCTGGATAATGATCTACGATGCTTGGTAGATGCATGACAGCACAGGTCTATCATTGATGGGTTGCCGAACAGTGCAGACCCTGATCAGGCTGTGCGGATGCACAGGCTGATCTGGATCTACACTGGTTGCAAAACCCATGTACCCATTTCTCCACTCGCAGTCAGGTTGGCGCTAGTAATAGTAGTAGTAACAAGAGCTGTACAATAGCTCGACTACGAGGGTTGTCGATGTACACATAGCTTGAGAAACAAGGTGGCCGCTGCCCGTATAAAAACCTTAACCAAGGTCGATTAAAAACCTTAACCAAGGGAAATTAACTAAGTAATTCAAGGTTAACTGTAGGTCAATGTCAGATATAGGTCAGTGGTTATTGATGTACATCACTAGGAGATGAAGTTTTCCAGGTATGGTTGCTGTAGGCCCAGGAGTATTCCATATACAAGCTTGACTATAAACCTTAAGCAAGTTTGAGTACAAATCTTAACCAAGAGGAAATAACTAAGTAATTCAAGGTTAAATGTAGGTCAAGGTAAAATATAGGTGGTCAGGGGTTATTAATGTACATCCCTATCAGAAAAAGTTTTCCAAGTATGGTGTCTGTATGCACAATAGTATTCCAACTACAAGCTTGACTAAAAAGCTTAACCAAGGTTGACTAAAAACCTTAACCAAGGGGAATTAACTAAGTAATTCAAGAGGAAATGTAGGTGAAGGTCAAATATAGATCAGGGGTTATTGATGTACATCCCTATGAGAAAAGGTTGTCCAAGTATGGTGTCTTTATGCACAATAGTATTCCATCTATAAGCTTGACCAAAAACCTTAACCAAGGAGAATTAACTAAGTAATTCAAGAGGAAATGTAGGTCAAGGTCAAATATAGATCAGGGGTTATTGATGTACATCCCTATGAGAGAAGGTTGTCCAAGTATGGTGTCTGTATGCACAATAGTATTCCATGTACAAGCTTGAGTAAAAACCTTAACCAAGGGGAATTAACTAAGTAATTCAAGAGGAAATGTCGGTCAAGGTCAAATATAGATCAGGGTTTATTGATGTACATCACTAGGAGATGAAGTTGTCCAAGTATGGTGGGTGTAGGGCCAGTAGTATTCCATATACAAGCTTGACTAAAAACCTTAACCAAGGCGTGACGGTGACACCGACGTGACTACATAAGCTCTAACTATTCTTCGAATAGTCGAGCTAAAAACGGTCAGGAGTTGTTGATGTACATAACTAGGAGATGAAGTTGTAAAAGTATGGTGGGTGTAGGGCCAGGAGTATTCCATATACAAGCTTGACTAAAAACCTTAACCAAGGCGTGATGGTGACGCCGACGCCGACTTGACTACATAAGCTCTAACTATTCTTCGAATAGTCAAGCTAAAAATGAACTGATAACACAAACTAGATGGCCGCGGCCTGCATGTCGCGCCTGAGGGCGAGGCATGGACACTAAAAAAAGAGATAAAGTATAACGAAAAACTTAAAAAAAAAGAACTTTAACCAAAAACTTTAACCGGACACACATACGTACGTACGCCAAAGTGCCGACTATATCGCGCTTTCCGCAAGCGGGCGAGACAAAAAGACAATAATATTGTAGTTGTTAAAACATATTACCTTTTCAAATAATTTCTGAATGTTTTAGTGCTGGTAATCAAGATTTCCATTTCAGAAATATTGGTAGCCAAAGGGCTATTATGGCTACCAGTAGTGCCACCTTACTTATTGAATGAAAATATGAGTAATGATAAAAATACACAAAGTTTCAAGTCAATCCAACTTACGGTTGCTGAGATATTGGGTACCCAAACACTTTAAACACAAATCTTAAGGATTGAGGAACGGAAATATGAAAACTATAGTTTGTATGCCGGGGGTTATAATAAGGTTATAGTGTTATGTTTCAACCTCAAGTATGCTATATGTGCGCACATTTTCGTGAAATAACTTCTGTATTCTATACCCGATCATTATGATACTTTTTTGTAGAATCAGTAGTTGTAACATTGGTAATTACTAGCTTAGATAATCTCAGCTTGACGATGTCTTTTTCTATTTCATCTGTCTTTTATATTTTCTGTATCCTTCTAGCTGAGATGTCACAATAACAGCCTCTTCTCAGTGATTTTGTACTTGCGATTTGCGACATGGTCTGACAAGCGAGGTGAAAAATGTTTACTTACATGTGTCTCCTTGGTTCATGGATGTTTTTATAAAATACTGCCCGGATTAAAACCACAAAACGCGAGGACATAAATACTGAGAATGTGCTGTTACTGTGACCAAAAAGTACACAGCAAGTGTCTCAGCTAAGAACAAAAATAAAATACCGCAGAAATAGTAAAAGACATATATATAGCTGAGATTATCTAAGCTAGGTAATTACTAGTTGTGAACAGTCACTTGTGCAATGACTGCAATCTACATGTACTGTCCGTAGCCAAAGTTACGATTCCATGCATAGGCTTCCTCTGCAGAATAGCGAATCAGATGTGATTCGCACTTGTTAATTGCAGGACTCCAGATAAGGAATTAGTAATTGAGTATTGTCACTCCATCATTTCTGAAGCAATTGGGTATTTCAAAGTTTTAATTGGGTAAAATAGAATCACACTACTGTTTACATATCAGCATACCGCACTTGTTGAATAGTTTGCTTCTAAATGAAAACTCATCTTGGTATTTCATTAGAATTGTCCCCAAGGAGACAATTCTAATGAAATACCAATATGTGTTTTCATGGAAAAATAAGAAAATATGCTATATTTGTGGTCTGTTTATTGTTTTCTGTAGCATGATAAAGATACCATACATTTTTCACACTCACTACTTTTGATTTCAATTGGGTTTTTGGCAATTTTAATTGGGTATTTACGCAAATACGCAGCTTATCTGGAGCTCTGTAATTGTGAAAGATATTCTACTTTTTTAAACTGAAATGAATGCAACGTTATGAAAATAATATATTCCAGTAATTATGAAATAAATTCGTAAATTTTAGTTGCAGTAATTAACTTTGCAAAATACTCCCATATCGTCCGTACCCAGAGTTACGACGGTGCCCTCCATATGTTTCACCTGCAGAGAAGCGAATCAGATACAATTCAGATTTTTGTTGTGACATATTTTCTGTATTTTTCAATTGAAAGAAATGTCAGTAATTGTAAAAGTAAAACAAGTCTGAAACAAATATTAGCATTGTAGTGCGACTAACAAATACAATATTGCCTTTCCAGTAACTGGACCCCAACATACCTAAACTTATATTTACTTATGCAAAGTTTCAAGCAAATCTGACTTACGGTTACAGAGATAGTAGGTATGTGAAAACTTTAACGCAAATTTCGACAGAAACTTTAACGCACAAGGGCCGCACGAGTGGGACACATAATGAATATATGGATGATAACTAATAAGCATATGAAGTTTCAAGTCAATGCGACTTAGGACTGCAGAGATATAAGGTATTTAAACACTTTAACGCAGATTTCGGAACACGAACTTATAAGTCATTTGACCTTTACCTTGGGCACAGGGGCCGCATGAGTGGGATGCAGCATGCATATATGGATGATAACTAATAAGTCTATGAAGTTTCAAGTCAATGTGACTTACGACTGCAGAGATATAAGGTATTTACAAACTTTAACGCAGATTTCAGAACGCAAACTTCTAAGTCATTTGACCTTGGGCACAGGGCCGCATGAGTGGGATACAGCATGAATATATGGATGATGACTAATAAGCATATGAAGTTTCAAGTCAATGTGACTTAGGACTACATATATATAAACAGGGATTCCGCTGGCGATCGCCACTTTCGCAATTGGCGATAAAAATAAACAATTGGTGATAAAAAATTACAATTTTCGAAAAAAAAAAGTGGCGATTTTTTTATTTTTCCCAGCGAAATCCCTGTATAAGGTATTTAAAAACTTTAACGCAGATTTCGGACGCACGCACGGACGTCATTGTGATCATTATGTCTCGCTTTCCGCAAGCGGGCTCGACAAAAACTATATATTCAGCCATGAAATCAGAATAATCCTGATCTGATGCCAGGTCCTTGCCACACCAGTCAATCTACATGTGTACATGTATTAAAGAGCTATCGAAATATGTTCATTTCATAATATAGTTGCGAACGGTAACTTGCAATATGCTCCTGCACCGTCCGTAGGCAGAGTTACGATTCCACTTATAGGATTCCTCTGCAGAATAGTGAATCAGATCTGATTCGCACTTTAGCAGTTAATTGTGAAAGATTTTTGATAACATAAGTAACTTATCAGATGGACAATAAACAAATGTGTGAAGGCAATCTCTCTGAATACGAATGTAGTATGAAAAACAGTAAAAGCCCGGGTTCAGATGGTCTAACTGTTGAGTTCTATAAACTATTCTGGAATGCCATAAACCGATATTATATTGACTATTTTAACTATTATGTAGCACATGGAACGCTAAGTGAAATGCAAAAGCAGTGAATATTCACATTAATACCAAAAACCAAGACAGTGACTTATCAATACTTACAAACTGGAGGCCAATATCATTACTCAACGTAGACTACAAAATTGCATCCAATGCCATAGCAAATATAATTAAAAAGTATTACCATCTATAATTGATTATTCGCAAACAGCTGTCCATTATCACCTTACTGCTTTATTATTGCGATTGAAATATTATCCTGAGGTTTGCTGACGATGCAACTTTTGTGACATATGATACACGGAAACCTTTTGAAAAGTTAATTACATATTATACGAATTCAGTCAAATATCAAGCCTCAGGCTTAACACAAAAATAAATATATTTTAATGCAAATGGGTGCTTTAAAACATACAAATGTATCATTGTGCCCCAATAATAATTTTAAATTGACTTCAACCAGTGCGAAAACGTTAGGATTACCTTTTTAAATGACACTACTGCTATTCATGAATACACTATTATACCAAAAAGAACAGAGTTTGAACAGTGCCTCGAGAAATGGAAACAAAGAAACTTAAAGCGTGGGCACATGCTAACTATTTCCAAAACAAAAAAATAGTTTGGAAGGAAATAATTTGGAAAAATTCAAATCAAAAACATCAAAATAAAACAGTGTTGTAATGATTGGTATGATAAGAGCATACAGTATATTGAACAGATATATGATTATCGGATAAATATATTTTTACGATTTACTGATATTTTAACAATCATTACGCAAACTACTTTCGACAAGGGAGATACTCAATACTTCTACTGGAACTATTTACAGGCGAGCCAATCGCTAATTATAGCCATTTAATTATGTTGCTTATTAGTTCATATACATGTAGTTAATCTATCTCCGGTGATATACAATGATACATTTCTTGCTTATGTTATATTATAAATATTAGTACATGTACTTTAAATAGCTTATCACTGTAACGGTATCGTTGTAGACGGAGTTTCAACTGATGTAATAATTATTGTTACATTCAACGGTTTACATCACAATACTTCGGTACCGTTATTTGCGTCGTGAATAGCACAGTATTCATGCGGTTAGAGTCGCGGACTATTATCATCGAACTCCCTTTTCCAGAAAGGGTAGGAGATTGAAACCTCGACTGAGAATATATGTTTGTATTTAATTTTTTCTCTCTCAATTTTATAATTGTTATCCAAATAGCTATAAAGTGATAGAAACTTTACACCAACAATACAACTGTGCGTTTTTTGTATAATACATGTATATATACCGAAATTATGTTACTGTATTTTTTTATTTTTAAGTTTGAGGTACTGCATAGTATACGAGTATTAGCAATTCCTTATCGTCTCCAGGAAAATAAAACTAGAAATGTGGCCTGTCGGCGCACAGATGCCCCAAACGACTGTCTTTTATAAGTTTATATCTTCACGTTGAGGATTACATGATCGTGGATTTGTCACAGCTTGATCATTAGAGCAATGTATGTGGATTAAGGATCCCATATAGAACATTTGCCCCAACGTTAAGTTTTCATAAACACGCAAAGACCGTGACCTTTGAGCTACATATTTTGGTAATGCAATTTAAAGAGACACACCGTGTTTCCCCCAGGATGAAAAAGGGCTGAGTGCTAGTCGAAACAATTATTATACCAACTGAATGAAAATGGAATAAGCAAATTACTTGGGGGGGGGGGGGATAACATGCAATCAGTAACACTAATGGATATACCTGTCACAAATTCAAATTAAAAAATAATAATACTGTGTGGGCTATATAATGTAAATATTGATGATGACAAATAGGTATATAAAGCTTCAAGGCAATCTGGCTTAGGGTTGCAGGGATATAAAAGGTGGCTAAATACCTTAACACTAATAGTCCAAGTCATTTGCCCTTGACATCACCTTAATCAGGGGTCGCTTGGGTGGGCTATATAATGAACAAGTGTAGTGTTTGTGACGAGTGCAGATACAGATCAGCCTGTGTATCCTCAGTCTGATCAGGATCTGCGCTGTTCGCCATTCCATCAATGAAACGCCCATCATGCTTCTAACAAACGTTATTAGACTGCATGAGTGTGGTATTTGATCAGGATCTACAATGGTCACAAATACCATAAGCCCCATTTCTCCAGTAACATGATACATAAGTATACCAAGCAAGTCAACTTGATTTCGCAAAAGTAGTAAGTTCCCTTTTATTTACCAGTGGCCAACATAGCCAGTCAAAACAACAAGTAGCGCATGCACATGAAAAGCAACATGGTTGACACGTTGACGTCATCACCCATCATGCAGTTAACTAATACTGGTCGGTGTTTGAAATGTTTCAATTTCATCAACAGGGCACGTTTTCCCGTGGACCTGTCCCCAGTTGGAGAAGAGTCATATTTATTGTTTTAGCTGACAATATACAAGGCTGTACACAAGCCAAAACCTGGACGCTGGTGTGTAAGTGTGATTTACCTCAAGATTAACTGGATTAGTTTGTACTGATATTCATGCGCAATCGAGAGAATATTAAAACATTTAAAATATACAAATATTATTTAAAGGAGTACCGATATGATATATTTAAATAATACAAATATTGAAAATATATACTACAATTGCTTACAGCATAATTTACTGATCGATATTAGTCACTGAATCATGGCCTATTTGACCGCATTACCCATTGCGCGGGCACCCCACTAGACCAACTCTTTACATTGGTCAGTGGAAAAGTTTTGGGTTGCGCTCGCTAATACAATGTTTGCGTAATGATTTTCAACATAAGAAATGAAGATTTTATAAACTATCAAAGTATATCAAGCAGCATAAGTACAAACAAACATATTAACATACGGCCCAAATCGGAAACTCTTATGTTTAGAGTATAACAATAACAGATATGTAAATACAATAGTATATGTAACACAGACGGCCCGAAAAAAATGTAGAAGAAACAAAATCACCAAAGAAAATGGACAAACGAGTTTTCAGATTATGCTCTATGTTGGAAACAAATGTACACGTTAAGTTTCAATTGCATTATAGATTCCACATTACGCAACTTCCAATACAAATTCCTGATGCGAATTCTAGGGATACATACATTACTTTATCGCTGAAATGTAGTAAGTAGTAGTCCATTTATTTTTTGTTCTATGTATGTTCTAAGTATAACACACTTATTCTGGGAATGTACGCATGTCCAACATGTTCGGTCTGAACCTAGAACTTACCTAAACGATAAGGGTATAACATGCATAGTCAACTTTCATAATATTTCTATAGGAATAAATTATAATGCACTGTTAGCACAACAATTTAATTTCATCGTTATTCTAGGAAAATATTTCATTTTCAAATGTTAAAGCGGGTGTTGCAGGGCCGTGCATCCCTTACATGACAAAAGACAATCTGACGGAAGCATGTGTGAAATATCCGAAGCAGTCTTATGGGAAACCGGATACATAATGCCTTTATCGACTACTTTACATTTTGTGGCGGAGGGACAGATACGTTGACGGACGGCGGAACAATCAAACTATACTACTGGATATATTGTAATCGCTGCACACATGACACATAGATGTTCTTCCACCTACTATGTCTGATACTGATTCGGTAGCCCTTTTTGTAGAAGACGCCGGTCACGATAACGCCGACAACTATCACCGCCGCCACTGCACCTGCCACAGTGGCTGCCCCTTCACCAAAGGAAGACCCTGCCACGTCAGAAGCATCTGTAATAGAAACATGCATATTCATCCTCTTTATCCATCGGGCTTAAATGAGTAGAAAGTGACTTATTTACTCATCCAGGGCATTATCATCTAGCGCACGTCTGTAACTAAAATGGTACAAAATGTTCGTTAGAGACACGAATAATAGTTTCTCAAACAATATAGCGAACGTTATCCGAATAACGTATATATATATCCTCTGTTATAAAACTGACTTGCAACCAGCTTGGTGAACTTACTCAACACCTTATGTAAGCTAATTGTCATTTTATCGCTGATATGCCGGCTAGTGAACAAATTATACTATAATTATATTATATTACATTCTCTTTCTAACATATAAATGTACATGTAATTTCGCAACATTGTATACATTCTAAAATAAATGTAATTTCAATAAAACATTGCAGTTCATTAGATGTACACCAATTAGAATGATGGACTACTGATACTGTCGTTTTTCCTTTCTTTGTTCCGATACTGAGCAAAGTTGAAATATATCATATATCATATAAGTATACACTGCTAACGTAATACACCTGTCAATGAAACGTCATTTGAGCCACCTGTTGTCACGTTATGTATATCTGTATACGGACTGGATCCCATCTGGTTTTGTGCATACATCCTTAGGTAGTAGTGAGTCCCGGGACGGAGAGAGGCAAATGTTGCTAGGTTCTGCTCTCGGCTAACACTTACACCCGTGTCCAGTGAGGGATCATCGGTCTAGGTCACCCTTCTATGCTGTACTGTACCACAGCTGTCTGCGGGTAGCCCCCGTGAAACCTCGATTGTCAGGATACATCAACACGTGTAGGTTGAATGCTAAGCAGTTTGAAATGTTATTGGGTATCTGGTGGTCTTGCAGAAGGTGCCAATTATAACCAAAGCGTGTGAAAGACGCTCATAAAAGGAGGCTAGTACTATTTCAGGAATATACACTCGGCTAAAGCATTTCGGCATGATTTTAATGTACGTGTACTTATTAGTATGATGCATAGCATGCAATAACAGCATCCCGTCAACAATGGTGCATACATTTTGTGAGACGTTGTTCGGCATTTGGGACCGTTTTCCGTACACGAAATAATAAGTTGGGATGTGTAGAATTGTCTTATGTTGTGTTGTTTCGTGCACCTATTGGTCTCGTTTGAATACATATATCGGAAATAGATCTGTCAATTAATACGCAAGATAGAACTTCCGTATCGGAACTTTATAAACGCTCCTCTACGACGGCGGATATGGATAAGGATACTTATCGTTAACCGAACACCAACATGTGGATGTTTTTACCTTCCATAACAGCTTCCACTAACACGGACGCCTCGCCTATCGCGTTGGTCACAACAATGTCGTAGAAACCCAGCCCGGACTCTGGCATAATTGTCCACGTAACGTATGATCTGGTTCCCAGTGTGGGCACCATACTACTGTATACATGTAGGTTTATATGTGTCGCCTCTGATGTCACGGTACCAACCGGCGGAGATTGTCGAACGTTGTCGATAACTTTGTAGCAACTAACGAGCGTCGGTGTAGACGGTGAGTAATATGTCGTGGTGACACTGGCGGGGTGGCCCAGCTTCAAAGGAAACTTGTTTATATTATTTACCGCGCTGCTTGGTGTAACGATAACTGGACGTGCTGAAACATACATGTGGTATTAGTAAATTATATGGGTTAGGGTTAGAGTTTAACACGACAAGCAGAATATGGCAGAGTACATGTAGCTGCTACACATCCGGTATCTCCGGACCATGGACTGCTCGGCCCGCTACCTAAACCTATAACACGCAAATGGTATCAACTCTGTCGCAGATGCCGCTCCAACTTACTATCAATACACATATGTGATCAAACAACGTAACCTGTCTCAACTTATGATGTTAACGGCTTAATGAATGACTTCAAATAAGGCCAGCTGTTGTTCCGAAGACACTAGCTTCGAAAATGTGAATTCGAATATTTGTATAAAGTGTATCTGACCATTTTTTTCTTAGTGGATACTCTACTGTGTATTGCATTGCCATCTGAGCCATGTTAGCATGGACCATCTATCGACTAGTTACACCTGTTGTAGTATTTGACATAGATAGCTCAGGGTGTGACAGATAACGTAATACAATTAGGTGCAATATGTTTAAAAAACAATTGCCATGCGTCATATCCATTACAAGTATCTTCAGTCAATACAAAATCTGATAAATGTTCCCATTTTCGTTTGTAAAACAGAAATGTCTACACTGCCTATATAAAGTGTACAGTCATATAGGCTATTTTAATAGTACATAATTATATTATTTACCATGTCCACTGTATTGAGTGCAATATATGTAGTATTCAAATTAGGTGAATGGAGTGACCTGATGATTTACACAGTGTAAAATGGCCAGTGTAGATTTACAAATTACAAAATACATAACAAATGTATCAATCATGGTGTATACCTCGGCATGAGATGATTGCTATCATGTTGTACCATTCTTTATTAACCTATCTGTCATACTTTTTGCTGTATGTTTCAAACGCTACACGATGTGAAACTTACCGATGACATGTTGACACTATAAAGGTCGAGATGGCAACTCTTAGCGCAGTGGAGGATACAACAACAGTATAATGTACACACATATGTAATACATGTATCCCATGACATTTACAAAGCACTTATCTTATCTTTGAGTGAGATGATGATTAGGTATAGAACGGGTCCGAATTTGGTCCGCTACAGCTATGCTTAACACTACCTGTATATGATTTACTTGTCTGACCATACCATACGTTTCAATGGAATGTCGTGTGTATTTCAGAGTGCACAATTGTATCTTCTAGAACCGTGATTTCTTCTATTAAATGTGCAGCGGTTGTGTTATGTAAGGCTTTATTATGTATTGGTCATGCAATGTAATGGCTGCTTGTCGTCACGCAACACACAGTCTACGAATTCTACTGACCGTACAGCGAACATTCATATAATGTTATTGAACTGTTTATTTAAAAGTTTGTAAATTCTCCAAAAGCAAACTGAGATGATCGTATGTTGTAGTTATAACGTATTGTTAATACTATGACTATTGTATGATCGTGTGTAGCACGAACATTTGATTGTGACAGCTGCAGTAGAAGCTGTCCTGATGATCCCACTGGTGCCATACGGTGCTACCCCGTTGCTGACCCGGCATGTATATGCACCAGAATGTGCATATGTCAGGTTGGACAGGCGGAGAGTTGCGGTGGCATCCAGGATGGGCCGAGTTATTTCCCCGTACCCCGGCCACGACTGTACCCAACTTGAGTACAGGTAGATGCTGGGAACACCGGACGGCGAACAGGTCAGGTCCACATACTGACCATTCACTGTCGCCGTGGCTACAACATCCGGAGGATCTGAAGCAGACATTAGCCATTATCGCCAACACGAGCATATAGTGCATATAGAGCATATAGCGAAAATCTAAAACTGACAATTATAAATAAACAAAGAACAATTCACAAAACGCTACATTTAGAGAAGCCTATTTTAGTAGCCAACTAAAATAATTAGATTCTGCGACCAATGCACGTCCAATTCCCAATCAGAAACGTGTGCCCTGTTATGTATACCCACCCAGAATGGTTACTATGGATGAATTCATCGAGAAGCTGCTTGCTGAATTGCAGGCACCCGAGCCTTTCATGACGTTGTCAATAATACCATGGATGAGCCCATTCCGGAAGAGGTGAAGAGGCGAATTATCAAGCCCCTGCTTCCAGGCGTTGCAAACGGCTACCGGCGTTCCCCAAAACCTAGGTTAAGCGTCCAGAGGAAACGGAATGCCATTCAGAAGGAGTTCGACCCTATACCCCCTCATAAATCAATCCGAACAACACAGGAGATCCTACAGCTGTTCGAACAGACGAAGACGGATGAGCTAGTTTTTAAGGGGACCCCTTGGGTGATAGGGAAGTTTCTGAGTGGCTGTCAGATAGATGTCCCCCAGGGTCACCCACTTTTCGCAGACCCCAGAGCCTTTCTAGAGGGCGTGCTCCCCCAGATCCGCTAGAAACTCATCGAAGAGCTCCAGGCTGTCAATGGAATCAAGTTTCAACTAGCACTCAATGTCCAGCTTGGAACAGACGAGCCATATGGTACTGAGGACCCCGTGCTCCGCCACAAGCAGGAGGCTCTCCTACAGGTTGATGAGATCGACGAGGCGCTAGAAAAGGCCTTCCCCCGCCTCCTAGAGATGCTCGAAAAATGGACACAGAGAGGCTCAGGATGGGTTATTGATAGAGTCACCACTCTATGGCTGGATATCACCAGCGGTAGTGAGGCGCAAGAATGCCGTAGTCAGTCCTGTTTCCTGCTCATGACCATGTGGACAGACCCTCCAAGTATCCCACTCACGATGGTCTTTATTTCATAGGAATCGATGCCCCAACATCCATCTCACAGATCGAACATCAGAACAACCTGGCCATAAACGTCTTAGGCTGGGATAAGGTGTCATCGTCCACCAGCTCAGCAAGCAACCAGATGATATGCATATAATCAATCTACTGCTGATCTATAAAGCAGGTAAATCTCACTACATATGGATAAAAGACGTAAACCGTCTGCTCTACAAAGAGAATTACAACAACAGGCGCAAGCACTTCTATGAGAGATGCCTCCACGGTTACCCTAACCCTAACAATTATTGATACTGGGACTGCTGTTTATGCACACAAACAGTATTTAGCCAATGTTTACTCATTCCACCATAGCCCTTGCTAGCCAATTCCATCCTACAGGTATCTGTTAGGCTACCTCATAGCAGCAGCAGTTGGCGTATCAGCTCTGTCTCCCTGAGGCTTATTGAGAAAATGATTCAAGTTTGAAACTCAACAACTAGGTGTGTTACAACAATAGCTTACAATTCCAATGAATACATATCTATACACATGAAATTATGCGCACATGTAGAATTAAAAATTTGATAACAATAATATTATTTTTTTCATAAATAATTCAATACTTGTTCCATTCGCACCATATAAGCAGCATATCTTGTCATATGTTTCCATAAAACATATAGGCTGGTACAAATAAAGGTTGACCCACCACTAACTACTTACCAAGGTTTTATTTCAGATTATGCTTCAGCATACTCGTGAGTGGGTCAACCAAAATGCACCCGAATGCACATTGGGGAAAGCACCTAATTTGCATAAATTTAAGATGGCCGCCAAAAACACCCCTAACAATTATTAAACACACAATATTAAGAAAACTAGTCTTAATATACTATATAAATGTATTAACTACAGAAAGGAATATGTATATCGGGATTTAACAAATTATAATAGAAAGTAATTATAACGTCAGTGTGACGTTATCATGACGTCAGTGTGACGTCATTGTGACAAAATCATTGGAAATGTCTGTATTTGTCATGTTATTTGGGCTAAATGTTCACTAGAACCTTCATGGAATTGAATGCATCACATTAGTGACCAATTACGTATTATTGTATTGTACATATTAACATATAACATGTACATGCACATACTGCACATATACCAATCAGTTTCACATCAACTGATCTGGATTATGCTAAAATTGGCATTCGACCTGTCATGGGCGTATCAAGGCACATATATCATGACGTCACAATATGTATACTTTTTAGCTCACATGCACGAAGTTCAGAAGAGCTTATGGCATACCCCCGGCGTCGTCGTCGGCGTCGTCGGCGTCCACAAACTTAACGTTGAGGTAAATGTCTTATAACTTATGTTTCCTTTCATTGAACACCTTGTTATTTCATACATGCATTCATCTGATGATACTCTATCGTGCTATAGCAGCAAATCCATGACCCACTGCCCGCCCCTTACCCCAAGGTAATGAGCATTTCAATGTTGAACAGTCTCCCTTGCACTCGCAGTGAATCAATTTCAGCAGGTATTCTGGGGCAATAAGGTCAATGTCATTATTGGAGTTGATTGTGTGTCATTGATGCTTCAGCCCCATTCGGTTGGCGCCTGTGCGTTATCATTCCAAGCTTGGATCTGATGATATACCCGAAGATAATGATATGATGCAGATCCTGACGTTGATGGTAAACTCTTTGGATGGATACACTTACCATGCTTGAACTTTTGCATAAATTTACACAGCCTCAGAGCATTGAGATTGCGTACACTATTCGCACCACCGTATATCTTTAAAATGGTGCATTCACCAGCCTCGATTGCACAGATGCTTATGGATCATTGAAAATGCTAGAAACATTTAGGAAGCTGCTCATCGATTTCAATACACCTTTCCCACTCCGTTTAGGCTGGATGTAGTGTCACAACCTAGCATTGCATGTGCAAACTTCAGATTTTTGCACATTTTCACTCCCTAGTACAGTTCGACAATTCTTTATTTGTCATAGTCGGGGAGACTTTTTCGCACCGTGTTTAGTGATAGGTTGATAATACAGATTGTATTCAAGTTCATCAACTTTGTGATTACTGAGTAACAGAATCGTTAATTCCAAATCACTACCGATAACTACTTTTGGTTCAGATGCTGTGGTTTCAATTAACTTTGCCACTAGTAGAACATCCGCGTCGGCTTCGTCATGAAATACTTCAAAATCGTTCTGAATTAGGATGCCACTCAGAAGATTAATGAACCTTTGCTTGTTCATTTTGTTGGACAGAAATACATCTTTTTTTACGTCCAGAATACAGTGTGCCTCAACAAAACATCAGGTCATCGAATTTGGCCTGCTCTGCGACGATGAACCGCGTATGTTGTGGTATGGTGTATATATCCATTGGACACACACTATGGCACCCGGGTATTTCTTCTTTATAACGCCACATACGACTGGCATATCTCTCCCAATGTGGAACATTATTTCCATGGTACACGATGAAGAAGCTAGCCGCCATCCACGACACACTGCGTACCGCTTGGCAGATCCGAAGGTGAATACCTCGCATCACTTCGCAACGTTTTCCAAATTCCATCTGTCAATGCTGGTTTATCTGGCGGTCTCAACACATCCTTCGCTTCGAATATAGATGCTGGGTATGCACACTACTCATGTGAAAATACATCCGGTAAATTGTCATCGTTAATACTACATGAGGCGAATCGTTGAAAGAGCAGCTGTGGGTCTATGTTAATGTCGGAATTATCAACTTCGATTTTGTGTTTCTATTCATGTTCACTATACGGTCATTCTTTCTGAACGTATACTCGACTACTCTTTTGCCTTTAATTGTGTTTAGAATGTCAATACCCATGTTTCTGACATCATAACAACGACGCAACAAGTCCTGCGGCAATAGTTCTCAATGGTATTGTTCCATCGAATGGTGATCGCTCACGAAGAAATGTCAATAGTAGCTCAACATCTTCACCATCACGCTTCACACGCGGTCGACTTGCTCCTTATGCTGGTCGCTGCTGACATATGTTACCGATTCCAGTTCGTGCATCGCACGATTGACAGAGAGACACACAGGTCAAGACATAAGCCATGTTAATCGCTTCGTTTCAGTAAATCCCCTACCCTTATGAGACCACTACCTGACTATCTCATCAGTGATTGTTCAATCACAAGATCTGTGCTCAGACCTGCCCAAAATCGGTCTGACTTCCGAAGCACATGGTGACCTTTTTCAAAGTGTGCGTAAACTTCGGGGAAATCAGTCTCCACAGTTGCCATATTTTGCAGGTACACATTTAAAGTATTTGTGTGATGATTGTGTCCAGTTGCTGCCAGTATAGGAAGGGTTTCAGTGACGGTCTCAATATGTAGATGCCACTGACTGGTCCTCTAGGCTTTCGGTAATTGATCGTGATGTCCACCTAAGTCTACACATACACACATTGACTGGGGGTCCCTAACTGAGCAAAACAGTTTTCTCTCTGCAACATTATTACACAGTCCAGCACAGGGAGACTTTTTGCACTGAAAGAGGTACTGCACGGGTTTAGGTTCGTGTGCTCTTGAAATGACCTTTGGGAGGTGTCACATTATTTGGGTTTTCTCCAGGGCAATGTGTAAGAAGTAGCACCCGATATGATGAAGTATTATGTCATTAATTATTTATGTAACTTCCCATGTGGCATTGAGTAATTTCAAATAATGCCACCAAAACACTTTGTTATTGTTGTTGTTATTGATGTTCCCGGATTCGAAGCTTACTTTTCACTGCACTGCCTAATTAGCCAACATAAAGGGCTGTCTGTGAATGGCCAGTCAAGATATACTGGGAATTATTAAATTATAAAGCAATATAAAACAGCAAAAGTTATTCAACTGCTTTAGTATTGTGGATATTTTGCCAGGAGCAGGGTTGAATCCAGGCCGATGAACTCACCCCTGGACCCGCGCCTGGGTGTAACGCCATAAACACTTTCCATAGTGATTTTTGAAATATGTATATACATATTCCTATATGTGCTTAATACATTTATATGGTGTACTGTGTCTAGTTATCATGATAGAGAGCATCTAAGAATGTATATATTACGCTTTGGCAGCCATCTTGAATTTATGCAAATAAGGTGCTTTCCCCAATGTGCGTTCGGGTGCATTTTGGCCTACACACTCACCAGACCATGCTGAAGCATAATCTGAAATAAAAGCTTGGTAAGCAATTAGTGGTGGGTCAAACTAGTAGTGCACTGTATCTGTTCTAGCCTAATACAAGCTGTGGAGTCATGTTATAATTATTTTTTTAATTGTCTTATAAGACGATCCGAAAAAACTCTCAATTTACATGTTTCATGGCTAATATATATATAAACTTTTATTTACAATTTACCATTTGTTGCGCACTATCCAAATACACTGTGCATATTGAGCACTGATTTTGCATGCGTAGACATAAGATTGACTTACTTATAAATTACCTTGTACGTACAGTATAAATCATGTACAAATTAATTCGAAATCCATTTGAAGACAAATAAACCATTTAACCATGTTCACAAATATTGTTATAAACACCATTTTCTTTATAATTACATTATTCTTGTAATATCCATTATAAGGTAACACATCCACCGAACTTGATCGAGATCGAGTTGTCGATTTGCCATAATTTCCCAATGGTTGATGAACTTTAACTGTAAATAACTTCTAAACACGTGGAATAATTCTTTCAAATCAAGCGCCCTTTGTTTACAAAATCATTCAGCAGGAAACCCAGATATTGCGGCTCGAAACAACCTATGAAATGCGACGACATATCGTGGCATGCGGGAGTGAAAGCTAGTTTTATAGAGCCGCAAATTCGTGGCTGGCGAGACTGGAATAAAATAAATACCGACTCCATTTTGTGGCACGCGGGAGTCAGAACACTGCCAGAGCGACGCGTTATCGGGGCGCTAGGGTGGAATGAGCTATGTATGCTATTAGCAGAGATGTATACTTACAAACATAATTTCAAATTCTCAGAATGTTTTAAAATATGCTAGGTCAAAAGTTGACTTTGTATATGTAATTGGATTATATATGGCACCAAGCGACATGGATTTGCAGATAGGAAGTATTCAAAATAGGACAATCAATTACAGTAACAAATAAACCATCTACAATTGATCAAAATCAGCAGCTTTTAGTTCGTTTTCAAAATTTAGGACCAAACGATTTGATTGTGCCCGGGACAGTTCGTTTAGCTTTTACAATTGCATTAACATCGACCGATGACGATCGCAGAGTGGTTCAAAATCTTGTTTGTGCGATAGTCAAGAAAACAACTATTAAAATATCTGGTAATGAGATTATGTCAATTGACGATTCATTTGTTTATTACATTTACCGTGACATATGGAAAACAACAGCAGAACGAAATAATTTAGTTTATCAAGGTATAGACGACAGTGCATCCTCATATGTAACCACACTATGAACTGGAGCAGCAAATGCTAGATCTACAAATGCTGTAGATAAAGCTATTTCAGACATATTTGGGAACCGGTTCTATACACCATTATATTGTGAACGTCTTGAAGCTCATATGCCATATAATCAATCTGGTTTAGGTGACAGACTTTGATAAGGTCACGGAGCCTAATCGGGCAACAATAGTTGGACATCAATATATGGGACAAATGTCAATAGTATATGAGAGAAGTATTCGCATTAGAAAGATTAACCCTAACCCTATCCCTAACCCAAGATAAAAATGATATTTTAGGGAATATAAATTTGAATACACGCACTCGTTTTATGAACGGAATGTTAATGTTATTTGAAGAACCGCCAGCAGATTTTGCAAGAGACAGTGAACAATTATATAATCTGATAATAAATAAAGTTGAAGTTACTATCGAGGGTGTACATAATCAGCTATACAGTCAAGGGATGAAGTAATATAATATGTGGGATGAAATACGCAAACCGTTTGCTGGCGGACATATTAATGATTCAATAGTGAACGTTATTAGTAAATAATTGCATGTGTCCAGTGTAGCAATTGGGGGCTATCTTACAACAAAATATGGCCTCTGGCTTTACTTAAGAAAGACAGACGATAATCGTTTACATGGAAATGGACGGAGAATAGAAACTAAGCAGCCAAAGCAGCTGGTACCGTAAATATATATTTATTTTTAATTCAAGATGCGCAAATAAATACAGCAAATGGAATATATGTATCGGCGTTGTATTGATTTGTCAAAGTATGCGCATAGTGCTATTGTTTGCGGTAACACCGAATGTGGTAAAAATAAATCTGTTCTTGACCTACTTGAGCTTTCACAGCAACAAGGTGGATATACTGGAATATTTGAGAATATAGTTATACTGTGTTCAACTGTAGCATGGAACAAGGCTTATACAAACAGAAGTTGGATATGTGATGTAAGGCACCCGAGCGATAAACAAATAAAGATTGTTAATCCCGTTAGTAGTAATGGTGAAGAGATGTGTCAAGAACTGTTAAGATTATTTGTTAATAAATATGCTGGAAGTCCTACATTATATAGCATTGATGACTGTTTAGCTACAAAGCAAATAACTAAGAAATTATATATGCTGTCACAGCTCGCATTCACTGGGCGACATGCGGAACAAAGCGTTTGGGTTATATCGCAGAGATATAAATCAGTTTTGAAAATACTTAAGAGAACAGAAACAAAATGGCTGTGTATGTTTTATACGAAGGATAGACATAGATTTGAGGACTATTTGACAGAAAATGACGTTATTCCAACCCTGGAGGAAAGAAACAAAATAAGAAAAGAGTTATCGAAAACAAAACATTATAAATTGTTTATTATAACTGATCAATATACTGGCTATAAATTATTTAAATATTGCTGAAGAGTGCTTAGTATTGCTTAGTATTGCTTATTCTGTTTGTTTTATTTTCTTTTACCTTAGCTTTGCTGAGTATTGCATAGCTAAAATTGTTGAGAACTTCTTAGCAAATAAGCAATACTGAGTAATATTAAGCTAAATTTTAACTTAAATAGTAATAATATAAATAATGTTTGTTATATTGATATGTATATAATTATTGATTATTATACTTGGCTGTGTTTGAGTTTATTTTAAAATTAAAAAACATGTTATATAAAATAAAAATGGAATGTGACGAGCTTATTGAGAAATTAATTGATGATGACAGTACTGATAATGACAAAAACACTTGGTAATACTATATCAAATGTTTATGCTATGAAAGCTGGTAAAGTTCGACCTATACCTGAAGAAAATCAAAGCAAGCTAGTATTTGCCTTGGAGGATGACCAGTTTGTTGAATACGCTCTAACTACAACTTGCTGCGAGTTATACTTTAAGTTCGGTGCATTTCTGGCACCAATTACTACAATTATTAAAACAATTAAATATTGTCAATTTAAAAATACAAAAATATATAAATATAAATAATGGAGAACAGATACCTGAAGAAGAAGCGCCAAAGGAGGAGATTAAACAAGTAACAAAGACACCAAACCGGATGAAAGCTGGCAAAAAGGGTGCAACTGTGCGTAAAGCCAAACAAGAAAGTCTAATAAACGAGTATAAAGAAAAACCCGTCGAGTGATTTTCCATAAAACAAAATCGAATTTGACATATTTCTTTGCTGGAAACGGTTTATCTGCTGGTGCTTTTCTTGGGTGGAAATTATTTTTGCAACCACCTACAGTTAATGATAAGGAACATAAAATGCATACAGTTAATGAAATGTCTATAGTTAATACACACTATATGGAATAAATTAAACATTCTATTATTATATTAAAATAACAAACAATGACAACTATCAATAACGACGGTAAAATAATTGGAAATCTTGTTTACCACGCTGCTGTTATTACAGCTTTCGAGATAGGGTATGCACAAATAACAAATAACATTATGAAACATGCTGTGCCAAAGCAACAGCTTGACTGTTATAATATGGCAATGCTTATGCTGGACACTGGTCTTGCTATTGTTACAAGAGATATGCTTGTTAAACAAGATATAATTCCAGATGCTATTTTGAAGTAATAACATTATTATATTCAAAATGGCGTCAATAGCTATGTTGGTTGGTGGTGCATTGGTTAATGAAATAGCGTTTACAGGGAGAAATTTATTATTTAGTTAATTGGGTAGCCATTCAGCCAATGAGGAAAATAAAAGGCACGATGAAGCCGTAGAACATTTTCAAAAGTCACAAGCTGAATGGGCGGTATAAAGTAAAAGAAAATCCTACAGCAAGATGGACGTATATCGTTGTTTTCAAAAGTCCACATATGTCATATGATATTTACAATCTGACATAGTAATGTTCACTTGTCTGATATTTGTGTCTGTAACCATTACAGGTGTTATATATGTATAGTACATACCATAGTAAAACCGGCCTTGATACACTGTGGAAAAGAGATTGAGCCATAAATATTATGAAATAGCAAAACCATGTCCGTAGCTAGATAATTTTGTTGTGAAAAATAAACACTAAAGCCCTCCGTTACTGTGAATTCTCCAGCAGGGATCGAGGCCACGGCCCTATCTGTAATGTAACCACGGTGAGTATTTTGTCACTGTGCCACCGTGGGCATAATGTATTTAAAGTGGCCGATCACCGCGGGCATAGACTACCTGTCTCCCGCGATCACTGTTTCAGGCAGTGGGATCGCGGTGACAGCATCCTCGGTCACTGTGATCACTGTGCGTTCACTGTCGCAACCCCCGCCCCCACCCCCTTGCGTACGGGCCTGTCGTAACCTGTGTCGGCTATCGTATAATTTTTGAGCGACTGACGGGGACGAGTTGGTCGAAAGGCGAAACGGAGGCCGGTCATTAAATTAACGAATAACGGGGACCGATAAGATTTCTAATTACTTCTATTAAGGTAATAATCACACTTTCCATTTACTCATCTGTTGACAATGGATACTTATGTCCGTCTTTACATGTACAGTTACTAATGAAGAGTACCTGCTAATTATAGTTCGTGTTAAAAAACAATAATAATTAGACCGATGGTGTTCAATCTCCCGAAATAATCACAGGTAAGCCGCTAAATGATAAAGACGGGATTATTTCCTTTGCGGCCAGAATGGATTCAATCACCTTTATTCGCAATTCAATCAATCAACCAAGTTAAGAAAATATATATTATACAATTCAGGCCCGTAACCAGATCTGTTGAAGGGGAGGGGGGGGAGGAGGTCGTTTCGAAGGCCCAATGGGCCTGAGGTATCTAGGGGGTCTAAAAAGTGGACATCGAGGCTAAAAATGTGTACCTCGAGGCTGGTCGGGGGGGTCGTACGACCGCTCCGACAACCCCCCCCCCCCTGTCTACGGGCCTGCAATTTGACAAACATTGATGGCATTGTGTCTAAGCAGTTAACACCATAACTCGTGTACATATAGAATAGTGATATAGCATTACGTTCGACTTTAGCTGCATCAAAGTGCGAATGCACACGTACACATACACACGCACGCGCTCACTTAATTCATCGTTTCTCATACAAACAAAAATGTTTTATTTTGCTAAAGTATTGTACCTTCGCGTACATGTTTTTACGTAGATACGCAATCGCGGTGATCCCCCGTGAACGATCACGGCGAATCACCGTGATATCGTTCGTGCAGTGCATCACAGTGACCAAGGATGCTGTCACCGCGATCCCACTGCCTGAAACAGTGATCGCAGGGGACAGGTAGGTTATGCCCGCGGTGATCGACCACTTTAAATACATTACGTCCGCGGTGGCGCAGTGACAAAATACCACAAGAAAGAACGTCTACTGTACTTATTTTGGAGCGCCACCTGGCGTCATAATGGAAGCGTTCCCATTATGACAACAGAGGGCGTTGGACATTTTGCTAAGTTTCATTCGGCCTACTGCTTACTGCGATGCTGGCATCCCTCATTCGGCTATTTTATATTCTGATATGGGCCATTCTGCGTGCTTGCATGCGTCATTCGGCGGAATTCATATAGTCATATAGGCATCCCAGCAAGCAGTGAGCAGAATGACACATGGCAGAATATGGCATGTAACAATGTGAAATAGCCAATCGAGGTATGCAATATGCAATGCAATAATGCAAGATGGAGTTGTCATTAAGCAGTATTGTATAGCCAATATGCAGGATGACATGTAACAATGTCAGATAGCCAATCGAGGTATGCAATGTGAAATGTAATAATGCACGATGGAATTGTCATTAAGCAGTAACGAATAGCCGCAGTGCATGATGGCATGTAACAATGGTCGACTGCATTGTCATGAAGCAGCATGCAATGTAGTGGCGGATATCCCCTTCCATACTTATATACTACTCCACGAAATTTCAAAGTGATGAAGTGGATTGTACTGATGACATTGATACTGTTCCTTCTCTCAGCACTGCCTACTAACAGTAGCAAAATTATCATTACTACAGTGTGAACATTGTGCGTTTCTCATGCTGTCATTATGCTGTGTGCTACTGTACATCGGCTGTGTTTTAACTTTCTAAAGTTAAAGTACTTCTCACATTCACGAGGCAATCTCCGAGAGGTTCTAGTAGAGGGTTTTATCGAGTGAGGTGTTTGACCAGGATAAACTAATCCACTATGTTATATTGTTATATTGTAGTCATACTCATGGTGGTCGATGTCATCATCGTGTTGATATTTAAATCATGTTGGTCATAGCAAAACCATATGAACGTGTTACAGTGGGGAGTGCAACATAATTGTGAATTGTTTGCATGTAGGAATGACACGGATATACAACTAAAGCGTCCCGAGGAGAAGCAGTTGTTATACTGAAGTGCACATCCATGGTCCAGCCTTTTATTCAGCTGTCTTCTTTTGGAACATTTCGAAACAGAGCTTGGCGAGCCGCTGGTAGTGTCGCTGTTGATATAATTTTTCAGAAATTGATTCAGATGTCAGGTACTGCCAAAGGATTTGAGCATCACCAAGTAATACAATAAAATTGTCAGCCACTGTACATGATGCTCCATCATTCCAAGTGGCAACATTTTAGATGATTAAAAAGTTTGCGGAGAGTGAATATGCTTTACACGGCGAATGAGGAAATTAGCACAAAATGTAAATATTAATGCACTGGCATATGGGATAAAAGAGAAGGAAATGAAATTCCTGACGCTTGTGCTTCATATCATCATCTGCATGTGAGATGGACAGATCCATAGAGAAGATATCCGTTATATTGAATTATACAGATACCGCATTAAGTCATACTTCATCGAGGTGTGGAGAGAACATGGTTTGAATCTGTTATGGGTAAGTTTGCTTCTGGTAGGCAGAAGGCACTAAATACACCTTCTAATGTACATTTTTGCCGATAGACGTGTGCAGTGGAAATGCGAACCTGACGAATAACTGGTTACTTGCTTCAACGCTAATGATCTATTTGGAATGAAGTTGAGAAATCGTGTGCATGTGTTGACCATTGTCAAATGCAAAACTTCTTAAAAGTCTGATCAGACCAATCTTTAAAAGTATGTCGAGGATGCTCCACCAACATCAAACGCACATGTCACCCACCTCAAGTGTCACTTAAGCTCATATTCACTCAGTTTTACTATATGCTATTGACATTGTTCTTATTTAACTATCCATTAGAGTCAATTTGGGACGATGGCACGATGCTACTGGGGACATGACTGAAATAGCAAGCAGTGCTACACAAATACTACACCATATGTAACTGCTTTGCCACAAGTCACAGGAATCAAACTTCTAAGAATACGAACTATACACAGGTAATGACAGCATATAATGTTGCATCCCAGCAAGTGTGGCACTAGATATGTTGTAATATGAGGAAATGAGGTCGACCGAGGCGACAGCCGAGGTGGCATTATTTTCCGTGGGTTAACAATATCAACTGGCCCCCATGCTTTGATGTAACATTTACATTTTACCGAACACACCGACAGACATGAATACACACTGTACTGGAGAAATCGTACTTCTGGACTAAGTCGTGTTTGTTGATATTTTCTGCAGACTGGATGCATCAAACGCTTACTGATCTTCATTATTTAATAAGTGTTTGTGATTGAAACTTACGCGCATTCGTGTCGTGAGACATTCACCAGAAACAACTGCACAGCGGCTGCGCGCATGAGACATTAGGTTATGGACCGGCAACAGTATATTTTGGACGTTGTGCATTAGGTAGACACAGTAAACTAGCTGATGCGATGTATATTAATAATGAATATCATCCTACTTCTATGATCAAAAATGTATCGGTATATGCTTTAAATATGTCCAGTCTCAAGACATCAGCCATGTGCTTTGATAACAATAATTGCTTATTTGATGTTCTCTACCGTATTGCAGAATGTGTCTCATAATATATGATACGGTTTCATATCACAATTAAGCCCACTTCAAGAATGAAGAAGCTACAGCGAACACACCATATTGCAACACACATGTTGATTTGGTTGTTTTTGTTTCTCTGATACATAATCATTACACATTATATACAAAATACGATGCCTGACCATGGTAAATGTTCAAATGTTCATCGTTATAGAAAGTGATTTTGTGAGATGATGACGTCACTTCATTTCTTAAAAATCCTATCACATATATATTTGCATGTATTTGTTCTATTGATAGTAATTATCACTTCGTATTATTCTACAAACATACATCAAATGCTGTATTTATGAACTTAATATGGCCATCAATAGAGATTCCAAGAAGACGTAAATTTTAAATGTCACCTGTTTGATAATGATATCCACTTCAGACTGTTGACAAGCAAGCCAAGAGTTCTCAATAAGAGGATCAGACATGTTTACAATCATTGGCTTTGATGCACTGTAACAGGTTGCATGTCTAAGTAGCTGGATCTCAAACAAAATTGAAGTCCCTTCCAATCAGTTAGGAAACAGGGAATTAGTGGAAAATGATACGTAATTTAACCTTCTGACCAATATGTGTTTCGAATTAACCCTTAGACCGCTATATTAATTTTTTTGTCGTCTGTTGTTAATTTTATATTTTCCATTTTTATCATCAAAAACATGCTTTGACAACACTTTAGAATAATTTCCATCATCCATGTGTTGTCAAAACATGTTTTTATTGAGAAATAAGGCAAGATATAAAAGTAACCGCAGACGACATTTGTTGTGAGTAGCGGTCTAAGGGTTAATATCATATTCAGCTTCACAGCTACAAATGTAGACCCGCGCTGTGTCCCGGCAATAGGGTTGTTTTCCGGCATTAGGGCTGTGTCCCGGCATTAGGGATTAGGGGTGTGTCCCTGCATTAGGGGTGTGTCCCGGTATTAGGGATTGTGTCTCGGCATTATGGCTGTGTCCCGGCTTTAGGGGTGTGTTCCGTAGGGCTGTGTCGCGACATTAGGGGTATTGTGTCCCGTCAATAGGACTTTTTCCGGCATTATGGTTGTGTCCCCGGCATTATGGCTGTGTCCCGGCATTATGGTTGTCTCCCGGCATTAGCGCTAAGTCCCGGCATTAGGGGTGTGTCCCGGCATTAGAGCTGGCCCCGCATTAGCGCTGTGTCCCGATACAGGGGCGTCGGGACTGTTCCGATGTCTGTATTGAATATAATATAAAACGGAATGTAAATATTATGTATGCATTTTTTCTCATTTCTCATCAAAATTGTATGTTGTTACCACTCAGTTGACGAGAAGGTTCAGCTGAGTGGTAACAATTACATACACTTTGGGGTGAGGGGAGCGAGGACACCCATTCGATTAGCCGGACAAATCTTATGATGCTTCCGACACCCCGGCAATATCCCCCAATCTCGTATGTTTGGCTGTCTAATTCCCGCCTTTGATGATGTTTGCAGTCTAATTTCCAGTGTACGCCCTCTGCCTGCCATCACACAGGGCGAGTAAGACGTAAGTATAAGCCATACAGTGTCAAGAAGTCTCACTAACAGCACGGTTAATGCAAAAAGAAACATCCGTTGTAAATATATAAAATATGCCTTTTATTTTGTTTTTACACTTAGGATAAATTTAGCTTACAGGAAATCCTGGAAATCAGCGATATCGGGGACCGTGTCAAATAAAAAAAATATTTGTTTATTATAATCTAAAATTTGGCCAGTATATTCAACATAATTGCCTTTTTACTTCTAATTATTTAATACGTAACATTTTTGCAGACATGTGCACGCGAGGCAGCCGCTGATACTACAATGCAAACGTAAGTTCAGCACGTGGTAATTATTTGAGAAGACCCCTTAAACTTACAGGGGCGTATACTGCCAGTAACCGAGTACAATAGTTCGGCGGAATAACATCACGGTTGTAAAGACTTCCTGGTCCGACAGATCACCCAATATCGCAATTCGGATATTTACAAAATGCGTCATGTACAGACCCGATTATATTTCTTGTTTTGTGATATAAGATAACCTAAATCTATAGAGCGTTGTCGGTATGGTACGTACAAGATAGTCGGTCATACAGAGTGGCCTGCGGTTCTCTTACCAGGCGAATTGCAATTCCTGGAGCGCAGGATTGCAATTCGCGTTTCCATTAATTGCAATTGGACCGCAATCGGACTGCAATCATGTGACTGCGGTCCAAAGAGTTCGTTGCGGAATTGCAAATCTTATAGCGCAATTAGCGCTGCGCTCCGCTTTTAATTGCAGTTTACGCTCCTTTGTTTCTTTAAACTGCGAAAGAATGACCGCTTTACGCTGCGCTCTGCGGTCAAACCAGCGGACCGCTCTGCTTGACCAATGCGGCAATAAAATCGAAATAGTTGACAAACGTATCCGTGTTCCAATCCAAACTGTTATCCCATCTATGTCATTCAAAGTGACTAGAAAGTCAGCGGTATTGCTGATCTGTTTATTTGGTTCGCAAATATAAATCGGCGGGTTATTGCGAGACAAACAGTGAAACATTGACCTTGACAATTTCTTGGACAAAACAAAGTGTCGTCACTGCTGACAGATAACACTACGACGGCGCATGGAAACATCATTATTCTGGTACTTGGAATCAAAATGGTGGATATTAAGATCAATCTGTGAGGCGATGACAGAACCTTTAACTTTTTGTATCACGATATCAGCTACAGGGATTGTTGGACGCATTTATTTAGAAACACAAGAGATTACAACCCGCATTGGATAATATACTAAGTGACATTTTGTTCTAACGTACACCAACATAGAGGATTAGATTTGCGACAATGTTGGATTCTGGATTTTGTGGACACAGAAATCGGAGCTGGATAAGAACCGACAGACGTGATTCTGAATATGCGTGCTTGGTTTGTGGTTATTCTTCCAGATCATGTCATGCATGTTTTAATTTCACGTCGTGTCATAGCAGCACTATTGAACATAATGAATAACTTTAATATTCTACACCAGAATTAAAGTCCATTCATCGTCTGATATGTAACTGATGAATTAAGGTAAGTTACTTGTATATGACAACTTTTGCCTCACTAATTGTTATGCCCCGCCACAATAGTGGAGGGGGCATTTAGTGTTACCCTTGTCCGTTCTTCCGTCCGTCACCAATCTAGTAACTCGTAAAACTGTTAAACCGTAATAGCTACAGACCTGAAACTTGGTACATGTATGTTTGATTCGACCCCATGGTCATGGATTATCTCCCCCTTTTCAAGTTAGAATTTCCAATTTTGGCTTGTAGCTCGTAAAACTGTTAAACCCTAATAGCTACAACACCTGAAACTTGGTATGTAGCTTCCTTATGATGAGTAGATTTGCAAAGTTTATTTTGATTCGACCCACGAGTCATGGATTATCTTCCCCTTTCTGAATTAGAATTTGATATGTTTTCCTTGTAACTCGTAACACTTTTGTAATAGCTACAGCACTGAAATTTGATATGTAGATTTCTTATCATGAGTAGATGCGGAAATTTTATTACGAGTTTTGATTCGAACCCCGTGTCATGCATTATCACTCCCTTTTGGACACTGGAATTTTGCCTTGTGTACTATCAAAGCGATATGTGGGGTATCCGTGTTCTATGAACACATTTTCTAGTTTAGTTATCTCCCTTTGTTTTCTGGCGCACTGATTTGTCCGGAGCATAACGCGAACACCCTTTGCAATATTTTTTTATGAAACTTAACACATGCATAGGTCTCACGGGACAGTGCGGAGCTAGCGTTAAAGGTGCATGCCCACTCAGTAGGCACAACATGTTATTTGTGTCAGAAACATTATTGGAGACATTTTCTGGCCAGATAAACAATCATTTATCATTACCCACGTATTGTTTGGCATGATTATATATTTTATATCGGAAGAAAATTTCCACATTGATATCTGGGACGATAACCGTGTTTCCTTAAAATGTTAAATGACATTACTATTTATTCTCTGTATTTATTTTTTGATGTGCAATGATCATACTTTATAATCTGTCAATGTTTGTGTTCAGTTGATGCATTTAATTAGTATAAATCATTATAAAATATCATGCCCCATTTGCACATGAAAATACCGATACCACCGCGCGTCACTATCAGTAAAATAAATATTACCAAATGATTATATCTGTGTAACCGGTCCATTATTCAGGACTTTCAGTACTTTGCGTTACCTTCTGATTTATGTGTCGGTAGAGTTATTTCCCTTGAGTGGGCATGTACCTTTAAGAACACTATATCTCTGAAACCGCTTCACCAATTCACTCGAAACTTCACATACTGTGTATTTGTCACCCACATTTTCATTATTATTTATATGTGCCCAATGTCACATTCAAATTACTTTGAAATTTCTCTTAAAGTTCTCGTTGGGCCCGCTTGTAGACATAGCGATATAGTCGGCACATTGGTGTGCTTTCAGGATAGCACGTTATCAGTCGGCCATGCCGAGCATAGCACTTGATCAGTCGGCCATCACACCAGGACTACTTTAGCACTTGATCAGTCGGCCATCGCAGCAGGACTAGTATAGCACTTAATCAGTCGGCCATCGCACCACGACTACTTGTAGTTTAGAACATGATCAGTCGGCCATCGCACCAGGACTAACATAGCACTCGATCAGTCGGACATCGCACCATGACTAGTTTAGAACTTGATCAGTTGGCCATCGCACCACGACTACATGTAGTTTAGAACATGATCAGTCGGCCATCGCACCAAGACTAGTACAGCACTTGATCAGTCGGCCATCGCACCAGGACTAGTTTAGCACTTGATCATAGACAAATACTGGTGGTGGTGGTGATACACATTGTTCCCACTGAGGGATATAGACCGGAACTTTTAGGACGCCAAATGTAGATGGCTTGTGTGTGTGGGGGATCATTGTTTTGTGTCCCCGGCGGTGGTGCGGAGTACAATGATGAATTACTGATGAATTACTGTATTGAACACACATGTATATGCACTGTGATACCGTACTTCACAATCCTCAGTTTTAAATTGTTTCTGTATCGGAAAACTTAAAATTTATTTATTTTGAAAAAGTTAAAATTGTGGCAGATGATCGAAATGAAAACCGGATGTTTACATGTGAAATGAACCTGTGCATCGGTATATTTTAACCGCACGATGACCCACTGTATATTCATACCATATCCGTACGGATATATCGTATATACGAACGGATATCGTATGTTTGTATAATATTCGTATAGTACGTTTGTATAATGTAAACAAACTGTACTATACGATGATACGGTAAGTTTTTACCGCAAATAGCGAAATAATGACCGCACAAACGGTATCGCTAAATAATGACCGCACAATCTGGACCGTGAAAGAATGACCGCACAAACGGTATCGCGAAAGAATGACCGCAAAAACGGGACCGCGATTGGACCGCAGTTAGACTGCAATTTCATAGGGGACGAATTGCAATTCAAGGACCGCTGGATTGCAACTCTTGGTAAGAGAATCGCAGGCGGGAGTGTACCACAGTATTTGACTAATTCCCGGTCAGCGGGTAGACACGGGTAGGCCGCATGCGAATAGTATTATAACGCGTAGCAGTGATAGTAAATTGGTTATATATTTTACTAAGTGTGGCTGCGGCTCGGCTGCGGCTGGAGTATAGGATTTGTGACCAGTGTAGCTCCTGATCAAATAAATAGCACAATCATGTAGCATGATAAGGATCTATATTGCTTGTTATAATCTGGGACGAAAATTGTCCCTGTTATAATTGAAGTTGGTCGAAAAATCCATAAAGCTTGATAAGCCCCATTTCTCCAGTCACTGTCACATTTATATTTAGAAACTTGCAGAAAGTCAAAGCAATACAAATTTCCATGAAAACCAAACACCGTCACGAATGGCCTCTTTGTTTTTGTTGTCGTTCTTCGCCTGTGGGGTACGCGCAATGTCAGGGGGTTATATATATTTAGACCCCGGCCCACTGGGGAAGCCGCAAGCGTCTGTGACAGATCCTGTATGCGCGTGGTGTGCATATAATCCGCACTGATACACACAAGTGAGCGGCCTCTGTGTCACAGGCGTTCGGCTTTATGATAGGAGGGTAGAATAATATTCTATTTTACACAACTCAAGTATGTACTAGAGCATATACTTAAAATCTTTAGTTGTGACAGCATATGTTTGTTTGTTTGTTTCTATTGTGTGCATGTAGCATTGTTCTAAAATAGGATATTAAGTATTAGTATATCCTGTCACCAAGCCGACCACCTCATTCTGTTTCACGGAGCCTGTGTTCCGGCTTTCGTCCATCGTTCCGGAGTTACAGGGTCCCTGTTGTAAGCTTTATAGAAACAAATGTCGACCACAACGGCTCCGTCGCCACTAGACACTACTTTTGTACCGTTTTTGCTACCAAAATGAGGTCGCACATTTATTCCATTATTCTGTCTGCTTTCCCGGCAATCAGCATATTTAAATTAATTTAATTTTGATAAACACATAAAAAAGGCTTTATATGCCTGCAACCGCCCTTGTAGCTTAGATAATCTCATTATCAGCTATACGTATGACTTTTACTTTTCATCTGTCTTTTATATTTTCTGTATCCGTTAGATCAAACGGATACAGAAAATAGATAATATCACCTTTGTTCTGAGTACATAACTCTAATTACATTTCATTACATTGCACTACATAATAGAATAGGACAACCTGTTGCCTATAAAGCGGAATATGTGCAGTTAATCTCAGACGGATGTCTTCAACTATTTCATCTGTATTTTGTATGTTCTGTGTTAAATTCGTTAGATGTAACGGATACAGAAAATTTAAAAGACAGATGAAATAGTAAAATACATCCGTAGAGCTAAGATTATCTAAGCTACTAACCTTGCATTTGCGTTGTAGTTATAGTTCACCCAGCCGAGATAATCGCAGCTAATTAGTAATAAGGTAACTTGAATATTCTGTGTAATGCAGGGAAGTTGCCCGTCGTTACAGGCAGAAAATTCTGGTTACTAATAAGGAGGTATTATACTACTTCGGTTGTTTGTATTTTCTTCTGTATCCTATTACAAGTATTAGCATTAATCAATTGCATATCGAGGGTTCAGCGCAATACGGTTGTAACTCACTTTTTGTAAAATGTTCAGGAGAGCCAAAGATATTTCTAAAACTAACAATTACACTAAGTTATGTACCATTTTCACTTATATTTTGTAATAACAGACATGAAAAATAAATAACCTTATGAAAAATAAATTAAAATAAATAAAAAAGTATTTTAGCAAATATTTGAGTTACGACCGTATTGCGCTGAAAATAACAGCCAAAATGCTGAAACAGTTCAGCGCAATACGGTCGTAACTCGGAATAAATTTGTAAAAATATGTTGTAAAACTTGATATTTTGATTTCAGCTTCAGCAATTTACTTGCAATGAATGAAAATATTCTTGATGTATTTTCTTTTCTCAGCATGACATGTTATTATCATCAAGGTCTTGACCTTGACCTTCAGTGGTCAGCTTCTTTTAGCTCATAAAGCATGTGTCGTGTACATATCTGAATTTAATGTTTTTCACTAATATCAGTACATACACAGATGCAACTAGTACTGCTTATTTATGCACTTGCAGATATACACTTTACATAATTACATTATTATTAGTGTCATGACCTTGACCTACATTTACATCTGTTATTATCATACATATATGGTAACAAATAATTGATAATGGGCCGTTTATCTTGAAATAGTTTATTGAAATCAAAGTATTTTTTTATTTCAATTTGAAACTACTGACAAACTATTTTAATTATATTGAGCCATTCTTGAGGTTTAACAGACACCCATCACCAGTAATAATATCTACAGTTATTAAAGGTACTGTGTCTCAGATGATGTTTCAGATACTCAATAATTTGTGTTGTTTTTCGTGTGAAAAATCACACCATATCATTTGATAATAATTTTGTACGGATCTGTTTTCTGTGCATATCTGATATCTAGTGCTTTTAGCCATAATCATAGCAATTTATAAAAATTCATGCATTATCCAAGCTTAAATATTGCGGATTAGTTTTGGAAAAATACAATCTTACCTCGAGTTACGTCAGAAATTATTTGGCTTTCTCGTTTTAAACTCGTATTAAAATGACACATGGATATTCCACATAACCATGTTTAGCCTTGAATATTGGAATGAAATTATATAATTATTTTTACATTATTATGTATTGAAGATATATTTCCATGATTTCTGTCACTAGAAATTATGGATTAGTATAAAGTGTCTAATAAAACAATGTAAACAGTAACGTATATGAAAACACGGTTTGAGAAAGACATAGTCAACTACACTAATTATGAAACATAATAGATTTTAGAAAGTAAGGGAGTATGTATCTGGTAATACCCATGCATGTGGTCCACATCATGTGTAACATGTGTCATGTTTGAATTAACAATTGTTTTTCATGACGCCATCCGTCACCAATTCTATGAAACTGAATTAGCTGCTTTGTAAGACCATGATAAAGCCGCTGGCACATACAGAGTCCACTAATTTTAGACTGCCGCGCCAAACGACTAACATAATTAAGGTACTTTGTAACATAGCATTCTTATGTTTACAACACCATTTATGACCATATAATACAATGTATATGCTTTGATATTATACTAATGGCTGTCTGATGTTTATTGTTCAACATATATGACGAAAAAATAACCTTTAAAAGCAAAAGAGGCTGTGAAATCATAAAATACTGATCTGAAACAAACTAAAATGACTATTTCAATCATGTTTCTGACTTAATTCATTCATGAATGTCTGATCTCTATAAGTAAAGATTTATTAGAAAATATTACAATTCTATCGTATGCTCAGCACAGGAGCTCCTAAATCTTCGGCAGGAAACTGTCAGTGCAGCTACATCCAGTGAAATCACACCTACCGGTGACGAAATTAGGTGTAGATTTATTTTTTACTTTCAATGCGACAGTCTCCTCCAATTGAATTGAAAGTATATATTATAAGATACACACACTAACATAATACTACCTGAAATTAGAAACAAGTCACGGAATTGAATGTGACAATTTGAACAAAAATGTAATTAATAAACATTTTCATAAATACAACTTCCGGACTAGGCATATTCCGTTCTGATAGCATTTAAATCCCCTATACAGCTCAAGTTGCCGAATTTGGCCTCATATTGGGTTTTCCCATACATAAATCCAACAGGTTTCTATTTACACACACTTTGAATCGGTTTGAATTCATTTTGGTACAAAAATGAGTTTGTAGTCGATGAAAATATAAATATTTGTTGATAAACGAACAGCAGGTGCGTGTTTCAAAGCCCGATCGATTTTCCGATAGACGCTCGGGTCAACTCATCAACTACCCAATTCGCGGCCGATGAATTGCGATAGCCGGAGTTTATCGACTCGCTTCCAAGCCGAAGCCGTTGGGTTACGGAAATTAAATTGTCAATATTGACATTTTGCACTGAGTGGTACACAAAACAAGTTTTAGTTGTATTCACATTGCGATTAAGATGTAAATCTCAAGACTTGAGATGTATCTATTAGGCAGTATATGTTAGTTTTGTGTACTAAATCAGTTGCCAAACATGTTTTTGTGTTTGAAAAAATCGGAAAATTGTAATACTGAGCCGTTCAGGCATTTAAGTTTATAAAAATAATGTTTAAATCTATTTTCCTCCTGACCATGAGGTCAACCTCATTTTCAACTATATACAGTACAACTTATTTCTCCCTTTATTTGCTATTTATATTGAACAATTAAACAAAATTAAACAAAAAATATTTTTTTGGCTGAACTTATTTGGCTTCGTCAGCGGAACATTGTTTAATTGTATAAGTATTTTTAAATGCTACAGCTATATGCAGCATGCATTAATACTTTTTAGCATTAAATATTGAAATTACATGTAATTTATATTACATGTGCTCATGGTGTCATGTTTATTAATGTAAAATAAAATGGAAAATGCAAAGAAAAAATAAATGATTGTTTTTCTTAACGTACTGCGGTTTTGTCAGTTAAACATTATTTTCAATCTCATATTTTTTAATAAAAAAAATGTAAGTTTTTAAATGTAATATTATTTTCTGACAAACTACAACTTGATCTTTATTTACATATCAAAATATCATTGTGGAGCTACAATACTATTGTATAAAATGCAGCACAAAACTGTTGTACAAATAACTGGAGTTACGACTGTATTGCGCTGAAATTATTTTTGCATTCCCAGATTAATATTTTTTTCCAACTTGCAATTGTTTTCAAATGTTTAAATAGTTTGTATGTACTATGTAGTATAATTTGTTTTACTAAATACAAGTCCACAATTATTTATAGTTCAAAATTGCACTATAGATCCACCACAATTTGTTATAAAATGCAGCACAACTACGTTGCACATGCAATTTGAGTTACGACTGTGTTGCGCTGAGATTATTTGGCGATTTTGAGTTACGACCTCATGCCAATGACCATTTATAGCCTTAAGTATTGGAATTAATTATAATTATAATATTGTTACATATGCTGTATTAATAGAAAATACATTAGAAAATGCAAAAAAGTTAATTTCCAAAAAAAAGTGAGTTACGACCGTATTGAGCTGAAACCTCGATATGTCACTTAAATTCTTCATTCCTCAATTAAAGTATATGTTGTTACCACTCATTTGAACCGTCTCGCAAATGAATGATCACAACATATATATATATGCAGAAAAGGGGAAAGATTTTTCCGTCCGATAAAAACCAGCTATAATTCACAATATAAATAGCTTACAAGGGGTTGGTGTTTTGTGGATGGAACTGACTTTGAAGGTAATATTAACATTTTAACATTTCACAACAAGAAATTATGTTATGCAAATTGTACTATCTGGTACAATAGTAGACGAAATGCATTACCAAATTGGTTCGGATTAGCACAAAAATGGTTCGGCGGCATGAAAATGGTTTGGTTAGGCATGACAATGGTTTGGGTGGCCTGAAAATGGTTTGGGTTGGCATACATAGTTGGAATCGGCTTGAAAATGGTTTGGATCGGAATGAACATGATGAAAATTGTTCAGATCGGCATAAAAATAGTTTGGATTGGAGTGAAAATGGTTCATATTGACATGAAAATGGTTCGGTCCGGTATGATGATGAAAATGTCTCAGATCGGAACGAAAATTCTTCGGACCAACATGAAAATGGTTTGGATCACCATGAACATGGTTCGGGCATAGACATGTTTTGGGCATGAAAATTTATCGGACCAGCATGAAAATGGTTATAATCAACATGAAAATGGTTCGGTCCGGTATGATGATGAAAATGTTTTGGGTTCGGAATGAAAATTCTTCGGACCGACATGAAAATGGTTTGGATCGGCATGAACATGGTTCGGGCATAAACATGTTTTGGGCATGAACATTTATCGGACCAGCATGAAAATGGTTATAATCAACGTGAAAATTGTTCGGTTCGGCGTAAAAATGTTTTGGGCATGAAAATGGTTCTAATCGACATGAAAATGGTTCGGATCAGCATGCAAATGTTTCAGACAGGCATGAAAATGGTTCAGTCGGTATGAAAAGTGTTTGGTCGGCATGAACATGTTTGTATGAAACTGGTTTGGTCTTGAAAATGGTTCATATGAACATGAAAATGATTTGGATCGGCATGAAAATTGTGTGATTCGGATCTGCATGAAAATTGTTCAGACCTTGGCCAGTTCTTTCAGATTAATCAGTCTGGATCATGTTGGAACATTATAATTAGTGCTGTAGCCTCTTAGCTTAGCTTCTAGAGCATTTTGAAAACTTCTAGAAAATCAACCAAAATCTGAAAATGCAGGTCCGAAACATTTCCATGCTGATTTGAGCCATTTTCATGCCAATCATAATAATTTTCATGCCGATCTGAACTATTTTCATTACGATCCAGACCATTTCATACCGCTTCAAACAATTTTCATGCCGCTCTGATTTATTTTCATGCCGTTCCGACTTTTTGTATTTGATAAAATTGTAGTAACATATTGCATGTGATGTTTAACTTGATATACTGCAGATGACCTACATGAAAATTAACTTGTGCTTGTGATCATTTGAGACACGTCGGCTTTTCATTTGAAAATAAATACAAAGTCAAAGTGTTAAGATGACACTTTATCAGGTAACGATCTTCGTATTGACCGAATTCTTACTGACTGATAAGATATTGTTGTATCAGGTTTTGACCTGATACAAACAACCGGGTTACAACAAAGTGAAAACTGACGTTCAATTGGTCGGATGACATCCAAATGGCGTTATCGAATGACGTCGGTGTAATGACGCAACGCAAACAAGTCCGCATTATATCCAGAGATAATTACGTCATTTTTTAGCATACATCTAAAACGTTACCTGATAAATAGAATACCATGCTAGTGTCTTTTGATATCCTGTTTATCATACTCGGCTGGGAGAAGGTAGGAATTCCTCGGCAAGCCTCGGAATTCCTACGCGTTTCCTAGCCTTGCCTGGTAATTTATATATATCAAGTAACCTGCCCTGTATTGACCGAATACGTACTGACTGATAACATATTGTTATATCAGGCATTGACTTGATACAAACATCCAGGTTAATACAATAACATGAACATTTATTTTCCATTGGTCGGATGACGTCAAACGTTACCGAATGACGTCAGTGTAATGACACAACGTAAACAAGTCTGCTTTCTGTCCATAGATTACGACGTCATCTGACATTCTGTGGTCATCTTTTAGCATAAAACGTTACCAGTAGTATATAGGGAGTCAAAATGATACCATCAACGTGTTTAACGTTATTGAGCTGTATTGTAGCTCCCACTACCAACCAAAATTTGGTGGTGGTATTGAACGATAAAAAGTGGTATTGTAGTCCAATTATATTGAACAGAAAAAAACAATACCAATTATACCACTATTATTAGAGAAAATGGATAATAAAATACAATGGGAATTGAAAGTTTATAATGACTGTGTTGAAGAAGCTTACGAAGAAGACGGGGGTTATAGTCCTATATATAAATTCTATAAATTGAAAAAACACTAGGCGATATCGAATAAATGAAATATCAGCGTAATTTATTACACTCCGATAAAAACGTTGCATTTACAATATTATACCGGCAATTATGTGAAATATACAAGGGGCAAATACAAACATTAAGATGGATAATGCACATCGGATATGAAACCAAGGTGTATTCTATAAAATTGTTAAAACCAACCGATTCGTTTACGAATATACATTTCTACGATATCTCTTATAAAGATATTGAAAAATTATTATTGGACAGAAAAAACACTACTAATTAATTTATGTTTTAATCATAACACCAAGCAGACGACAATGTTCCAGTTACAAGGGTTATGAACATGTGTATATTTATAGCCGAGGTAAACAGACGGTTATTTATAGCCGAGTGTATTTCTCCTTATCGATGGTATGTACACGGGCTATCGATTTACAAAGACGATGTGTACACAGTTTATTTATAACAATGTATCGCGTTGATGTGTTCTGTTTTGACTATATCCTTTCACAGTGGACTTATAGTATTTAATATACTTTGATATTTCATAAAATCATCATTTCTTATATTGCACATTTCTGCAAGATCAGCGAATCATAAAAAAGTATTTATTCTATAATCGTATAAATGTTCAATGTACTTAATACCCTTATCATACCAGTTCCTATGAAATATAGGTTTGTTTCGATGTTTTATATTTTTTTTATTCCAAATAATTTCTTTAGATACTGTAACTGTTTGAGGGGAATAGTTTATACTTGCCCAAGATTTCAAAACATTATTTAAAAACGTGTTGTGTTCACCTATGTATTTTGTGTCTTCTGGTTTCAAGTTGCATTCAAAGATAAAAATCCCACCATATCTTTCAAATATTCTTTCATAAATTGCTTTCCATTTCCCTATGTTGGTTGAATCGCATATTATGTTCACCCATGAAGCTCTTATAGAAGTTATAAAACTATCTATGTCTAGCATTTTTAGTCCACCTTTTTCATAGGATTGAATTATTGTATTTCGTTTAACTTTACAAAGCTTGTTGTCCCATACAAATTGAAATAACTTAGTTCTAAATAAATGCTTTTACAGCACTTTATAATAATTTACAACATTCTTTAACAGCACTTTGGAATCATTTCCATTGGAAATGATTCGCAAGTGCTGTCAAACGATGTTTTTTTTTAGAAATACGGCAATATTTAAAAGCAACAACAGACAACAATGGTTGTGTGTAGCGGTCTAAGGGTTAAGCTGTATGTGGGCAGACACAGGTAAATTATGATCACTTCCAGAGATTCCATTGTAAAAGACAAATGGTCTAACCTAACTACTATCAACTATGGATGAAATACTTTTTGTTGATACAATCTAAATATTTTGTTTATTTCTCCATAAATGTATATGTTGTTACCACTCATTTGATGAACTGCCTTGTTGAGATGGTTCAAATGAGTGGTAACAATATATACGTTTGAGAAGAAATAAAAACAAAAATGCTGAAGGTCACAATATACGCCCGTCGAGGCAACGCCAGTCAATAAGGGGAGATAAGTCACTGAAACCAAATATGGTTCTTGCATTTGCTTTCATAAACATGTGTATTTGGTTATGCTCCGTCAAATATGGAGGAGTACGGCCGAACTTTCATTACATACCTTTGGTGGAAACCCCTTGAGAATTAATAGGCTTAGGTGTTATGGAACAATTTCCATTATTGTTGGCGGGAGACATACTGTCTCCACGCTATTGTGATCGTGATTCTGGCCGTTTGCACGGGTCTACTTTCGGAAGTGGCTCTCTGTTCATCGGGGGACGTCTCAATAGGCTCAATTTGCATTCGCAATTAACAACAGTCAGGTGACATTTAAAGTCAGCGAGTGAACTGAAAGCAAGTTATTAATAGCAACGGCAATGCTCAACATTATGTGTAAAATAGTTGGCATGCCCAACTTTACTTTTGAAGAGAACAAATTGCTGATATTGAGACGCCACCCGTATCGCTATTGGGATCGTGATTCTCTGTTCATCGGGAGACGCCCCCAGTATCGTGTACCACGCAGTCGCAATGCGACGTCGAAGGTCATTTCTTTTTTCATATTGTGGTTTACGGGCGATTTTCGAAAAATTACCCTCTGGGTGAGCGAAACAAAATTCATGAAAACATTTTGCCGTTCATGCAGCATACACGTATGTAGGCCTACGCCCAGTCATAATTTTGAAAATATTTCACATAATACGTCTCTAATATACCTCGTAAAACGGTTTATTAGTCGGACATAAAGCACCTTTGCTTCATCAACCTATTTGTGTTTACAGCAGGCTGTATTTTACAAACACCAGTAACTGATCAAGTTCTCCAAATTTGCAGATTGTACATCCAATAATCAACATCGAATATATTTCTAACAAGGAATTTCTGAGTATGCAAATTCACAAGTGGCTACTTGTCTCCCGCCAGTCAGTACTTTCAGTACTTTGATTTGTCTTAAGACCTCAATTGTGTGCCCGGACGGACAGACGTACAGAACCTCAGGAGCAAAGCAAAATGCCCCCTTACTATCACGGTAGAGGAGCATTGGAGCAATGCGTGTGTGAAATGTGAAGCAGATCAGAGCAAGGAAACATAAATTACAAGCCATTTACCCGAGTGTTAAGGTTTCAAACGCACCAAGTATGTGACCTTGACCCTGGGCTTAGCGGGGGCAGGACGAATGTGGATTTGTCACAGAGCGGTAGAGGACCATTGGAGCAATATGTGTTTGAAATGTGAAGCAGATCCGAGCAAGAAAACATAAATTATAAGCCATTTACCCGAGCGCTAAGGTTTCGAACGCACCAAGTATCTGACATTGACCTTGGGCTTAGCGGGGGCAGGACGAATGTGGATTTGTCACAACATGGTAGAGGACCATTGGAGCACTGTGTGAGTGAAATGTGAAGCAGATCGAGCAAAGAAACAGATATTATAAGCCATTTACCCGAGCGTTAATGTTTCGAACGCACCAAGTATGGAACCTTAACCCTGGGCTTACCGGGGGCGGGACGAATGTGGATTTATCACAGGATGGTAGAGGACAATTGGAGCAATGAGTGTGTGCAATGTCAAGCAGATCCGAGCAAGGAAACATAATTATAAGCCATTTACTTGAGCGTTAAGGTTTCAAACGCACCAAGTATGTGACCTTGACTCTGGGCTTGGCGGGGGCGGGACGACGAATGTGGATTTGTCACAGGATGGTAGAGGACCATTGGAGCACTGTGTGTGTGAAATGTGAAGCAGATCCGAGCAAAGAAACAAATATTATAAGCCATTTACCCGAGCGTTAAGGTTTCGAACGGACAAGTCTGGTACCTTGACCCTGGGATTAGCGGGGGTGGGACGAATGTGGATTTGTCAGAGGGCGGTAGAGGACTATTGGAGCAATGCGTGTGTGAAATGTCAAGCAGATCAGAGGAAGGAAACATAAATTATAAGCCATTTACCCGAGCGTTAAGTTTTCGAACGTACCAATTCTGTGACCTTGACCCTGGGCTTAGTGGGGGTGGGATGAATGTGGATTTATCACAGAGCTGTAGAGGACCATTGTAGCAATGCGTGTATGAAATATGAAGCAAATCCGAGCAAGGAAACATAAATGATAAGCCATTTACTCGAGCGTTTAGGTTTCGGGACGTACGTACGTTACGTACGTTACGTACGTACGTACGGACGCCGGTAACACTATATGCCCCCCTCACCATTCGGTGGCGGGGGAATAACAATACTTCCAATTTGCTGGGTGTTACTTTCACCGCCAGCATGTAAATAGTCAAACAACCGGATAAGCCCTAATACATAACGGAGAGGTCCTGCAATTACGATTAGCTCTAGTGCCACTGTTAGTCGACAAACATCGTGGAAGACGAGAGTGCGAGATATACGCAGTTACCTGAACTCCACCCCGTCATGATTGGCCGTCGGTTGAAGGAGGATATCCCGACCTGACACGGTGCTGTTTGTCTCTAACCTAGAAGTTCAGGAGCAAATAGAACCATGGCCAATTCGATGGTCTAGTATTATATGGTTGTAAGTGCAAAATCACAATTGTCAGAAAAAAAACTGTTTAACATAGATTTATGTAAAATAAGTTCTTATATTTTATGCATATTAATATGTACATTGTTAAGGACTGACACATGTCACTGAATATCTATATACAGTATATCTGACCCTGTTCTTCTTAAGAGTATATTACACAGAGCATTGAGTTGCCATCTCCGCCATTTTAGTTTTTACATGCTATCGGACAGTTTCACAATTTGGAGAATTTGACACGTACAGCAAATACTATGGCACAAAATATAATCACCAGCTGAGATTAAACATGGTGGGGAATCACATGGGGGCCTTTTCACTAAACTTCGCATGACTAAAATGTTCTTAAATGTAAATTTCACATTAACAATGTTTTCTTGTAAACAATTATTGGATTTACATTTATTGAACATATGCTAGGCTGCATATGCAGCATATGCTCAATACATGTAAATCCATCAATTGTTATTTCCAGACGATCCTAAATTTGCACTTACAAACTTTTTAGTCGTACAAAGTTTATTGAAACGGGCCCATGGTCTCTTGTTTTAGTTTGGCATCATGGCGGCGCCCATGAGTTAAGGTAAATACAACTGTGGATTCTTCCTTATAATGATGACCATGTTCCAGTCATTAAAACCATGAGTCTGACAATACTACATCTAGCATCTAGCTCTACATCTCTAGTTAGTCTGAACATTCTGTAGAAAAATGTTGTATAAACATATTTTGCTGCATTTGGAAGCTGTGGCATTTCTCTACACAATGTTCAGTCTAACTAGAACATTAGAACTGCTAAATTTGGTGTTGTCAGACTCATAGTGCTAACGGCTGGAACACAGTGATCATTAAAAGCGTAAAATAGCAGTCATATGGTTTTACATCAGTACTACTCTACTCGATGCCAATGACTCACAGAAGACACAGGTCTGTACATGCACTCAGTTGCATGTGTTAGGATACACAAGGGTCAGGGGTCATGCAGTTACATTTGTTAGGCATGAACAATCTGTTAGGATCCACAAGGGACAGGGGTCATGCAGTTATACAACACAGGGGCCCGTTTCACTACACTTCGTATGATTAAAATGTTCGTATGTGTACAATTATGATAGTCTGTAAATTTCACATTAACAATGTTTTCTTGTAAATCATGATTTGATTTACATTTATTGAGCATAGGCTGCATATGCAGCCTAAACTCAATACATGTAAATCCATGAATTGGAATTTCCAGAAAATCCTAAATTTGCACTTACGAACATTTTAGTTGTACGAAATTTAGTGAAACGGGCCCCCAGGACCTGAGTGAAAAATAAAATATTATTATGACATTGTAAATGTCACTGTGCCTAACAACTATAATGTGATAAGCATACTTATGTAACTATCAGTGAGATAAACAATAATAAATGGATAAGGTGCTGGGTTGTCTTGCATTGGATTGTATTAACCCTTACGCCGTTATCTTAATTTATTTGTCATCTGCTGTTTATTTTCGATTTTCCATTTTAATCATCAAAAACATGCTTTGACAGCACTTTATAATAATTTACAACATACTTTAACAGCCCTTTAGATATAAAAGCAACAGCAGACGATAATTGTTGTGGGTAGCGGTCTAAGGGTTAAAAGGATATATTGACAACTGACTCACAATAAAGTATACCGGTACTAGTAACACTGGTGCTGCACACCACGCGGGCGTAAACTGTTTCATTTCGAAAAATGCACCGGTTTCCTGATGAGATGCCACTTGCATAAACACATTTTTTCTTTAATAAACTGTACAAGAATTTGTGCCGGTTCTGATACAGAAAATGTATATTTTGCATTTATTGAGAGATAGATGGATTTCTTGGCTCAAAGTTAACAGAGGTGTATCAAAGATGTTCTATATAATAAGTTTCGTGAAATATACATACTATACGCATGAACTAGCGTTAGGCCATGTCATTGTTTTTCTCTGTTAAGCGTCTACCTGGATAGCCAAAATATACTTACGTATCCGGTAAAAACAAACAAGGCTTTGACAAAAAAAAACCAATGTAAATTTATGTTAAAATCTTCCTCAACCCTTTGCAGAGTGCATGCAAAGAGTTGATGAAGTTTTTAACATAAAATTAAGTTGCCGCTAAATAATAAGAAAACACTCTTATTAAACGTATTAAGTGTAAATTCATGAACGGATTGAAAACTTAGACAAGTCCCAAATCAATGTTCATATTACTTCACCAGTAAAGTGTAAAATAGCATACACGATTTGTTTGTTTTTTCATAGAACCACTCCCAAAACCTACCTGCACGCAGACACTTTGCAGAGGAAGATGTGTTTGTTTCCTAATATTAAATGCACATATGGATATGCATATTACTAACATGTAATTTCGTCAAAATTATGACGTCATCAATGTGTGTTTAACGTTTTATGTGCTCTAAGGTGGCTCAATGTCATATTAATGAGAAAATATCAAAGATATAATTCTATTTTAAGGCATAATAAAAAAGAAATGTGGCCTGTCGGCACACGAATGCACCCGCTGGCAGCCAAAGAAAACGAGGCATGTTTAAATTATAAGCCATTTACCCGAGCCTTAAGGTTTCGAATGCACCAACACTGTGACCTTCACCCTGGGCTTAGCGGGGGCGTGACGAATGTGGATTTGTCACAGAGATGTAGAGGACCATTGGAGCAATGCGTGTGTGAAATGTGAAGCAGATCCAAACAAGGTAACAGAAATTATAAGCGATTTACTCGAGCATTAATGTTTCGAACGCACCAAGTCTGTGACCTTGACCATGGGCTTACCGGAGCGGGACGAATGTGGATTTGTCACAGGGCGGCAGAAAACCATTGGAGCAATGCGTGTGTGAAATGTGAAGCAGATCCAAGAAAGGAAACACAAATTATACGCCATTTACTCGAGCGTTAAGGTTTCGAACGCACCAAGTATGTGACCTTGACCATGGGCTTAGCGTGGGTGTGACAAATGTGGATTTGTCACAGAGCGGTAGAGGACCATTGGAGCAATGCGTGTGTGAAATGTGAAGCAGATCCGAGGAAGGAATCAAATATTATAAGTCATTTACTCGAGCGTTAAGGTTTCGGGACGGACGTACAGACGCCGGTAACACTATATGCCCGCTCACCATTTGGTGGCGGGGGGCTTACTTTATAGAACGCACGCAATATGCGTCTAGAGGTGCATATTGATCACTGAGTAGCATAATTGAAATGTGTTCTAACTGGTTTGACAAGAAAATTGAAGACAGAAATGTTATTTTGTTTGGTATACCAGTCTGAAACAAGGGCATGTCAGAATTTAAGTTCAAGCATGAACTAATACGTATGGTTTGTAATAAGTCGCACAGGCGTCAGGACCCGTTATATACCTGTTCATCGTTTGATTCGAAGATACTTGCTTAGTAAACGTGATGGAATATATGTATAACATATAATTATGTGAATACTGCCTCATTACTTTATCCTATACGGCACATGGAGTGGCGAAGTCGGACATCTGTGTGTGTTGCAGCCATCAGTCAGTATCATCTGTTCTGCCATTTGACAAAGAACTCAAAATGTGAAGTAGAACATATGATATAATGTAGCTAATCACATGTAGAAAAGCCAGGAGAACGGACTCCTATAAATTATATTACACCAAACTTTAAAATATGTCAGTTTTCTGGACAGGTTTGTGCCTGTGTTTTTAACAACATGAAAAACCATTATAATTGCCCTCATACACAGAAAATCGCACAGTGTATCGTTTTTACCTGGACAACCACACAGCACATACAATATATACCCACTACTGTACTGTACATTGTAAATACAGTGACATGTAAGCAGTTACCTGAGTGTATTGTCTAATATTGGTATAATATTCATAGCTTGCCGTAGTCATATCTGTCTGTTATATATTGCACCAAATTAGTCATATCTGTCTATTATGTATTGCACCAAATTGTATTTGCTTTACTGTCATAGTGTTTGCTGTATGTGTCAAACGCACGAAGTAGTGAAATTGTACGATGGCTTGTACATACAAAGTTGGCGGAGATGGCAACACAATGCTTCATATAGTATACAGTAACAAGACAATATTTACATATGTTATATTCATATATCACATCACTCTTATGAAGCAATTATCATTTAAGTCAAGTGTATCTACCTATCACCTTATACCTTAATCAAACATGCATTAACAATGTGTTTATTATGTTGGTACATATGGTTATGAGTTTTATTAATGCATATGAACACAATAGTAATTGAACGAGGCTTCATGGATATGTCGATGATGCAACGTCACAATGTGCCACCTGCTTATGACTATACTATTTCAATAATCAATTATGTATACATTCTATGTCTGAGTGACCCAGTACATATTCGGAGTGAGCCAGCATGTATACATTTATCCCCATATACAAATTGAAGATGTATGTGACAAAATATAAAATGTGTATCTATGAGCATTGACTAGTTACAACCTCCGTATCGGAACTTATTGAAGGCCCCTCATACATACATCAGTTGTTCGATGTCATGTTGTTCCATATTAGATACCACATGTTGTGCACTATATTGTGCCAATATATCCTGCTAACCCACTGCAGTCGGGACACACTGAGAACAAATTCTTGAATATAAAAACATGTTTATTCAACCAGGAGAGCTATCTTCAAATGTGGCTGTGACTGAAACAAGAATTCCGCCACGGAAGCGGTGTCGCGCCTGCCGAGGCATTTGCCCGTAACATGATCATGAGCATGAGCTAATGTTCACATCACAAAAAACGTCAGAAAAGTGGATGCTCAAAACACGAAAAATGTCAAGGTTGAATAACCGATTGATTGACTATCGGTGTCTAATGGCCTATCAACAGCTAAGGTAATTTAAGGATGGGCCAACGGGTTGGACTATCCTGTATTTAACCGGTCCATAATGAGGGAACTTCCCAAAATAAGAACTCAATATTTACAGAAAAATATATATTCAGCCCAAAAATTATAATATCTGACCAGGTGCCTGGTCCATTCCACACCAGAGTCACTTACCTTCAACCCCAACAGAAATACTAATCTTATTTCTTTGTAATGGGGCATAACAGGAAGAAACCTTTTGACATAACAAAATGGCTAAGTCTTTCCACAACCATGTGAAGGTCAAAAAGGGCAATGTCTTCATGACGGCATGAGTGTGTTCCAAATGTATCAAGTGTCCAAATATTGAAGCAATCCATCAAGTAATATTAACGTTATACGATGATGAAGAACCTTGTACAAACATTTTGATGCAAAAAAAAGCTGCTAAATGTTTCCGCAAACATGTGAAGGTACAGAAGGTCAAGGTTATGTTAATGGCGGTGAGTGTGTTCCAAATGCTCACATGTATCAAGTGTCCAAATATTGAAGCAATCTGTAAATTAAATTAAAGCTATACCATGATGAAGAAAGTTTGTACAAACTTTTGACGCAAACAAAAACATGGCGAACAAATGAAGATGAAAAAGGGCAAGATCATCTTAATGGTGGCATGTGTGTGTTTTAAATGCTCGCATTTATCAAATGTCCAAATATTGAAGCAATCCATCAAGTAATATTAATGTTATACATGTACCATGATGAAGAAGCTTGAACAATTTTTTTGATATTTCGGAATACGACAACGCGTACGACGACGGAAAAATAAGTGACTATAGTCGCGCCTTCTGCTAAAGCAAAAATGGGGCTTATGGGTTCTGCGACCAGTGTAGATACAAATTAGCATCTGCATCCGCAGTCATTTACATATATATCAAAGCTCCTGTAAAATAATTTCATGAAAAATGGCACATGTTCTTAAGTACAAAATCACATGGCGTGTCTGATATTTGCGTCGGTAATTGGTGTAGTCCCCAACTGGAATGGGTTATTTGTATTTTTGTCTTAGACTTACAGTGTATGATGATCGCGCTTCTTCCTTTTGTGGCTTTGTAAATTAGCAAAATAGAAAGTATGTACATACATACATACAACAGCTGCATAGGTTGTGTTATGAGACATATGTTTAACCATGATGTGGCACAAACACGGATACAGGCTGGCACAGGCTGGCACAGACGACAGACAGGTGAGAAGTTATCTATATCCGCAGCTATAATACAATACAACACAATAACACAGGTAATGTACGCACGTCCGCAGCTATAATACAATACAACACAATAACACAGGTAGTGTATGTACGTCCGCAGCTAAAATACACTACAACACAATAACACAGGTATTGTATGTAAGTCGGCAGCTATAATACAATACACTACAATAACACAGGCATTGTACGTGCGTCCGCAGCTATAATACAATACAACACAATAACACACGTATTGTATGTACGTTCACAGCTATAATACAATAAAACACAATAACACAGGTAGTGTATTTACGTCCGCAGCTATAATACAATACAACACAATAACACAGATATTGTATGTATGTCCGCAGCTATAATACAATACAACACAATAACAAAGGCATTGTATGTACGTCCGCAGCTATACTACAATACAACACAATAACACAGGTATTGTTGGAGCACACAGGTGAGTGATAGAGCGAAACATAAACATCATCTATGCAAGCAGGAACACCACACACAATGGAATACAGGCTGGTACGTAGTAGGGTCCAGTTTCAACAACATTGTTGCTGTAATATGTGGCTGTGACTGAAGAAATAGGGCTTATGTGATTTGTGACCAGTATAGCTTCTGATCAGATAACACACTTCTGTTGCGTGATACCGATCTAAATGGCTTGTTAGAAGCATGACAAGTTTTTCATTGGTGGAATGGCAAACAGTGCAGATGCTGATCAGACTGTGCAGATGCACAGGCTGATTTGGATCTACACTGGTCACAGAGCCCGTAAGCCCCATTTGTCCACAGGCATGAGAATAGCTGTCGCTGAAAACATCTGAAAATCCACTGAAACCCCACTTGTAAAAGAATCAAACTTGAGGAGCCTACTTGAGGGTCCATCTCTCGCTAATATAAGCAGGAACGCTCGGTAAAGACCATTCTCTCGCTTCATTTTCAAAATGTTCACGTTTTTTGGTCATTCCTGCTAAATATTGGCGAGAGATGGGGACCCTGACAAGAGCAACTGAGGGTTAAGACAACATTTATACACAGGATTACCATGTTTAGTTCGTCAGTTTTGCTAGTATCTTTGCTAGTCTTATCATTCCGGCCCGTACAGACACAGTACAGTGATGTCATCTCCAGATAAGCCACTCGTCTCTGTAAACAAACACAACTCTTGAACAAGTCACTTCCTGTTAATTACCGTGTATATTGTCAACATGAAAGAAATCCAACTTTGTAACTATTTTTGGACATCGATGAAATATGTGTATGTCAGTTTTGGTACATTCATCAAATGTGTGTTGTATAATTTGCAATACATCCGACCATGAAGTTTTGATTACATGTTGAAAGTACGATGAGCCTCCTGTGTCGTGCCCCTCATAAATAAAGTGATACCAAATTGCTTCCCTTGAATTTGCTCTTCAAAGTATGATTTGATTTAATGATGAATAACGGCCTGCCAAGCGGTAAGGTATAGCTCTCGCATACCAGAAAGCCAAACATATACATGAGGGTCAAACCCAAGGAAATCAGGATTCCGTTACCGAACATCGCCTGGAAGCCTGGGCTTCAAAATAATTCGGGGGGGGGAGCTCCATTGTACGAAGAGTAACTCTTGCACTCTACTCCCGTACCGTCCGTAGCTGGCTACGGACGGTGCGGGAGTAGATTGCAAGAGTTACTGTTCGCAACTAGCTCCATTGGATCACGTTAACTGTATACAGGGTCTGGCAACATCCCTGACGTATAGCATGTTGCATAAGAGAATGTGAGACACTTTTGTAAAATACTGACTGGGTTAAAATGTGCTGCACAGTTGTCTGAATGAAACTAAAGAGAACTAATTTTAATACAAGTTGTATTTATTTATTAACTGGATTGGTCAGTAAGCGAGGCTTTCGGAATACGCCCCGCATGGGCCCAGGTACCCCTACATATGTAAATGTGTGTGGGCTTGTGACATTGACTCTGGGCTTAGCGAGGGCGGCACGAACATGAATTTGTCACAGGGTGGTATAGGTCCATTGGAGCAATGTGAGTGTAAAATGTGAAGCAGATCCGAGCAAGGAAAAAGAAGTTATAACCGATTTATCTGATGTTAAGTTTTGTAAAGAGACTATGTATGTGACCTTGACCTTGAGATCAGCGAGGACATGTCACAGCATGATAATTGAGCCTTAAAGGAATGCATGCATGGAATATTAAGAATTTGCAATGTAAGAAATAGAAGTTATAACATATTTATCTGATGTTAAGTTTTGTAAAGAGACCAAGTATTTGACCTTGACCTTGGGATCAGCGGGGGTTCGACGGTCGTAGATTTGTGACAGCATGATAGTACAACCTTAGAGGAATGCATGAATGAAATATTAAGAATTTTAGATGAAGGAAATAGAAGTTATAACATAGTTCTCTGATGTTAAGTTTTGTAAAGAGACTAAGTATTTGACCTTGACCTTGTGATCAGCGGGGGTTGGACGGTCGTGGATTTGGCACAGCATGGTAGTAGTGCCTTACAGGAATGCATGTGTGAAATAATAAGCATTTTAGATGAAGGAAATAGAAGATATAACAATATGTATCTGATGTTAGTTTTTGTAAAGAGACTATGTAGTTCACCTTGACCTTGGGATCAGCGGGGGTTGGACGGTCGTGGATTTGGCACTGCATGGTAGTAGAGCCTTACAGGAATGCAAGTGTGAAATATTAAGCATTTTAGATGAAGGAAATAGAAGTTATAACAATATTTCTCTGATGTTAAGTTTTGTGAAGAGACCAAGTATTTGACCTTGACCTTGGGATCAGCGGGGGTTGAACGGTCGTGCATTTGGCACAGTATGGTAGTAGAGCCTTACAGGAATTCACGAGTGAAATATTAAAGGTACATGCCCACGCAGTAGGTAATAATATAGTGATGCAGATACTTCTGTATATTCTGTACGTATGACATTTTCTGACAAAATAAATATTAATTCACCATTACCCCACGTATTGATTGGCATTATTATACATTTTATTTTAAATTTTCACACTGATATCAGGGGCGATAACCGTGTTTCCTTAAAATGTTAACGGACATTACTATTTATTCTCTGTATTTATTTTGTGATGTGCAATGATCTTACTTGATAATCTGTCGAAAATATGATTTGTTCAGGTGACGCATTTCATTAGTATAAAATAAATAAAAAATATCATGCCTCATTTGCATATGAAAATAGCCTGATACCAACGTGCATTACTATCAGTAAAATAAATATTATTAAATAATTATATCTGTTTTCCGGGCACTTGTAATTTTTAGAGGTTATAACATATTTCTCTGATGTTATTTTCTGTAAAGAGACTAAGTATTTGACCTTCACCTTGGGATCAGCGGTGGTTGGACGATCGAGGATTTGGCACAGTATGGTAGTAGAGCCTTACAGGAATGCATGTGTGAAATATTAAACATTTTAGATGCAGGAAATAGAAGTTATAACAATATTTCTCTGAAGTTAAGTTTTGTAAAGAGACTAAGTAGTTGAGCTTGACCTTGGGATCAGCGGGGGTTGGATGGTCGTGGATTTGGCAAAGCATGGTAGTAGAGCCTTACAGAAATGCATGTGTGAAATATTAAGCATTTCAGATTAAGTAAGTAGAAGGTATAACAATATTTATCTGATGTTAAGCTTAGTCAAGGACGAACGGACGGACGGACGGACGGACGGACGGACGGATGGATGGACGGACAACCTAACTCCAGTATACCCCCCCCCCCCCCACAACCCGTTGCGGGGGGGGGGTATAATTAACTTGTGTTTATTAGCTAACAAGAACAACACAAGCTGTAGGAGAACAGCATAGCTCGACTACGAGGGTTGTCGATGTACACATAGCTTGACAAACAAGGTGGCTGCGGCCTGCAAAAAAACCTTAACCAAGGTTGACTAAAATCCTTAACCAAGGAAAATTAAGTAAGTAATTCAAGGTTAAATGTAGGTCAATGTCAGATATAGGTCAGGTGTTATTGATGAACATCACTAGATGAAACTAAGTAATCCAATGATAAAAGTAGGTCAAGGTCAAATATAGGTCAGGGATTATTGATGTACATCACTAGGAGATGAAGTAGTCCAAGTATTGTTGATGTAGGCCCATGAGTATTCCATATACAAGCTTGACTATAAAGATTAACCAAGTAATTCAAGGTTAAATGTAGGTGAAGGTAAAATATAGGTCAGGGGTTATTGATGTAAATCCCTGTGAGAAAAAGTTATCCAAGTATGGCGTATGTATGCACAATAGTATTCCTTCTACAAGCTTGACTAAAAACCGTAACCAAGGTCGACTAAAAACTTTAACCAAGGGGAATTAACTAAGTAATTGAAGGTCAAATGAAGGTCAAGGTCAAATATATGTCAGGGGTTGTTGATATGCATCACTAGGAGATGAAGTTGTCCAAGTATGGTTGGTGTAGGGCCAGGAGTATTCCATCTACAAGCTTGACTGAAAACCTTAACCAATGATAATTAACTAAGTAGTTCAAGAGGAAATTTAGGTCAAGGTCAAATATAGATCAGGGGTTATTGATGTACATCACTATGAGAAAAGGTTGTCCAAGTATGGTGTATGTATGCACAACAGTATTCCATGTACAAGCTTGATTAACAACCTTAACCAAGGGGAATTAACGAAGTAATTCAAAGTTAAATGTAGGTCACTGTCAAATATAGATCAGGGGTTGTTGATGTACATCACTAGGAGATGACGTTGTCCAAGTATGGTGGGTGTAGGGCCAGTAGTATTCCATTTACAAGCTTGACCATAAACCTTAATCAATGGGAATTAACTAAGTAATTCAAGAGGAAATGTAGGTCAAGGTCAAATATAGATCAGGAGTTATTGATGTACATCACTAGGAGATAAAGTTGTCCAAGTATGGTGGGTGTAGGGCCAGTAGTATTGCATATGCAAGCTTGAATTAAAACCTTAACCAAGGGGAATTAAGTAAGTAATTCAAGAGAAAATGTAGGTCAAGGTCAAATATAGATCAGAGGTTATTGATGTACATCCCTATGAGAAAAGGTTGTCCAAGTATGGTGTATGTATGCACAATAGTATTCCATGTACAAGCTTGACAAAAAACCTTAATCAAGGGGAATTAAGTAAGTAATTCAAGAGGAAATGTAGGTCAATGTCAAATATAGATAAGGGGTTATTGATGTACATACCTATGAGAAAAGTATGTCCAAAAGTATGGTGTCTGTATGCACAATAGTATTACATGTACAAGCTTGACTAAAAACCATAACCAAGGTTGACTAAAAAGCTTAACCAAGGGGAATTAACTAAGTAATTCAAGAGGAAATGTAGATCAGGGTTATTGATGTACATCAATAGGAGATGAAGTTGTCCAAGTATGGTAGGTGTAGAGCCAGTAGTATCCCATATACAAGCTTGACTTAAAACCTTAACTAAGGGGAATTAAGTTAAGGCCAAGGTCAAAAATAGATCAGGGGTTATTGATGTACATCCCTATGAGAAAAGGTTGTCCAAGTATGGCGTTTGTATGCCCAATAGTATTACATGTACAATCTTGATTAGAAACCTTAAACTAGGTTGACTGAAAACCTTAACCAAGGGGAATTAACTAAGTAATTCAAGAGGAAAAGTAGGTCAAGGTCAAATATAGATCAGGGTTATTGATGTACATCACTAGGAGATGAAGTTGTCCAAGTATGGTGGGTGTTGGGCCAATAGTATTCCATATACAAGCTTGACTAAAAACCTTAACCACGACGTGACGGTGACGCCGACGCCGAGCCGACGCCGACGCCGACGCCGACGCCGACGCGGAAGCCGGGGTGACAACATAAGCTCTAACTATTCTTCGAATAGTCGAGCTAAAAACTTTATTAAAGGGAAATAACTATGTAAATATTGCATTTGTAGGTCAAGGTGACACATAGGTCACTTGCTTCACAGTGGGTTTCGGTGCACATCATTGACTCATTATAGTGTGCAAGTATTTTGGCTGTAGGACGGAACAGACGGCTGGATGGACAAGGGTAACACTAAATGCTGTATATCGTGGTGAGCATAAAAACGGCAAATAAACAGCAGAAGACAACATGTAAGCTACATTGAAAAGAGATAATACAATCGACTTACTTGCTGGGATCCTTGGTTTCCAGCGCCTGGGCCGACATTTTATTCGATTGGCGTCTCCTGTGTGCCTCAGTATCGTGGCCACCTACACATATTGGGAACGGGGTGATGGAGTGAGTGCGCCCAAGACTGTGGGTTGCCCCTGTCGTGTCACCTGGCAGACATCAGGCCCAAACAACAGCCATGTCACAGCATTCCATCATTGTGTCACACGACAATAACAACATGTGGCGTGTTGGCACACAAATGCCCCGTTGGCAGATTTGGGGAACTCTGGAACTCTGGGAAAGTCAACCCTTACACCGCTACTCACAACAATTGTCGTCTGCTGTTGCGTTTATATCTTGCCTTATTTCTCAATAAAAACATGGTTTGACAGCACTTCAGAATCAGTTCCAATGGAAATGATTCTGAAGTGCTGTGAAAGCATGTTGTAAATTATTCTAAGTGATGTCAACGCATGTTTTTGAAGATAAAAATGGAAAATAGAAAATAAACAGCAGACGACAACAAAAACAAGATTAAGCTAAGGGTTAAGCGGACAGACATAGAGACATAGAGCCCAAACACTGTATGTCTCCCAGCTCTACTGCCACCGGGGCATATAATTATACAGTGCCAACAACCAGATGAAAGTGTCCTTTCACCCTAAACTCCCCTGTGACTGGAGAAATGGGGCGTATGGGGTTCTGGCCAGTGCAGCTCCTGATAAAATGACGCACTCCTGTAGCCTGATAACGATCTGTATTGCATGTTAGAATCAGGACGTATGTTTATTTGATGGAATAGCGAAATGTGCAGATCTTAATCAGACTGTGTGGATGCACATTATGATTTGGAGCTACACTGATCACAAACACATAAGCCCCATTTCTCCAGTCACAGCCAAGTATTGAAATAAACTATCGGTATTAACATTCGGTAAATCTCTGAAATACATATCAGGACATACATTTTGAAAAGTAAGTCAATTTAATCTGAATGAGCCATAATGTTAGGAAGCTGTCACTCGACAAGTTTAGTAATGATCCAACTGACGTATCAGGAGATATGCACAATGTGGAAGTACGTCCAAACTGGTTGACAACCCCACTGACAGAACGGTGACCACACTATCTCACCCACCAGGTGCCCTGACTCAAGGGTATCCGTATAGTCACGCCCATGTAATATTGTCTTGTCTCATCCTGCACGCGTTTGTCTCACATACAACGAAACATTTTCTAATAGGGCAATATTACAGCGAATGTGTCAGACAATTACAGTGGACCCCCTCTAAACCGGACACTCGGGAAACTATGGATGTTTACCTTAGATGTGTGTCGCTGTTATATATCTATGATTAAAATGACTGTTCATGATTGCAAAACACTGAAGCGCTAACATGTCTGATTTACTGTGGAACATCTCCTAACCGGACACGCTGGGGACCTCCTAAGGAGTCCGATTTGGAGAGGTTCCACTGTACCCCATAATATATTGAATAAGTTTCATTGATTGTTTACCTGGGTCTCGTTTCATCATGGCCTATTAATTGACATTGATATTCGACCCAGGATTCACTAAACTTTGTACTACTAAGAATTTTGTAATTGCAACAGTAAAATTGACAATAAAATGAGCATGAGAATATAATTTTGAGAATCATTTGGCGTATTTGTTCATGTATATACATGGGCCGCGCTCTCTGTGAAAACCAGCCTTAATGACAACGTCATGAAATCATGAAAATGACGTCGCAAAGTTACACTTAAATTTACCAGCTCACGTCGGATTTTGACACTTGAAATAGTTGCGTCATTGCAATAAGTTGACGTTGTCCTATTTATAACCGTTCGCTTTACTATTTGTGGCTCACAAACATTTTAATGCTGGATACGCGTCGCAGAATGTTATAGTTGTTTCCATAGTGGTTCAGACAGTTGTCTGTTTTTTCGGTTTCCTTCAAGGAAACACGTAGTGATTTTGTCGATTATTTTTTATAATGTATGGACGACGTGTGCCCTGACATTTGAAATAACCATACAACCAGTAAGTTTTAGATAACACCATCACAGAATCAGTAGTATATAACAAATATAACTGGGCACAGGGCTTAATTCGTTTAATTTACTGTTTCGCCAGTCGAATGTTTCAAAATCGACATAAAAATACGATTTGGAAATTTTCAGAAAAATAAGCGTATCACAGATGTATAATTATGGTAGTGCCAAATATACGCCGCTCCTGGCATGTCGCATCATGGTGACACTGGGCCAAACATGTTTTAGTATTTAGTGTGTTGGTATTGTGTTTAGTTTAAACATATGTTATTGCTCTAAATTTACAATGTAACTTTACAGTTAATAAATACAGGACGTAGCCTACTGATTTCTATCTGTATCTGCTACCAATTACGTGTACGGTGTCACGTAATATTTAGCGACTTTCAAAAATATCACATTGAATCAGCCGTACGATTTGCCGTTTGATAACAATGTAAATATTCTTTAAAATGACCACTTGTAAATATGGTTATATAAATGTATAGTAATTTTACTAGTATATTTGCAATCATTGCAGACACTGATCAGACTGCACAGATGCACAGGTCTCCAACATTTACACATTTAAGAAGTCCGACTTTGCCAGATTGTTGTTAATTTTCTAACATTGTACTACATTGTAATAAATCATGCACGTCTGTGTGCTTTGTTTGTTATCAAAGGGCCGTTCTAGTCGGAGGCATGTAAATAATATTGGCCTAAAGCAAACGCACATGCACACATTAAACGCGTCTAAATTCAAATGAGCCGCTTCGAACAATAGTCGCAGGGTGTGGAGCGTCATTTCAACACAATCAATGTTGTGATCGGGACAATTTTAGTGTGTAAATCATTGACTGTCGTACGCCACGGTGCTTTTCAGGGGTGGATCCAGGATTTCAGGTTAGGGTGGGGGGGGGGGGGGCGGGACTTCTTAATTGAAATAGTTTACTATACTTTCGAACTAGCACCGTTGGTTCGTCGACCAAGCGGAGCTGAGGAGACTGCTAGGTGGGTCCGGCAGTATGCCCTCCGGAATATGTTTGATATTTACACCCCATTTCGCTGCGTTATGGCGCATTTTAGAGCAAACATATCTTTACTCGCCAAATTTTAGGGGTGGGGAGGGGGAGGGGGGGCGCCGGGTTTTCCCCTACTTGAATCCGCACTTGTTTTTAGCATGGCTGTTTCTTTGTTCACAAAGGCGCTGAATGTACTTTTTTTGAAACACAACAAAACTAAATTGCACATTTCATTTTCAAATTAATTATTCCCGACGAGAGAATATACTGCCGGTATTTTTATCGGGACATGTAACAATTATACAACCATGTATGTTACATCTCCACATTTTCCCGGCAGTGGCTGTGGTGGCCAGTCGATGGAGTGGGGCTCAGCGCAGCATTTTCCCATAGACCTGCTACCTGCTAGTACGGGGTACATGTACATTAGCCCGTCCGCCAGTCATATTGGCTACACAGGAAAATGTTCTTCCCGCTTTCTGAGATGTAAATTTAATTCGGAGAGTCGGGGAATGGACAGTCGATTTTTATTTTTTTTCAAAATGCCCGGGGGTGTCCGACTACCCTCTAGACCCCATTGGGCGCTGAAGTAATTGATATGTGCAGCCATAGGCCTATCCAAATTCTAGTCATTCATTTCTACAGAAATAAATTGCATTTGTTTCAATCACCGATACGATGTGCATATAATTTACAATTTCCAACACCAGGAATGCCGTTTAGTTTGTTTGGTCTTTGGTGACGTATTGTCTAAATCAATAAATGACGTCACAATTAACTGTAAATGACGTCAATTCTGAAATATTTACAATGTATCTTTCTGACGAGACACGTATATGAATCTATTATGGCGATGGTGGCAAATTACGAAGCCACAGGTCGGCTAATTATAGATTTAAAATCGATAGTTGTGCATTTGTTTTGTTCACTACATGTACATATAGTTTTATTCTCATGAATGTTTGATAGTATACATACTAACACTTATAGATACAGTTAGTGTAACTTATCAGCAAATACAGTTTACAGCAAGCACAGTCAATGCGTCTATGAACACTCATTTATACTGTAGGCTGTTGAGTTGCATTGTACAAACGTTTCAATACGTCAATTTCTCGATGACGTTACGTTTTGTTTCGTGCGTGATTCACATGGTGCCACAAAAAGTGAGATAAAACAAAAACTTTTAAACATAATTGCATTTCCTTTTCAGAATATTGTTTTTGAAAGGTGTCCGCATCAGAAAATGTAAATAAATGCAAATCAAAAATTTTGTCATTACGGCCGGTTTTCACAGAGCGCGGCCCATATATATGTTGGCTATGCTGGCAGTATATGATAGTAATAGTAAGCCACATCGATGTATTAAGTAAATTACAACAATACTTGTACGAAAATTGTTATCGTACAAAGTTTAGTGAAAAGGGCCCCTGTCTATTAGCACGCCATAGCGTGGTGACGACAGCGTAGTGACGACATTGAACATTAATTTGATATTACTTTGCAAACCATCCACTGAAATGGCATTAGCGTCCCCATTGGTTTACATGGCAAACACGTCGGACGTATCGTAGTTCGCATACATTCAGCGAATAACAAGTTGAGTCCTATTCAGGGTAGGAAAATATTTTTAGATTCACAAATTTGTTCTCAACTGTATGGGTGGGAAAAAGTATCCACCATAAATTATGCATTGTTGTGGAACCGGGATAGTCCACCCTCGTGATCAGAACATGTCAGAAACTCGACATTTTCCGACACTCTGGTGGAATATCCTTGTCCCACACCAGTGCATGTGCAGATGACGAAAGATACTCTCAATATCATTCCATATCTAGTTAGGTGAAGATTTTGTAATGCACTTTGGCCATATGCCGCCGGTATGTGATTACATAAAAACATTCTGTCTGAAGACTAAGTGGAAGACTGCCATTATCCCAACGTTACTGGTACAGTAGCGTAGCCAGGTTCTGGCCAAGGGGTGCGAATTGTGGATCAAATTCGGAAAGCGCTGCTGGAACATCCTACCCAGAAAAACAATGTTCGTTTCTTCATTCAATTCCCTGGATTATAGAGATTTTACAGCTATAATCTTCAGAATTTTCAGGAAAACATATTTTCAGTAAATGATGTCGAAAGTCGACGCCAATTTTGTCATATTTCGACTTCATTTACGGAAGATATCGCAGTTTCTGTAAATATAGTTCATGAAAACTCGCACATGTTCTAAGGTACAAAATCACATGACGTGTCTCAAATAAACGTATCAACAATTAATTCTCACAATCAAAATAAAAATGTATTAAAGAAATTACAAGATTCACAATAACCCAATAAATTATGAACATAAACACGCTTAATGGAATACATTCATTCTATAGTGTTCTAAATTATTTTGTTTGTTTGTTGGGGTTTAACGGCCTATCAACAGCTAAGGTCATTTAAGGCCGGGCCAATGGGTGTAGTACTAAATCCCATATATTACCATATGTACATGTTCAAGTACATATTCAAGTACATGCACAAATTGGGGGAAAATCCCAAAATCAGAACTGAATATTTACAATGAAAAACATTATATATTCAACCCTGAAATCAGAATAATCCTGATCTGATGTCAGGTCCTCGCCACACAATAATCACTTGGCCACATCCCAAAAAGCAGCAGGATCAGTACTAATCTTACTACTTTTTTAATGGGCAAAAACCCAATTCAACTCACAGGTAACGAAAGCGCCAAAGATAAAAAACGTACCCGAGGGCCAAACCAGGCAAATCGTGATTCCTATAAGGAGAAACCCCTACCGTTAATTTACGCCTTCGCGTCTAAATCTAAATGTTTAACTCATTTGTTTACATGCAGGCTACAGTTAGAGCAGTAACATTTTCCAATCAAACTGTTCCCTCAATTTTCTCAGTTCTTCCAGATAATTTGTTGTCAGCGCATATTTGAACAATCCCACCAAGCAGGTTCCCTTGGTGCCGACTCGCCAAGATGATTTAATGAGTGGAACCATGGAATACTTGTATTGGGCTACTAAATGTATGTCGTCTTTGCTTTCGAAATGTCTCACTACAACATACAGAGCTCCAAATATGTTTTGCATCTAAAGAGTCGTACCGGTATACGTCCATATTTCAAATGCAATGCATATTTTTTCTTTGACAAATGTATTATTGATTTTCTTCCTTATTAAATAGGGAATTTCCAACTTTACTACAGTATTTTCACTACTCAATTTCAAAATCAATGCGTATTTTCGCAGTATTTTGTACTCCCACTTTTGATAATCAATGCGTATTCTACTAAAATATTTGCGTACAATACGCCAATACGCACCTTATCTGGAGCTCAGCCATATTAGTATCGAAGAGAAATAAGGAAACCAGGGAACAAAAACGTGTGACTTTGACTCACACAATGGGTTTTATGACACGTGTAAACGCAGATCAGCATAAACATACATAGATTGGTATTACAGAGTATGGATGCATTATTGACTGCATAACAGTGAAGCATCCACTATGCTGCTAACGAACCATCTACCAGTATTTATAACTCACCCTACTTTCTAAGCCAATCGCTGGCCAGAATCGAGCTCCATCTATTTCAAATATTTCAAGATTTAACCCCAATAAGTTACATATTACCAGATTTATTGTTTGCCCTAGTTCCTCGACCAATAAAAGCAGAGCATATTGTTATCAAGTAATCAATAAATATTTGCAATACGTGTTAAATATGTTGATGTAATTTCCCATGACGTGAACCATGTCGTCGCGTGTGCTTGATAGATTGGGTAGCAAATCACCAATAAATAATGCAGTAGTATCGCAATTGGAAAGCACGTTTATGGGCGGGGCTTCATTCAATCAGACATGTGCATGTGAAGGTGAAGGGCCTGTGACAACAATCAGATAGTTGTAGTTCACATATCGACCTTTTAATAAACTAATATTATTCGCTCACTATGCTCGCTCGAAATTAATGTATTAAACATTCAAAATATGAACTAAAACTATTACTTAATGACTACATGTTTGACAGGAAATGGAAAATCAATACCCGGATGGGTGACTGCATTATAAATTTGGCTAATTATAAGTATGTTATTGTTGACATATTGGACTTTTAAAGAATTAAATGCCAACGCTCCCTCACATTTAATTCCTTAACAATCCAATATGTGAACAATATACCCGTATCAGACAGCTGCAGTGTGCTAGATAATCAACAGATCACACATGTCATCAGCCCCATTTTGTCAGGCTGTCTTTAACGTAGTTTGAAATTATGGCACAATAATCATGTGACAGCACATGTGACATGTATACTAAATGTGATTGGTTAACCCGAACAATTCTGAATTAAATCTTGTTGTCTGCTAGGTTTTTTCATTATTTGTTTATGTGCTGTTAAACTATTATTTTATCGAGAAAATGAAAGTGAATGGGTTTAACGTCCCAGCAACAGCTAATGTCATATAGAGACGGGCCCATAGTTTAAAGTATCATCTGACAGAACAGTGGGATGGAAATACTGTTAATATTTGTCATGCCTGGGGTGAGGATTGAACTCACAACCTCCGGTACTGAAGTCCGATGTCATATTCCCTAGGCCACGGCCCATCTCTAAGACAAAATATGCAACAGCAGACAACAATTTCCATTTCCTATAATATAAGGGTTAACTATGAAACACATTGGCAAGCACAGACATACATACACAAGTGCACAGAAAATACCAAGCTGGTGTCTTGGAATCAATAGTATCGGACGAGGATACGAAACGGCCCCTCGTTCTCACTAATACTACCATTTTTTACCTTAATGTACAAGTCACTAAATGATAACCAACACTTTATCGTCCCAGCAACAGCTGCGGTCATTTATAGATGGGACATTGATATTCAGTCTCATCCAAAAGATCAGTGGGATGGAAATACTATGAAATTATTTGTTGATGCTTAAGGTGAGGTTTGAACCCACAACCTCTGGATTGGAAGTCAGGTGTTTTAACCCCGAGGCCAGAACCCATCCTCAAAACAAATAGTTCTCAGCATTGATTGTCACTGCTAATATAAATTTTAATTTGGACGTTAGGTTGATTGGGGCTTAATGATCGTTCAACAATGAGTTGCATTTTCATACTCATTCAAAGTTAAAGAACCAGATATCGGTTTACATTACTTTGTAAAAGTATACATTCTTATGCCACATATGAATGACATAGAATCAAAGGCCATGCGACAGCATATACATTGGAGGACATATGGGACACGTCATGTGATTTTGTACCTTCGGACATTTGCGTAAATTCATGAAATACGTTTACAAAATTTACAATATTTTCTTTAAATAGCTTCAAAAGTTGACAAAATTTTAAAAGTACATGTGGAATTATATTCCGCATGTACTCTGAAAATGTTGTCAACTTTTGACTTTATTTATGAAAATGTAAATTTCGTAAACGTATTTAATGAAATTACACAGATTTCCGAAGGTACAAAATCACACGGCGAGTCTCATATAAGGTTCTTTATATACTGGCTGAGTTGCATTTTCATACTCATTCAAAGTTTAAAGAACCAGGTACAAGTATTTCATTACTCTATAAAGGAATATGTTCCGATGCCGCATATGAATTACATGGATTGAAAGCCAGCATATACATTGGAGGACATATAAGGTTGTTTATGTACTGACTGCCAGTTGGTACCTTAGAAAAGTTGTGACCAACATAACCCCAGATGAGCGTGAGCATCTGTGCAGTCTGATCTGTGTCTACAATGTTCGCCATTCAGTCAGTGAAGTAGCTTCGCTATTGTCACCAAAACTATGAAACCATATGAGACAAGCCATGAAAATGTTGTCAACTTTCGACATCATTTACGGAAAATTTCTGTAAATATATAATCACACATCTTAGCTCTTTCAACACTTCAGACCTGTATAGTGGTATTGGCAAACAGTGTAGATCCATATGAGTCGGATAGGATTGGCTGCAACATTAACATATCAAAATTGATCCCAGTTACTTAGGGGTGACCGGGTTAGGTACAAAAGCACATGGCGAGTCTCAAATATCGTAAGGTACCATTTATCACTGAACGTGGACCAGGTGCGATGTCATCACATGCTTTGGTGAAATGTATTTTCATCTTGTCAAAATGAGTTCAGAACAAAGATATGTACCCGACCGTATATTGAAACAATTTAACAACGCAACACGGAGGTATATATGTTATTGGACACCCACCCCTATTGATTATCCACATGATCGCAGTGTACCATGTGACTTTGGTGCATCGAAAAATAAATTGTTGAATTTTTAAATCGTTTCAGTATACATGTATCGACATATATAATTGTTTTTGGATGAAATTATGCAGGAAAACATTTGACAGCAAATTTGACAATGACAAGACATCGCCGAGCACGACTACCAGAAAAAGTATACGCTGCAGTGTGTCCATTTGTGTCACAGGCTGTGCTATATAGTCACAGTTCATGACACAAACGCCTCCTAGATGTTTAAGAATCTGTGTTCTCAATTAGTGGTACATGTACTCGCCTCAATAAACACTAGCAATGTAGGCATCATACTAGATATCATACTCTCATAACATACAAGTATGTCCCATTGCTGGGTGGCGTTTATACAACTTTCTGAGGACATACTCCATTTTAATGGTCAAAACAAGGTAGTTTGCTTTGTTGAGGCTGAGCTGTGCTCAGTCTCAACCAAGCAAAACACCTGAATTTGAGTGCACATTTGGAGAACCAGGTTTTATCAGAACGTGCCCGTTTGTTACTGAATGGGCGCTCTTACATTCTTTAACATGCTCCGATTCTGCTTGAAACCTTGGTTTATGTATGCACACAGTGTGTTATGACATTCATTATACCGCTCACATTGATACCTCCATGTTGGTCACACCATATTTACAGTGATGGAGTCATTATATATCTCGCATTGCAACCTCCATATTGGTCGCATCATCTATATACAGTGATGGAGTCATTATACATCTCACATTGAAACCTCCATATTGGTCACATCATCTATATACAGTGATGTAGTCATTATACCTCTCACATTGATACCTCGATATTGGTCACATCATCTATATACTGTGATAGAGTCATCATACCATTCACATTGAAACCTCCATATTGGGCACATCATCTATATACAGTGATGGAGAAACAGAACAATATACGTATGTATATGTATACATATAAACAATAGTTAGAAATATTTTCCGCTGGCATATGAAAGCTATCTGTGCACGGCTGTGGTACATATTATACACCAATAAAGTTTTAAATAAAATACGGTGCTGCTCAATCGTTACACATAGTTTGTATATACATTTGTATAACATCTGAATTTACTGCGAGGAAAAAAATGAATAAAACAAAAATAACATAATATGCAACATGTGGGAATCAAATGTGTGACGCCGACTTTACTAACCTGGCGCGACACATACCCAGGTTATATTTAGCTGTTTATCGTGTCTGTGTTAGCTGAAAAACGCACAGAAGCATGAAATCCCTGCTTGCAGATACACGGCCGGACGTTTAAAACAAATATTTTTAAATATATTTATTTTATTTATTTCCTGTGTTCAGTAATGTCTTGATTTTGGTGCCAAAACAAGAAATATGCAATGGAGCCATGTTACATTTTGCTAGATTTACATTCTCTACAATGAAAGATCATTAGTTTAATGTTTTTAATTCAAATAACGTGTCATTTAACTGCATTACAATCGTGCACAAACAGCTTTAATGTACTACGTGAACGAGTAGATACTTGTCTATTGTACATACCAGTCAGCAAATCACGCGATATAAAATAATTATGGCACATGTTATCGTTGCCCTCATGGAACTATGTATAAATGTTGCCTGAACCAGGGCTAATGTTGGAGGAAACATCCACACAAGAATGGCGGCAATGATCATTACACGAAGCCAATCCCCCCTACGTTTAGGCTTAGATATACATCAGATCTCCAGATAAGGTGCATATTTGAGTAAATACCAAATTAAAATTGAAAAAAAAAAAAATTTAAATCAAAAGTAGTGAGTATCAAAAAGCAATGAAAAAATGGTGGTATCTTTATCATGCTACAGAAAACAATAAACAGACCAAAATTATAGCATATTTTCTTATTTTTCCATGAAAACACATCTTGGTATCTTGAATTACCAAGATGTGTTTTCATTTAGAAGCAAACTATTCATTAAGTGCGGTCTGCTGATGTGTAAACAGTAGTGTGATTCTATTTTAAACAATTAAAATTGTGAAATACCCAATTACTTCAGAAATGATGGAGTGATAATACTCAATTACTAATTCCTTATCTGGAGCCTTGAAACATAATGTATATTTAACCAGAATTTAGGAAAATTAAGACACTATAACTGGTTCTGCCAATATCTAGCCAGTTGTATATCATGAGAAAGGTAGCATTTATAGTTCCATTATCAGATACATGTATGTTAAACATATTAGATAGACCAGGGGCCCGTTTCACTAAACTTTGTACTATAAGAATGTTCGTACAAATATTTTATTTTTTGCTTTTCACATTAACGTGGCTAACTAACGCTAGAATTTTCCGCCTATATGTACACATTAGTACAAGTGAACACATCCACTACAAATGTGCCAACATCGGCTATCAGTGTCAATGCCAATTTCGTACTTACAAACTTCCTAGTCTTACAAAGTTTAGTGAAACGGGCCCCTCATTGCTGATAGTGATTTCTATATATAACACACCATGTGACCACCGGGTATAGATACATGCATGCAGGTCATACATACACTCAATACTGCATATCATTATATTATAATTAGTAATAATACGAAACTTGATAATATTTACGTAATTCCATGTATGTGATGGTGTCTTGTGAAGGACTACATAATATATATAACCGTTTTTTTCATGAACATTTCCTTCACGATATATATTCAACAAGGAAAGTTCATTTAATTAACGCTTATAATTCGGGAAACGAACATTGTCGCCAGCCAATATTTTGGCTTTTTGATAAAAAACAAGTTTTTACAGCATTTTAGAATCATTTCCATTGGCGAGGAAAATCAATAAAACATTTAAAAACAGCAGACAGTAAAATTTAACTCTTATAAAGCTAAATTAAAATTTGACATCTGCAGTTAAAAATGATTTGCCACTAGTCGCACAAAAAACATAGTTTAATAACACTTTGCTGTCAAACAATGCTTTATTAAGAATATTTCCTTTCTTCCTCATAAACAAACATGGTTTGACAGCCACTGAGAATGCTTTCCATTGGGAATGATTCTGAAGTGCTTTAATACCATGTTTTATTGAGAAACGTTGTTTGTTTGTTATGGTTTAACGGCCTATCAACAGCTAAAGTCATCTAAGGCCGGGTCAATGGGCTTAATAATAAATCCCATCACCTGTACAAATGGGAGGAAAATCCGAAAATCAGAACTAAATATTTACAATAAAAAATCTATATATTCAGCCGTGAAATCAGAATAATTCTGATCTGATGCCAGGTCCTCGCCACACCAGAATCACTTGGCACCCTCCCAAAAGACATAGGATCAGTAATAATCTTACCACTTTTATAATGGGCAATAACCCAATTCAACTCCCAGGTAACAAAAGAGCCAAATATAAAAACGTACCCGAGAAGACAAAATATATAACAGCATCAGACAACACTTTTTGTTTCCTGCATTTTATGGGTCAATATTGTTATAAATATAAATAAAAGCAAAGCAGCAGCGGCGGGATAAGGCCATAATAAAATAATAACACAACTATTGCGTCTGTAGCCGATTTCACCAAAATCGCTAAGTCACTAATCTTGCTAAGTATACTTTGAGGGAGTAATTTATGCATAAATTAATTATTTTTTATTTAATGATATCAAATATTTCCTAACCAAAACAAAATGGCTGTGATCATGTGATGCATACAGTAAATAGTCATCAAATATAAACAGTCATTAGTTCTATATGAAATAAAGCATTTCGGTATAAATATAATATTTGGTTGTCATCCGACTACATCCATGTACTATATTTTATTATGGCCCACTATTTAGGTACACATTATTTAGCAGCACAGTCAAACCTTTTCCCAGAGAATCTCTAGATTATATATTGTAAATAAACAGACACGGATTGGAAAATATGTAAAGAGAGAAGACCATGGTCGTGTCTTTTGGTATCAAGTTTATCCGGAGAGGCTGGGAACCACTCAGGAAGTGCAAGGCTCACATACGAATTCCTACCGTTGTCGATCTGAGCGTGATAAACTGGGCATCAAAAGACACTAGTTTGGTATTGTATTTATCAGTAAACATGTTAACACTTACAATCGGGGACACAAACTTGATTCTCCTGTGGCTTTGAATTTGGAACAATTAATTTATTTTACCAGCATGTGGAGATGATTCTCATGAGTTGATAACAAAACATGTTTTAATTGGAGAATGTAAAAAACAGCAAAATTTACTTCATCATTTTAAAAGTGAAAGATTTTGGCATTAACATAGGAATGTTATTCGAATAAATATTGTTTAATTAAGTTATTGTGATTCTAAACAGTCAACATGGTTTCATATTTGCCCTTCTGAATCACAATTCACCCAAGACGCAGCCGAGGGGGAATATAGCTTTATGACACCTTGGCTGTGGAGAAATAGAAGAAACGTATTTGTCATATCGCAGATTCTTTATATTTATCCATAACTTAGTTATTCAACTTTAGCTTTTCTTAGTCAAGCCTCTAGTTATAGCGACAGGCAAAATGGTGAAATTCCAATTCAAGAAAGGGGGAAAAATCTATGACCCAGGGATCGAATGGAAAATCAAAATTAAGCTTGCACATCTACGTACCATAAATAAGCTGCATACCACATATCAAGTCTATATCTATTACTGTTTATACGGTTTAAAAGTTTTACAATTTACAATGATTGTGATGGATGGATACATAGATGCATGGATACATGTCCCCTCCACTATCGTGGTGGGGCATAATAATAATCACAATTGATTGGCAAAAGTATTAGAACACGAAATGAACATCATAATCATAAATACAAGGTTCGGCAATAAAGTTCTAGGACAGCTTAAATCTTTGCAATTATTTGGTGAAATCAGTTGAACATTATGTCATTAGACAGCAGGTTCAGTAGTGCAAATAAAGATACATCGGCTCCATGAAATAATATTTTCAACCTTAAAATAACTAATGAATGTTGATATGTTATTTTCCGACCAATCGTCATATCATGATTTTCATAGAGTATTGTCTATTTATGAAAATGTGGTGTTTTGTTTCTAAAATAAAAAATTTCTTGCAAAAAGTGCAGATCCTGAGAATACGGCTTGTCGCAGGACGGCTTGTCGCAAGCCTGCTCATCTGGATTTAGACTGTTTGAAAATACTGACAAAGAGGGCTGTAGTGTTGGATGGGCTAACCTTTAGACCGCTACACACTACAATTGTCGTCTGCTGTTGCTTTTATATCTTGCATTATTTCTCAATGAAAACATGGTTTGACAGCACAATATGCTTTGACAGCACTTCAGAATCATTTCCATGATTCTGAAGTGCTGTCAAAGCATATTGTAAATTATTATAAAGTGCTGTTAAAGCATGTTTTTGATGATAAAAATGGAAAAAAGAAAATAAACAGCAGACGACAAAAAATATAGATAGCGGTGTAAGGGGTAATATAATTTAGAACAGTAATACATTATCCACAGATATCTATGTTGCATGACGTTACATAATGTTTCGGTATAAAAATAGCAGCTAGGCGCCGTCGGGATATCCGTTATCATGGTTATTGGATTGTTTAACTTTACACGTCACACCAATACACCAGTGACATGTTGTGTATTATTTTGGGCATTCGGAGTGTGGATTGAGAAATAGCAGCCGTATTTCATTATTTTCGGACCGAATTTTAAGGATAGTTTGCAAATCTCAATCGGTCTGAGATTTAAAAATTCGGTCCGGAACCGACAAACTGAACATTTTAGAATCCCTGCAGTAGGCGGTATAGGGCATGCAGGCAGGCAACAGCAATACCATAATGATACGAGTCTGCCACGAATAGTCATAACATCAATTACAACAGAAGCATAGTGATTGCATGAAATGTTTATTTCCTAACTGTTCCGTGGTGACGTTATTCCATTGATATAGTTAGGTATTACATGCAAACAATTTTTCAAAAGATATTGGGATTTTTTTTAAAAATAATTCCGTTTGACGATATGTGATAACAGTGATATTGTTATTAACATATTGTAGCATGTTTAATAAATGTTTTATCAAGACAATCTTATAATTTTATGCTGCACCACATATATATAATAACACATAACTTCAACACAATATGTGATACGCCGTGAGAAAAAAGGTACCCAAACCGGTATGAGCAGTTGTCATTATTCGGCATTAAAGGGCCTCTGGGATGCAGTTCTGCTTAATATGTACATTATAGTCTTTGACAATCTAACAAGACCGGTGAACACTGCATGTAAATAGTCCATCTCTGTCACAAGCTATGTAGCTTTTAACCCTCAGACCGCTACGCACAACACTTGTCGTCTGCTGTTGCTTTTATTTCTCAATAAAAACATGGTTTGACAGCACTTCAGGATCATTTACAAGGGAAATGATTCTTAAGTGCTGTCAAAGCATGTTGTAAATGATTATAAAGTGATATCAAAGCGTGTTATTGATGATAACAATGGAAAATATAAAATAAACAGCAGACGACCTCCAGAGGTAAATCATAGTGAACTCAATCCCGGTACATTCAGGTGGTCAAATGTGGAGAGGTTTCATTGGTAAAACGTAACTTTTGTTCATGGCGTATCACATATATAGCAGGCGCATGCAGAATGGAATACAGGACTGCTGTGGCTACAAGAAACAAGTCTGTTGTCAATGACAACAACCTCAACACTATACAAACGTTCCTTAGTTGTGCTGACAGTAACCTGGAAATAGAGAGGAAACATATTTGTGGCTGTGACTGGAGAAAAAGTGCTTATGGGTTTTGCGATCAGTGTAGATCCACATTAGATTGTGCATCCGCACAAACTGATCACGATCTGCACTGTTGGAGATTCCATCAATGAAAAGCACATCATGCTTCCAACAAGCAATCTACTTATATCGGCATAGGCTACAGGAGTGTGCTATTCGATCAGGAGCTACAATTGTCACAAATCCATTTAGCTCCATTTCAGCAGTCACAGCCACATATGGGCCCTGGCTCACCACAACGACCATGCAAAGACCATGCGAGTGCCTCCGCCACCACACCAGCCACGGTGTATATAGACAAGAGATCGATATATGCGTCAACATTCTCACCAGAAACTACTCTGTTTGACCGTTGTATCATCCTCGTTTGTCGAGGCCGAGATGTAGAAGATATCTGCAGCGGGTGAATACACGTGGATAATACAGGCTAATACGATTCAATCGACTTTTAGTTCTGGCATTGAAGAGCAGATAATGTCAATTCAATTCAATTCAATTAAGAGTTTTGTGACATAGTAGTCTTTCCAAACTTGCGTTTGAAGCGTTACTTTGTTTACTTTATAATGTGTGAAGATTGACATAAGACCTTTGCTAGTACACACTTTATTAGGTAAGTTTATGGTACTATGTTTGTGTCATATTGATGTATTGTGTCTTAATAACAATATAGCGAAGTATGAACGTCACCACCCTGCAGATTGTTTTCTGTATGTTAGTGCGCAAAGTGTAAATGCTATTACGCACATTTTACTGTGTATTACTTGAATCATGCTTTGTACAGGAATTTGGATTTTCCTGTGCTGGGTTGCAGTTATTTTTTAAAAGTAATACCTGGACTGGCCTTGATCGTATTTCATATGCAGTCGTATGCACATGGTGTAATACATATTTGTGAATGGCTTTTGGTTGTCATTTGACTATATCTGGTAGAAGTAGGCTTATGACCTTTGTGGCCGGTATTGCTTCTGATCTGACACAATTGTTTTGCATCTGATAACAATGGAATGTATTATGATTGTTAGGCACACGTTTGATGTGTTTCACTGATTGATTGACGAATCGGGCATGACCTGAACAGACTACACGGATGCGCATGCTGATCTGCAACTACACTGGCCATGGGCAGTATTTTTTCAGTCACAGCCACAAGTACGTTCTTCAGCATATTCATCTATGTTGCGTGTTGGCTGGTGGAGTGATTATATTACATACTGGGTATACTGAATAGTTCATGATTGATATTCGCTATTATATTATATAATTATTATTTGTTTTTCAATACCGGAAGTTGATGTTTTGCACTCGGCTAATTTGCACATTTGCATATCAGCAAAATCTGATATGCCCCTTGTCACAGAGAAATACAAATGTATATAGCGATCTAGGCTGGTAAGGATAACAATTCAGCAATAGTATATATGTAATGAGAATGGGAGATAGGTGCTGTAGGATTAGCTTACAAGGTACAACAGGGGCCTGGGGGTAAATTACCAATTTTGATTGAAGAGAAATCTTTTGTTACTGGTCAAGGATAATCCGTGGTCAGTGAGCTATTTTAGTACTTGTGGGTAGTTCGCAAGTGAGTTTAAATCTTGTAGAACAATGTGTGTTGGATGTTTGTGAGAGATGGTTGTGTGAATAGGCATATCTGGCAACTTGGTCAGAGACAGAGAGGAGAAATACATAAAATCTCATTGGATTATTTCATGCTGATGGAAGATGATCAGGTATGTTTAATTAGATAGTAAATAGGTACTCTGTATTGTATACGCGTGGAATATTGAGCGTCGCATGGAGATTAGTAGAGAGGCAGATGGGATATCGGGCTCGTTCTTTAATTTCAGCTGATGGACGATCCAGAGGGCATTTGAGTAGTTAGAGCGGGATCCATATATGTAGTCGATAGAAGAGTCGGGAAGGTGGCGGATATTAGAGATAGCGGTCTACGATGCACGCAGATGCATCGCCTATCTACAGTTGGATATTAGAGGTGGCGGATATTAGAGATAGCGGTCTACGATGCATGCAGATGCATCGCCTATCTACAGTTGGATATATTTATTGAGGTTTCCTGACGTGACTCTCGCGAAGAACGGCATTGTAGTGACGTCAGCGGCGATATAAATAGACAGCAGTGAACTAAATATTTGTGACTGCTGGGGTATACTTATACTTCAGTCATTGAAGCACATGTATGTAAAACATTTACTTCGGACGTGGACTTGGACGTATGTGGGACATTTAACGGTGGTGATAGGTGATGATGGTAGTAAGGGGGTCACTTTGGGTACAATTTAACGTATATCAAACATTCAAAGGAACTGTGACTTGTGCGTGATTAAATTACATGTATTTTGATATATAGTGTTACCATGTGGAAATACCAATTTCAATGATCATTACTTGTGACAATAGTGAAGCATAAACAGACTAAATTGTATTCTATCTGTGATATGGATGTATGATATGTATGAATGGTGTGTATATGTGTGTGAATTATGTATTATGTAATACATGCTGTAAATAACATAATTGTACATAAATACATGAAGAAGACAACATTGGCTCAATATCCTAAATCCAATTGAATTCAGACAATGTAGAAGAATGTCATATATGGTTTCGTAATGCTGTACTACTTATTTCCCTTCGCAACTCATTCATGAAATAGGTATAGTCTTCGTCATTCTGTTATATGAAGTTCGTGAAGAATTATGTGTACAAATTTACTGTTTGACTACAAATACACTCCCGCCTGCGATTCGCTTGCCAAGAATTGCAATCCAGCGGTCCTTTAATTGCAATTCTTCCCCTCTGGAATTGCAGTATAATTGCGGTCCAAACGCGGTCCCGTTTTTGCCGTCATTCTTTCGCGATACCGTTTGTGCGGTCATTATTTCGCGGTCCAGTTTGTTCGGTCATTCTTTCGCGATACCGTCTGTGCGGTCATTCTTTCGCTATTTGCGGTAAAAACTTACCGTATCATCGTATAGTACAGTTTGTTTACATTATCAGTGAGTATACAAACGTACTATACGAATATTATACAAACATACCGATATCCTTCGTATATACGATATATCCGTACGGATATGGTATGAATATAAAGTGGGTCATCGTGTGGTTAAAATATACCGATGCACCGGTTCATTTCGAATGTAAACATCCGGTTTTCATTTCGATCATCTGCCACAATTTAAATTATTTCAAAATGAATACATTTTCAGTTTTACGATACAGAAACAATATTTAAAACTGAGGATTGTGAAGTACTGTATCACAGTACATATACATGTGTGTTCAATATACAATATTCAATATACCCCCCCCCCCCCGACCACCCCCCCCCGACCACCACTTCTGTCTGTAACGCAGGATGACGTGGCCGACTGATCAAGTGCTAAACTAATCCTGGTGCGATGACCGACTGATCAATTGCTATACTAGCCTTGGTGCGATGGCCGACTGGTCAAGTTCTAAACTAGTCGTGGTGCGATGGCCGACTGATCGAGTGCTATACTATTCCAGGTGCGATGGCCGACTGGGCAAGGGCTAAACTAGTCTTCGTGCGATGGCCAACTGATCAAGTTCTAAACTAGTCGTGGTGCGATGGCCGACTGATCAAGGGCTAAAGTAGTCTTGGTGCGATGGCCGACTGATCAAGTTCTAAACTAGTCGTGGTGCGATGGCCGACTGATCAAGTTCTAAGCTAGTCCTGGTGCGATGGCCGACTGAGCAAGGGCAAAACTAGTCTTGGTCCGATGGCCGACTGATCAAGTTCTAAACTAGTCCTGGTGCGATGGCCGACTGATCAAGGGCTAAACTAGTCTTGGTGCGATGGCCGACTGATCAAGTTCTAAACTAGTCCTGGTGCGATGGCCGTCTGATCAAGTTATAAACTAGTCCTGGTGCGATGGCCGACTGATCAAGTTATAAACTAGTCCTGGTGCGATGGCCGACTGATCGAGTGTTATACTAGTCCTGGTGCGATGGCCGACTGATCAAGTGCTAAAGTAGTCCTGGTGTGATGGCCGACTGATCAAGTTATAAACTAATCCTGGTGTGATGGCCGACTGATTGAGTGCTATACTAGTCCTGGTGAGATGGCCGACTGATAAAGTGCTAAAGTAGTCCTGGTGTGATGGCCGAATGATCAAGTGCTATGCTCGGCATGGCCGACTGATCACGTGCTATACTGGGCATGGTGAGATGGCCAACTGATCAAGTGCTATACTGGGCATGGTGCAATGGGCGACTGGTCAAGCGCTATACTAGTTATGTTTCGATGGCAGACTGATCAAGTGCTCTACTAGTCCTGGTGCGATGGCCGACTGATCAAGTGCTATACTCGGCATGGGCGACTGATCACGGGCTATACTGGGCATGGTGAGATGGCCAACTAATCAAGTGCTATACGTACTGGGCATGGTGCAATGGGCGACTAATTAAGCGCTATACTACACTCCCGCCTGCGATTCACTTACCAAGAATTGCAATCCAGCGGTTGTTGAATTGCAATTCGTCCGCTCTGTAATTTCAGTCTAATTGCGGTCCCGTTGTCGCGGTCATTCTTTCGCGATACCGTTTGTGCGGTCATTATTTCGATATTTCCGTTAAAAACTTACCGTATCATCGTATAATACAGTTTGTTTACATTATACAAACGTACTATTATACAAAAACATACGATATCCGTTCGTATATACGATATATCCGTACGTATATGGTATGAATATACAGTGGGTCATCGTGCGGTTAAAATATACCGATGCACCGGTTCATTTCGCATGTAAACATCCGGTTTTCATTTTGATCATCTGCCACAATTTTAAGTTTTACAAAATGAATAAATGTTCAGTTTTACGATACAGAAACAATTTAAAACTGAGGATTGTGAAGTACGGTATCACAGTGCATATACATGTGTGTTCAATACAGTAATTCATCAGTAATTCATCATTGTACTCCGCACCACCGCCGGGGACACAAAACAATGATCCCCCACACACACCAGCCATCTACATTTGGCGTCCTAAAATTTCCGGTCTATATCCCACAGTGGGAACAATGTGTATCACCACCACCACCAGTTTTTGTCTATGACTACACTACACCCCCCCCCGACCACCACTTCTGTCTGTAACGCAGGATGACGTGGCCGACTAATCAAGTGCTAAACTAGTCCTGGTACGATGGCCGACTGATCAAGTGCTATACTAGTCTTGGTGCGATGGCCGACTGATAAAGTTCTAAACTAGTCTTGGTGCGATGGCCGACTGATCAAGTTCTAAACTAGTCGTGGTGCGATGGCCGACTGATCAAGTTCTAAACTAGTCATGGTGCGATCGCCGACTGATCAAGTGCTATACTCGGCATGGGCGACTGATCACGGGCTATACTGGGCATGGTGAGATGGCCAACTAATCAAGTGCTATACGTACTGGGCATGGTGCAATGGGCGACTAATTAAGCGCTATACTACACTCCCGCCTGCGATTTACTTACCAAGAATTGCAATCCAGCGGTCGTTGAATTGCAATTCGTCCGCTCTGAAATTTCAGTCTAATTGCGGTCCCGTTGTTGCGGTCATTCTTTTGCGATACCGTTTGTGTGGTCATTCTTTCGCTATTTCCGTTAAAAACTTACCGTATCATCGTATAATACAGTTTGTTTACATTATACAAACGTACTATTATACAAAAACATACGATATCCGTTCGTATATACGATATATCCGTACGGATATGGTATGAATATACAGTGGGTCATCGTGCGGTTAAAATATACCGATACACCGGTTCATTTCGCATGTAAACATCCGGTTTTCATTTTGATCATCTGCCACAATTTTATGTTTTTCAAAATGAATAAATGTTCAGTTTTACGATACAGAAACAATTTAAAACTGAGGATTGTGAAGTACGGTATCACAGTGCATATACATGTGTGTTCAATACAGTAATTCATCAGTAATTCATAATTGTACTCCGCACCACCGCCGGGGACACAAAACAATGATCCCCCACACACACCAGCCATCTACATTTGGCGTCCTAAAATTTCCGGTCTATATCCCACAGTGGGAACAATGTGTATCACCACCACCACCAGTTTTTGTCTATGACTACACTACACCACCCCTCCCCCCGACCACCACTTCTGTCTGTAACGCAGGATGACGTGGCCGACTAATCAAGTGCTAAACTAGTCCTGGTACGATGGCCGACTGATCAAGTGCTATACTAGTCTTGGTGCGATGGCCGACTGATAAAGTTCTAAACTAGCATTGGTGCGATGGCCGACTGATCAAGTTCTAAACTAGTCGTGGTGCGATGGCCGACTGATCAAGTTCTAAACTAGTCATGGTGCGATCGCCAACTGATCGAGTGCTATACTAGTCCTGATGCGATGGCCGACTGATCAATGGCTAAACTATTCCTTGTGCGATGGTCGACTGATCAAGTTCTAAACTAGTCCTGGTGTGATGGCCGACTGATCAAGTGCTATACTCGGCATGGCCGACTGATCACGTGCTATACTGGGCATGGTAAGATGGCCAATTGATCAAGTGATATGCTGGGCATGGTGCAATGGGCGACTGATCAAGCGCTATACTAGTTATGGTGCGATGGCAGACTGATCAAGTGCTCTACTAGTCCTGGTGCGATGGCCGACTGATCAAGTGCTATACTCGGCATGGCCGACTGATCACGTGCTATACTGGCATGCATGGTGAGATGGCCAACTGATCAAGTGCCATACTGGGCATGGTGCAATGGGCGACTAATCAAGCGCTATACTACTTATGGTGCGATGGTAGACTGATCAAGTGCTCTACTAGTCCTGGTGCGATGACCGACTGATCAAGAGCTAAACTAGTCCTGGTGCGATGGCCGACTGATCAAGTTCTATACTAGTCCTGGTGCGATGGCCGACTGATCAAGGGCTACACTAGTCCTGGTGCGATGGCCGACTGATCAAGGGCTAAACTAGACCTGGTGTGATGGCCGACTGACCAAGGGCTAAACTAGTCCTGCAGCGATGGCCGACTGATCTAGTTCTATACTAGTCATGGTGAGATTGCCGACTGATGAAGTGCTAAACTAGTCCTGGTGGCTGGTGCGATGGCCGACTGATCAAGTTCTAAACTAGTCCTGGAGCAATGGCCGACTGATCAAGTTCTAAACTAGTCCTGGAGCGATGGCCGACTGATCAAGTTCTAAACTAGTCCTGGTGCGATGGCCGACTGATCGAGTGCGCTTATACTTGTGCCTGGTGCGATGGCGACTGATCCAGGGCTAAATTAGTCCCGGTGCGATGGCCGAGACTGATCAAGTGCTATACTAGTCCTGGTGCGATGGCCGACTGAACAAGTTCTAAACTAGTCTTGGTGAGATGGCCGACTGATCAAGTGCTATACTAGTCCTGGTGAGATGGTAAACTGATCAAGTTTTAAACTAGTCCTGGTGCGATGGCCGACTGATCAAGTTCTAAACTAGTCCTGGAGCGATGTCCGACTGATCAAGTGCTAAACTAGTCCTGGTGTGATGGCCGACTGATCAAGTTCTAAACTAGTCCTGGTGCGATGGCCTACTGATCAAGTTCTAAACTAGTCCTGGTGCGATGGCCGACTGATCAAGTGCTAAACTAGTCATTGTGCGATGGCCGACTGATCAAATCGCATGCCATAATAACTAGATGGCCATGGCCTGCATGTCGTGCCCACCGAGGCATTTGATAGTACAAACTATTGTTTTTATTGCAACAAAGCTTTAGCCCGTTGACGTAAAAACATGCCGCACCCGCCGAGGCTTTGATAGTATACCCAAAAACTTTAACTAACAAACACTTTAACCAAAACTTTATCCTGAATGCACACCAAATGTGCCGACTATACGCTCTGTCTGCAAGCGGTCCCAACAAAAACTTTAAGGGAAATCTCAAAGTAATTTGACCGTGACATTGGGCACATATAAATAATAATGAAAATGTGGGTGACAAATACACCGTATGTGAAGTTTCGAGTGAATTGGTGAAGCGGTTTCAGAGATATAGTGTTCTTAAAGGTACAATTGCCCACTCAGTAGGCACAAAATGTTCTTTATATCAGAGACATCATCTGAGACATTTTCGGGAAAAATAAACATTAATTCACCATTAATACACATATTTATTGGCATTATTATACATTTTATATCAGACGTAAATTTCCACACTGCTATCAGGGGCGATAACCGTGTTTCCTTAAAATGTTACCAAGACATTACATTTCATTTTTTTTTTTTGATGTGCAATGATCATACTTTATAATCTGTCGAAAACATTATTTTTTCAGGGAAACACATTTAATTAGTAAAATAAGTAATTAAAAAATATCATGCCCCATTTGCCATATGAAAATAGCCTGATATCACCGCGTGTCACTATCAGTGAAATAAACATTACTAAATGATTATATCCATATAACGGGCACTCGTAATGTTTAGAACTGGTGGAATAGTGACAAAATTATACACTTATTTAATTCCTACAAATAACTGAGAATACACATAACTTTAATTGTTGTGCCTACTGAGTTGGGTATGTACCCTTAATTAGCATAAATTATTAAAAACAATGCGTCTGTCGAACGCGGATGCCACCTGCAGCATATTTGAGAAACTGTGACAAAGTGGTTAACCGAAAAGTGTGACGGACGGACAGACGAACGGACGGAAGGACGGTCCAAACACTATATGCCACCCGTTTTTTCTTCGAAACCCGGTGGCATAAAAAATCATCAGCCTCATTTGAATATGAAAACAGCTTTCAATACCACTGCTAGTCATTATCAGTAAAATAAATATTACTAAATGATTATATATGGATAGCGGGCACACATAATTTTTAGAACTGGTGGAATAGTGACACAATTATACACTTATTTAATTGCTATAAAGAACAGTTTGTGCCTACTGAGTGGGCATGTACCTTTAAAAACTTCAACCTTAAATCAAAAAAATTTAACCGGACGCACGAAGTGACGTACATATGGATGTACGTACGTATGTAGGCCAATGTGACAACTATATCGCACTGTCCACATGCAGGCATGTCAAAAACTTTAGAGGTAAATTTTCAAAGTAATTTGACCTTGATGTTGGGCACAGATGTTGCAGGGGTTGAGCATAGAATGAAAATATGGATGATGATAAACACACATGTGAAGCTTCGAGTGAATTGGCGAAGCTGTTTCTGAGATATAGTGTTCTTAAAAACTTTAACCTACGGTATAAAAACCAGATGGCCATGGCCCGCATGTTGAGCCCACCGAGGCATTTGATGGTGTCGGAGTATATTTATTTGAAGTTTGAATTAACGTATGTAAAAGCTTTAACGCAAATTTGAAAGTCATTTGACCTTGATCTTGGGCATGTGGGTCGCATGCGTTGGCTATAATATGAAAATATGGATGATAATAAAGAATTATCTGAAGTTTGAAGCAAATCTGGGTAAGTGTTGAGATATAAGGTATGCAAAAACTTTAACAAAACTTTCAAAGTCATTTGACCTTGGGGCACAGGGGCCGCATGAGTGGGACACAGAATGAATATATGGATGATGACTAATAAGCATTTGATGTTTCAAGTCAATGTGACTTAGGATTATGGTTTTATTTAAAAACATACACCGATTTCGGACGGACTGACGCACGGACGTCATTGTGATCACTAAGTCTCGCTTTCCGCAAACAGGCTCGGGAAAAAAAATACAGATGGACGTCAATGTGTAGACTATAAAGCACTGTCCGTAGGCGGTCGCGACAACAATTGTCCAACCCCTTTTTAAAGGTGCAAGCCCACTCAGTAGGCTAACAATGCTTTTTATGGGAATTAAATAAGTGTATAATTGTCACTATTTCACTAGTTATAAACAATTACGAGTGCCCGCTATACAGATATAATCATTTAGTAATATTTATTTTACTGATAGTGACGCGCGGTGGTATCGGTATTTTCATGTGCAAATGGGGCATGATATTTTATAATTATTTATACTATTAAATTAAATGCATCAACTGAAAAAAAAATTGACAGATTATAAAGTATGATCATTGCACATCAAAAAATAAATACAGAGAATAAATAGTAATGTCCGTTAACATTTTAAGGAAACACGGTTATCGCCCCTGATATCAATGTGGAAATTTTCTTCTGATATAAAATGTATAATAATGCCAAATAATACGTGGGTAATGGTAAATGATTTGGCCAGAAAATGTCTCCGATGATATCTCCGACATAAAGAACATTTTGTGCCTACTGAGTGGGCATGTACCTTTAACGCTAGCTCCGCCCTGTCCAGTGAGACCTATGCATGTGTTAAGTTTCATAAAAAATATTGCAAAGGGTGTTCGCGTTATGCTCCGGACAAATCAGTGCGCGAAAAAACAAAGGGAGATCACTAAACTAGAAAATGTGTTCATAGAACACGGATACCCCACATATCGCTTTGATAGTAAACAAGGCAAAATTCCAGTGTCAAAAAGGGAGAGATAATCCATGACACGTGGTTCGAATCAAAAATCGAAATAAACTTTCCGCATCTACTCATCATAAGGAAGCTACATATCAAATTTCAGTGCTATAGCTATTACAAAAGTGTTACGAGTTACAAGGCAAAATTTTAAAAATTCTAATTCAAAAAGAGGGAGATAATCCATGACTCGAGGGTCGAATGAAAATAAACTTTGCAAATCTACTCATCATAAGGACATACCAAGTTTCAGGTGTGTAGCTATTAGGGTTTAAAAGTTTTACGAGCTACAAGACAAAATTGGAAAATTCTAACTTGAAAAGGGGAGATAATCCATGACCATGGGGTCGAATCAAACATACATGTACCAAGTTTCAGGTATGTAGCTATTACGGCTTAAAAGTTTTTCGAGTTACTGCTATTACGGTTTAAAAGTTTTTCGAGTTACTAGGTTGGTGACGGACGGAAGAACGGACAAGGTCAAGGGTAACACTAAATGCCCCCTCCACTATCGTGGTGAGGCAAAAGTTGTCATATACAAGTAACTTACCTTAATTCATCAGTTACACATCAGACGATGAATGAACTTTAATTCTGGTGTAGAATATTAAAGTTATTCATTATATTCAATAGTGCTGCTTTGACATGACGTGAAATTAAAACATGCATGACATGGTTCTGGAAGAAAAACCACAGACCAAGCACGCATATTCAGAATCACGTCTGTCGGTTCTTATCCAGCTCCGATTTCTGTCACCTGTCCACAAAATCCAGAATCCAACATTGTCGCAAATTTAATCCTCTATGTTGGTGTACGTTAGAACAAAATGTCACTTAGTATATTATCCAATCCATTGTAATCTCTTGTTTCTCTAAATAAATGCGTCCAACAATCCATGTAGCTGCTATCGTGATAAAAAATGTTAAAGGTTCCGTCAGCGCCTAACATATTGATCTTAATATCCACCATTTTGATTCCAAGTACCAGAATAATGATGTTTCCCTGCGCCGTCGTAGTGTTATCTGTCAGATTCCGTTGTTTATTTGATCAAATTGATGGACAAATTTGTGTCTGCTAATGTCGCCAAGAGCATAATCTGTGATGTTGACTGTAATAATTTGGCATAACTTCTAGCTTGTGAATTTTTGGTTGAATGAAGTGATCACTATGGTGAATAAGTGTGTATTTATGCCCGGTTTGCTCAGCAGGTAGAGCGATGGTGTGGTAAACCAGAGATCCCCGGTTCGATTCCGGGCTGGTGCACATCTTTCTCACCCTGTGACATTTAGCGCCCAACGTAGTTGCGGGAAGTAACTCTGCAGAATACTCCCGCATCGTCCGTACCGAGAGTTTATAATGGTGCTCTCCGTAAGTTTCCCTGCAAAGTACCAAATCACATCTGATTTGCACTTCAACTGTTAATTGCGACATATTTTCTGTATTTTTTCAATTGAAAGAAATGTCAGTATTATACTTATTCATTTCTGTGTAATAAGTACAGAAAAATATGTCACAATTAACAGCTAAAGCGCGAATGAGATCCGATCCGGTACTCTGCAGGAAAAACCTATGGAGCACCGGAACTCTGGGTACGGACGATAATTGAGTATTATGTTGCCCAACAAAGTACCGCGACTGATAAATACTCCCAAATTGTACCCAAACATATGGAATTCGGAGACAAAAATTAAACATAGAATTTGAGGACGAATTTCAATTTGGCGGAGAAGAATGTCACAGTACGCAACAGACCATGGGGATGAAGTGTGTATGATATGTGCCTTGTTAGCTTTCTCGGTAGAGCCATGGGCATGGTACGGTAAACATGAGGTCCCTGGTTCGATTCCGGGCCGTTATTTATCTTTCTCACTCTGTGACACAAGTAAACCGTTTTATTTTAAAGAAATGGCTATCACCGGAATAAATATTATCTTCACAAAATTTGATTCGGGCCAATAGAAGTCAACAGCCAGAACAGAACGTTTGCAGTAATATAAATCTAATTCCAAAATAAATTTTTAATATTTTTTTTATGATCAGGTTTCGAAAATTAAAATATGCTTTTCTTTTAAAATTATTATCAATATGTTCACCATGTTATTATGGTTAATATGCAATTCACAGTCTCCTTGCAGCTTGAAATTGAAAGACATTATGAAAAGTTGTGTTGATCTCAGAAATTGTCATGTCGACTATAGGATCGCGTCGAAATAATGTCAACATAATAGGAAAACGTAATTTGATACCGACGAAACGTAAACAAAAGGCAAAATTGATACTTTGTTTTGCTATGTTATACCGTAGACCACACATTATCATTTGCTTTTATATGAAAACAAATATATTGTCAGCATGGTGGTGTCTATTAATTTGTTCTTGATATTCGGAACGTCAGTGAGTGAGTGACGACATTTTGTTTTGTCCAAGAAATTGTCAAGGTCAATGTTTCACTGTTTGTCTCGCAATAACCCGCCGATTTATATTTGCGCACCAAAAAAACAGATCACAAATACCGCTGACTTTCTAGTCACTTTGAATTAGATAGATGGGATAGATTTTTGGATTGGAACACGGATACGTTTGTCAACTATTTCGATTGTATTGCCGCATCGGTTAAGCAGAGCGGTCCGCTGGTTTTACCGCAGAGCGCAGCGTAAAGCGGTCATTCTTTCGCAGTTTACAGACAAAAAGGAGCTTAAATTGCAATTAAAAGCGGAGCGCAGCGCTAACTGCGCTATAAGTATTGCAATTCCGCAAGCAACTCTTTGGACTGCAGTCACATGATTGCAGTCCGATTGCGGTCCAATTGCAATTAATGGGAACGCGAATTGCAATCTTGCGCTCCAGGAATTGCAATTCGCTTGGTAAGAGAACCGCAGGCCACTCTGTAGCATAATTCCGATTGCAGTCCACAAACACCGAGTGTATGTATCGCATCCGGGATCTAACATTGGTGTCAGAAGTGTTGAATATTTACAATAACAAAACTATATATTCAGCCCTGAAATCAGAATATTCCTGATCTGATGCCAGTTCATCGCCACACCAGAATCACTTGGCCCCTCCAAAAAGCAGTAGGATCAGTAATAATCTTACTACTTTTATAATGGGCAATAAACTATTTCAACTCCCAGGTAACTAAAGAGCCAATGATAAAAACGTTCCTGAGGGCCAAACCAAGCAAATCGTGATTCCTATAAGGAGGAACTCATACCGATAACTTACGCCGTCTCATTCGCCCGACCACCACCCACGCTGCTTTGTGTGCCCATACTGTTTCAGGATAGGGAAATATGCCAGTATGTCGCAGTGGGGGCCGGTGCAGTCCATGTTTGGGGGTAAGGTGCCACATGAGGGCTGTGGATAAGGCGGGAAACGGGCACTGCTTCGCCTGTGGGTCGTCCAGCCATTGACGCTGAATGGAGTCGACTGAGGCGTGTAACACAATGATGGTGGACAATTAAAAGATGGGTATTGCTTGACTCATGATTTGTACAGGATTTCCTGTGCTGGATTGCAAAGTTGCACATGATATAATAAATAGTTTATGATTGGCCTTCAGTGATCATTTGACTATATCTGGAGTAAGGAGGATTATGGCATATGTGGCTGGTTTGGCTTCTGATCTGCTACTAATGTTTGACAGTCTGAGAAAGACGTAGTATTATAGTTTGGAACACGTTAATGTATTTCACTGATGGATTGATGAATATGTCATGCCCTGGTCAGACTGCGCGAATGCGCAGGCGGATCTGGAATCATACTGGCCATTGCGTTCTTCAGCATATTCATCTATGTTGTGTGTTGGCTGGCGAAGTCATCATATTACGTACTGGGTATACTGAATATTTCATGATCAATATTCGGTGACAATGTTTTATGCTTTTGAGTATACCAACCCACGTGTTACTGGGTGGGAGGCGTCATATATTACAATACTGAATATACTAAATATTGAAGATTGGTTTTTGGTGGCCGTGCGTTATGTTCCGGAGTATATCCACAAATGTCTTGAGAATCGTCATATTACTTACTAAGTATACGCTACGGAATAATTGAGGATTGTTATATGATGGATATGATATATATACTAAACATTAGCCACCAGCGTTTTTGGGTGCACTGGCGGAGTCCTTATATTGTGTACTCAATTTACTGAATAATTTATGATTGGTCTTTAATGGCCATGCTTATTGTTTTTTAGGTTAGAAGACACCAAATGGTGCGAAATAGCCCAGGGTGTATGCAAAAATAGTCCGATATAAACAAAGTTTTCACCATAGTTATAGCATTTAAAAGAAAACACTGAACATGTTGGTCACTTGATGTAAACGGAGTTTCCGTGGCCAAAGAATGTACACAATATTGGATGATATGACAAGGTTGGATTTTTCTTTCTTATGAGTAAGTGAAACTATTGTTTAGTTCATGCAGAACCAGTACAGACTGGCTGCATGTCATATACAAGTGGGTCCCACAGCATCCATACGAATGGTGAAAGTAGGAGAGACTGGCCTTATTGGATGGCATTCGGCTAAATTATATAGCAAAGCTATTTTGTGGTGTCTAACCTTTAGTATACCCACCCACGTTTTGGGTGGGCTGTGTGAGTCATCATATTATGTACTGAATATATTAAATTATTGATGATTGGTATGTGGTGGACACGGTTTATATTATTGAGTATCCCTACCGACGTCTTGGGTGGGCTTCATATTGCGTACTACTCAATTCACTGAATAATTGATGATTGGATTTTGCTTGAGTATAGGCACTCATGTTTTGGGTGGGCTGGTGGAGTCCTTGAGTATTGAGTATACTGACAATTATATGATTGGTCTATGGTGGACATGATTTATGTTCTTGATTATACCCGCCCATGTTTGGGCGGGCTAGTTGTGACATGATAATACACACGGTATATTCTGGAAAATGTTGATTGGCCTGTAGTGGCAGTACAAGTGTTAAGTTTCAATATACTTACCAACGTTCTGGGTGGGCTAGTGGAGCCATGATAATACGCATACTATATTATGAAGACTGGTTGATTGACCTGAGGCAGCAGGACATGATTTAAGTTCTTCAATATACTTACCCACGTTTGGGTGGGCTGGCGGAGCCATGATAATACACATAAGGTATACTGAAGATTTGTTGAGTGGTATGAGGTGGCAGGACGTCATTTAAGTTCCTTATAATACATACCCACGTGTGGGTAGGCTGGCGGAGCCAGGCATACACCGATAAGCGTGGGGTACACTTTATATTGTTGAATATAGATATCCGTGCTATGCACATATTGACGTGAGTCACGTGATTTCTTATACAAACAATTATAATGTATCGTACAGACATGAATCTGATGTGTGCAAATAATTTAGCATGTATTAACAAAATTTATCATGATACCTAATTAAACGATGACACTGTATTTTTATACATTCGAACGAATATAATCATGTGATACTGAAGAATAAAATAAAATAGTAATTTAATATTTTATGACATCGAATGAGAACAGTGTATATCTATAACGGCTTCAGCAAAGGCCTACTATGTGGGTCTATGTATATAATGTTCAGAGACAAAATTATTTCATGTAGTTATGTTTTATCATGTTTCTTTTAGTTTAGATAATACTCGCAAAATGTGGTACATGTAGTATAATTAAAATTAAATTGGAATCTCGAAACCTATATGGATGAATTGACACCTTGTGGTGAATTGTTTTATCTATGGAATCAGTGTTATTAAATTAATTAATATTAATACTATTCAATGTGTCTTGATGTCAGATTTAATGCGAGCTATTGTGTCATTGTGACAGTGTTTTTTCGTACATGTATTTTCAGTGTTATATATGTTTTCACCCATATGTATTTTTCTTTGGATAGTATATGGGGAGACATTGAGAAATTACCGGATGTGATAGTGGGCAATGTGTGTCTGCTTCCTGAACTACTACTGGAGAGCCGAGCAGATTCTACAAGTATAACTTATTTCCGAGGATTCATATAATGTAATGAGTAGGGCTTCTGCTAGTAGTTTGGGAGGTGGTGTGATTTTGCTCGCGAAACCATTTTCATGCGGTATGTTATTTGGCGTCTATTATTCAGATGGCAAATACTTAATTGTCACGTACACAAACATGGGACGTGGGGAAGATTATGTTCCACCACTAATGAGAATTTGATTAACAACATTGAAAGAGGCTGATATAAACATGTACCTAAAGTTTTTAAGAATAAAACAGTGGTAATTATTCAGAAAGTATACATGTTTATGTCCATTTGTATAATGATTTTACAAAGAAGATTGTGTTTATTTTCCATACTACATGTACTAGTATTTGTTATATTTTGTTACAGTATTCATGGTTTATAAGAAACAAAGAGTGCTAGTTGTTAGATGTGATATTGTGTTTCATCAATGTTATATGGTAATGTTTACTGCAAAAGCAAAACTGACATGCACATGTGCTTGGGTTGGTTGCGAAGTTTGATAGTGTTATGTCCGTTAAGATGGTTTTGACAATTACCTGGTAATAAATACAGTGATTTTTATCTGACGGTGTCACCACGACAAGTCATTATTTTGTTTTATAGGATATCGTTTCTACATATGTATATGTGTATCGGTATATACATGGAAGTGTGTATATACTTATATTTGTGAATATGTATATTCTAGACATAGATACATGTGTAATTAATTTGCAAGGTATATTATCCAAATAAAAATGGACTTTTTTAGCAATATTGTTTTAAGTCTGATAATACCACGTATTAAATGGTGTTATGTTCTTACAGAACAAAAATGCATTTAAACTAATGATGCCCGGCATTCAAGCGAACATTGACTTTCGGAACAGGTTTCCAAAGGTTTTCTTAAAAAAAATAGTTTGTTATCTTTAGTTGTTCTTGCGCGAGGCAGATCGCCGTGTAAACAGCATTTTGTACTGTAAGTTCATACATGTGATACATGGACTATAATATTAATGTGTCATAAAGCTTGGGTCTATAAATAATATCCTTACTGAGAATATCAACTTTTCCCCGTTCTTTAGATTAAAATGTCGTGTCGCAAGCTTGTCTAAAATACTATGCAATGATGTATTTTGCTTGATTAAATGCTAAATATATGTGAGTGTCGTGTTTGTATAAGGTTGTTACCGGGATTGCCAGAGAAATAAAATGTATGTCGTTTGAACGTAGTGAATTAGAAATAAAAACAAATTACTGGCGGTCGGCGGGAGAACCTTATACAATGTTAAGAATATTGATTGATGGTAACCCGCTTGCGCGCGTTCAGTCGGTGCGCGTTTTCGCGCCAAGCGTGGTCACCAGGTGTGACCACTGGCGGAATTTTGTAATTCAAGTGTTGACCGACACTAGAGCGACACGTATTTTTGTCAGAATGGAAATATGGTAGGAATTCATTTAATTATGTAGTTATTTAGGACAGGTTATTGCATTGTATGTTGTTATAGTAAGAAATGCGTGTTTCTCAAATGTAGCGTCGCATGCTTGTCTAAAATACTATACAATGATGTATATTGCTTGATTAAATGTTTCCCGGGGGGGGGGGGATTGCCACAGACACATAGTTTGACAGCATTTCAGAATAATTTCCAATGTAAATGATTCTGAAGTGCTGTCAAAGCATGTTGTACATTATTATAAAGTGCTGTCAAAGCATGTTTTTGATGATAAAAATGGAAAATCGAAAATAAACAGTAGACGACAAAAAAATTAAGATAGCCGTGTAAGGGTTAAATAACTTTTATATTTGGTTTCAATACACCAAAGGAAATAACCCAATCCAATTTGTGACAGGCCATGGACTATTGTACAATAGCACATTCACAATATCCGACTTTTATGTAGTCAAAATTAGGCAGTTTGATTGGCAGAGACTGAGCACATACAGCTTCAGCCACTCAAACTTGCCGATTTGATGAAGATTGAGCCTGTGCTCAAATACTTATAACCACATGACCCGAAGCATATCTACTGCGAAACATCCATAATAACCCTTAGACCGCTACATACAACAATTGTCGTCTGCTGTTGCTTTATATCTAGCCTTATGTCTCAATAAAAACATGATTTAACAGCATTTGAGAATCATTTACAATCAAAATGATTCTAAAGTGCTGTCAAAGCATGTCAGAAATTATTCTAAACTGCTGTTGAAACATGTTTCAATTCGTGAATTTTTTAGATGGATGGAATCCAGTTTGGCCACCGAAGGCAGGCGGCCAAGGACAAACCTTTCGCGAAATGTGTCTGCTAATTTACCTTTTTTCATATGCGGCATTTTAACTTTGGTCATATCCCGATCATGCGCATTACCGGTATGACTAGAATACAAACACATATTTTTTTCTGAAAGGGACTTTTTTTTCTTAAAAAGACATTTTAGAAAAAGGACTTTTGGAAAATATTTGTCTACAATTGTCATGTTTTTGCCTTGGCAGAAGTGCCCAAGTGGTCCTATTCTGGTCATGTGCATTACCGGTATGACTAAAATACAAACAATATTTTTTTCTGAAAAATTATTGTTTGAAAAAGGACTTCTGGAAAAGATTTGTCTACTATTGTCATGGTTTTCCTTTTAGCAGAAGTGCCACAGTGGCTATATCCTCCGGTCATACGCATTACCGGTATGACTAAAATACGAAAAGTATTTTTTTCGTAAAGGGATTTTTTTCTGAAAAGGACATTTTTTCGAAAAAGGACATCTGGAAAAGTTTCCATATTCTGAAAACTTAAACCTGAATTATAGGTGACTTTCATTTGACATTGATCTACTTTTACTTTATTCAATGTTACATTCATTTCCGTCTCACCTATTATTATTTGTTCACAATTTAGCTCACGGCCAGTAATATTTTGATGTATGTTCATCTGTTCTGTTAGTTGGTTCTTTACCAATGTCAGCAATATGCTCGCTTAGTTCTCTTAAGGTTCTCTTAGTGTTCTTAACATCATGCCAGGGACGTTGTCAGCTATCTCACTGTGATCACTCACTATCAGACAGTTCTGTATATGGAGTTGTAAACTGTATTAGACCATAGTGTATATAACTTCTGACCACAATCAAATTGGTTGCAATAACTTTTTTAAAGACTGCTTTGCTGGCAGTTTCGTGTTTATTATCACATTGTTGACACATTTTCCAGGTTTGTTTCTACTGAACGGTGGTGGCATGGCGTTAACAAATGTCAAGGTCAATTGACTTGTTTGCCACGCCGCTTAATTAATGTTTATGTTAGAGTGATTTGATTTTACATTGATTAATTATGGTTTATGTGAATTCCTTTAAAACATGTTTGTGTAACTTTTTAACACATTTTAGCAGCAGCGTTTTTGATTTCTATAGATGTGTGAAATCTTACCCAAGATAATCTCGCTGATTCATACTTTTTTTCACATCGACTTATCAGAATACAAATGTGAAAGAAACCTACAATTTGGACTCGATTTCCGCCTCGACTAGCAGGAGTGAAATATATGATATATATCGGGAATTCGGCCGGGACCTCGAATGTATATCAATATAAGCCGTTATATTGAGTTAAGCAATATCGAGATAACAGAATTACCTGTATTTGCTTCAAATTAACCATTTCAACACTACATACCTGTATAGTGGCATTGGCAAACAGTGCAGATCCAGATGAGCCGGCTCGTAATATGTCTTAACAGGATCTGCACTTTTCCAAGTAATTTTCATATGTTCTATGTTTCTAGTCTGACAATCATTCTGTGATGACTGGATTGGTCGGAAATTTAACATATCACAGTCCATTTCAGTTACTTCGGGTTTGAAGGGTTAACTGTTTTCTCCATAAATGTACGTTTATGGGCATATATGGTACGGAACAGTTATTTCGAAAACAACTAGAAATATGATTCACACACGTCATGTTCCACCTACCGCTTTGGTAATACAATATAGACAGATAATTCATAATTAATTGAATATAAAATCAACAAGAGGGCCATTGTGGCCCGATATTGCTCACCTGGTAATTATATAAATATATGCAATGTGTTTCACCGAAAGACAATAAGTATGAAGTTTGGCCAGCATCGGCCAATCTGTGAGTAAGAAAAGGCTGTTTGAAGCTCTAATAAAAAGATACCGGTTTGAACTTATTGTCGCTATTTTGGATGACCTAATCATCCGATTTCGACAAACAAATGATCCAGAGTGATCGTCTCCTCAATACCTTCGATCTGATATATGACATGATCATATTCGGTCACGTGAAATTTGACCCCTACTTGACCCGCCCAGTTTTGACCCCGGGGCCACCATTTTAACAAATTTGAAATGGTGTTGACTGTCGATCAAATCCTGGCAAGTTTCATCGAAATCAGTTTTGCGGTTCATGAGAAGAATTTGTGTTAAGAATCTGACCTACTTTTCTACGGAGGCCATCTTGAATTACACGATGACCTCCATTTTAAGAAATATGAAAAGGCTTCAGCCACGGACCATAACTGTGAAGTTTGTCCAATATCGGTCAAGCAGTTCACGAGTAGAAGATGTTTGAAATCTCTAATAAAAGGATGACCTTTTGACCTTATGGCTGTCATCTTGGATGTCGTAATCCTCCGATTTCGACACAAAATACTCCAGAGTGATTGTCTTGTTGATACCTTCGATTTTATATATGACATGACCATATACGGTAAAATATTAAATTTGACCCCGACTTGACCTGCCCGGTGTCACAAAATTGTCTTGTAATACAATGTTTTGAGTGAAACTTGCAGCTGGCTGGTCAAGGGAAACAACGATCAATATATTGGGAGCAGGAGGGTATCAGGAGTTATCTTTCTTGTTGTACCCAACAGTCTAGCAGGTGGTTGGTATTGAGGAGTTACCATTCCTGTAGTATGCCCATATTGGTAGAACTGGTTTGGCTGGTGCTAAATATAGATTCAGTTGGGCCTATGCAGTTTGGCTGAGAAGTGGTCAGTTGTTGAGATGCCTTTGACGTGACAACACCCTTGCTCGTTAGCAGTTGTACAGTTGTATAGTAGTATTGAAGTTGATAGCAGTTGTGAAGGCCAGTCCATATTGTAAGTGGTTTTAACTCCCATTTTATTTTGTCGATTGTATTTGAATTATATTTGTGCATTGTTTGAAGTAGTGTTCATATAATTTGATTGAATAGAATTTTCTTTCCCATTTTTTTGGACTTAGTAAATTTGGGCTCGAGTTGTGATGAAATATTCAATGTAATATTTCATCATTCACGTTGTAATTCATTACACGTGCATATCGTGAATGATACGGTTGAAGTCTCTTTATGTATATATTGGAGATAGGTGAATTTAATTTTCATTTGAATGACGAGCCGATGCCCGTATTTATTTTCTTAGAACTTATATTTTATACGAGTACTTAGTGCGTTTTTTCCTCTCGTATGTTTAAGGTCCCTTTTGGCAGTGGTCCCTTCGAGGCGGTTACGGTGGTCTTAACAGTTGTACCGGTGTATCTACGAGGATAGTTACCATGGGGAAACCCGTCTGAGAGAGCTCCATTCCCGACCCGTATTCTGAACTCTTGGGGGAATATGTATTCGTAACAACGATTTCTGATGTACTCTCAACATGCGAGTTGATCATGTGGAATGTGAAGATGATAGTAGCCGCATGCCGCTACACATGTCTGTGTGAAATCACATGTCTGTGTGACATCATTCACTGTCTATGGTCTATGTGACATACATTAATATCCCGTCTGTGTGACATCCAATTAGAGCTTGTCTGTGTGACAACCAATTAGAGCTCGTCTGTGTGTCATCCAATTATAGCTTGTCTGTGTGACATTCATTGATATCTTGTCTGTGTGACGTTCGTCGAAATATCGTCTGTGTGACATCAATTCCAATAATGTGCTATTGAAGAACTAGACATGTATGTTACTCATTTCCGCTGGTCGTCGCTATGTACATCGCTATGTATGAGAATCATTACGCATCATTACTTGTGATCGAGAGAAGAAATGACATTATATCACTAGTATAAAAGGACACAATCTTAGAGCTGTTTGTGTATATCACGTGACATTATTACATGTACTGATTTTACTACAAGGATAAATTATTGTATGTCCACTATCGTTATGTTGTTCACTGTGCTCCGGTGTGTTGTGTAGCTCCGATCAATCATGTCGACCAAACCTGTGACACCCGGCATTGTCCATTTTTAACCCCGGGGCCACCATTTTATCTAATCTGAAACAGCATTGACTATCGATCATTCCTGCAAAGTGTTGTTGAAATTGGCCGGTACAGGTCGTTCATGAGAAGATTTTTCAAAGATATTTGACCTACTTTTAAACGGTGGCCATCTTGGATTATGCAACAACCTCCGATTTTACAATTCTGACGTGCCCCCACCCATTACATCATCCATGTGACCAACATTTGCCCAGACATTCATGGGAAGAAGACGTTTGAACGTGTGGACGGATGACGGACGGACGGACAAAAGTGGTAACAATAGCTCACTTGAGCCTTTGGCTCAGGTGAGCTAAAAAGCATTCTGTGCATCTTGAGTGCATGAATGTAGACTGTAATTACAGTTAGGAAAATACTGCAAAAAAAACATGTATTTTAAAGGTACATGCCCACTCAGTAGGCACAAACTGTTATTTATAGGAATTGAATAAGTGTAAGCCTATTACCTGTATAAATGGTGCCAAAATCAGAACTGACTATTTACAATACAAAATCTATATATTCAGCCCTGACACCAGAATCACTTGGGCCCCTCCCAAAAACAGCAGGATCAGTAATACTCTTACTACTTTTATAATGGACAATAACCCAATTCAAATCCCCCAGGTAACAAAATAGCCAAAGATAAAAATGTACTCCAAGGCCAAACGAGTCAAATCGTTATTCCTATCAGGAGGAATCCTACCGTTAATTTACGCCGTCACGTTCGCCCGACCAACCACCCACCATACTACGGTTAAAAAGTTTTACTTCTTACAAGGCACGATTGGGAAATTCTAAAGGGGAGATAATCCATGACCGGGGGTAGAATCAAAAATCGAAATTCACTTTGCACATCTACATACCATAACGAAGGCACACCCTAGAAGTTCCTACCTATTACGGTTACAAAGTTTTACTTTACAAGGCGAGATTCAGACTCAAAGATACAACATCGCCCGCACTAATCTTGCCAATATTTGTTGCCAATATTTGTCTTTGTTCTTAGTTCCAAATACCGGTACATGAATATTCTGTTTAGATTTGAAGTTGATTCAAAAGTACATGCACACTCAGTAGGCACAAACTGTACTTTATAGGAATTCAATAAGTGCAAAATTGTGTCACTATTCCACCAGTTCTAAAAATTACAAGTGCCCGCTAACCAGATATAATCATTTAATAATATTGATTTTACTGATAGTGCTGTATCAGGCTATTTTCATATGCAAATGAGGCATGTTTCTTTTCAATTATTTGTACTAATAAAATGTGTCAGATTATAAAGTATGATCATCGCACATCAAACTAGAAAATGTGTTCATAGAACACGGATACCCCACATACCGCTTTGATAATAAAAGAGGCAAAATTCCAAGTCCAAAAGGGGCGATAATTCATGACCCGGGGGTCGAAACAAAAATCGAAATAAACTTTGCGCATCTACTACATTCAGGTCTAGCTAGTACGGTTTCAAAGTATTACGAGTTACAAGACAAAATTGCCAAATTCTAAGTCGAAAAGGGGGAGATAATCCTTGACCCGGGAGTCGAATCAAAATTCAAAGTAAACTTTGAGCATCTACTCATCATAAGGAAGCTACATACCAAGTTCCAGGTGTGTAGCTAGTACAGTTTAAAAGTTTTACGACTTACAAGGTTGATGATAGACGAACGGAAGGATGGACCGGACGGGATGGGACGGACGGGACGAACGGACAGACAGACGGACGGACGGGACAGACAAGGGTAACATTAAATGCCCCATATCTACAGAATACACAAAACTATCTGTCTCCCTATTTCGTGCCTACTGAGTGGGCATGTACGCGTACCTTAATCATGTTTTTAGGCCAGGTTAACGGGGTCAAATCCCATATGTTACCTGTTGTGATGGGGAGTAAATCCTAAAAGCAGAACTGAATATTTAGAGAAAAAAATATATTCTGCCCTGAAAATAGAATAACCTGACCTGGTGCCAGGTGCTCACAACACCAGAGTCAATTGTGCTTAGAAACAAACATCTTGATCGGCTGAGCCCGAGCTGTGCTACACTAACACTACGCGGTTGGTTGTGTAGTTGTGAAGAGTTTTGAACAACTTGATCGTTAAATATTTTCTTGAAATTTACTAGAAATGTGTTCATACGACACAGGTGCGCCCACTGGAGTAGTATAGAGGGAGTCAAAATGATACCACCTACGGTGGCATCATTTATGACCCTCTATACTACTCCCACCACCCCCAAAAAATCAAAAATTGGTTAACGAGGAAATTGTCCCACCAACCACAAAAAATTCAAAATTGGTGTCATAAATACATCATGTTGTTTTCACGTCCAATTGAACAGATAAATTTAATAGGTTATAATAAAATATTATAACAAAATGAATAATAAAATACACAACGAATTGGACGTTTGTAATGACTTGGATGAAGCATTTTACGCTGTTGTTTCTACAGTATTAAAACACGGTAAAATGACAACACTATGTGGTATCGAATACATGAAATATCAGCGTAATTTATTACGCTGCGATAAAAACGTTGCATTTACAATATTAAACCGGCAATTATGTCGCCGGTATAAGTATCAAATTTATGTAATGAAGCGACTAAATAGGATCGGAGAAACACTACCGAAACATTATCAAACTAATTTTATAAAACAGTTTAAAATCAAAGATTCGTTGACGGATATGCGTTTCTACGATATCACTTTTAACGAAGAAATTGGAAAATTATTAGAAGAAATTGAAAATTATTGAACAGAAAAAAAAAAACTATTAGAGAAAATGGATAATACAATACAATTGGAATTGAAAGTTTTTAATAACTGTGTTGAAGAAATTTATGAAGAATACGGGGGTTATAATCCTATATATAAATTCTATACAATGAGAACACTAGGCGATATCGAATACATGAAATACCAGCGTAATTTATTACGCTCCGATAAAAACGTTGCATTTACAATATTATACCGGCAATTATGTCAACTATACAAGAGGCAAATACAAACATTAAGACGGATAGTGCGTATCGGATATGAAACTAAGGTGTATTATATAAAATTGTTAAAACCAAACGATTCGTTTACGAATATACATTTCTACGATATCACTTATAAAGATATTGAAAAAATTATTATTGAACAGAACTAATTAATTAATTGTAATAAAATTATTTATAATATTTTCACCAACAAAGTTAGGTTTATATACGAGAAATAAACACAGTTCATTGTCGGGACGCCGGCACTAATATCTCAACAGTGAGATAGGTTTCGCCACATGTACTTCACTCTGGCCGCTCTACACATTATAGCGGATGGAGGTAATGAAGAGGAGAGGTCCGCGGTATCGGTCCAATGATGGGGTGGAGGAGATGTGAGCGTGACACACCTCGCTAAGCCAAAAAAAAGAGAAAAGAGAGATTTAAGCGAAGGGCTTAGCGAGGTGGACCCAGAAGGGTTTTGCTGGCGCGTGTTCGAGCCTCGGTAGGACCTAAACTTTTCTTTTTTTTTTAATTGTTAATAATATTCCTAAAATTAATTAATAAATTGTTTACTGCACCAATATAATTAATAATTAATAATTTTGAAAAAATAAGAAAATTAATTATTTTTAAAAAAATAATTTTATAAAATATCACAATGGTGCTGTAACATTTCCTCCGACTTTATTTCCAAGTTTTACCCTAAATTTATCCCAATCAGTACACTCAATTTTGGGCATGGTGGCGCGCGCCTTGATCCTTATATCATTTTTTAATTCTTCATATCTCCCCATTTCTTCCACCACGGATTCAAACTCTAAATTTGATATTTTCTTATCGGCCAACGCTTTGGACACCATAACGTCGATGCTATTTTTCTTAGACCTAGCGAGAACGGATATTCTATCATGTTTTCTACTTTTTTTCTCGAGTTTTCCACCCGCCGCCCTAATTACCATACACAGCAACCCAGAAACGGCCGACACCGCACATAAAATCCCCGCTACAGGAACCGTTATAATGGTGGATATAGTTGCAGCTGTCCCCGCCCCGCACAACACAGAAACACTTGCCATAACCGTACTAGATGCTTCAGCTATGTTTGCCGCGCGCTTATATTTTTTAGCGTGTCTTTTTCTATTTGCACATTCTCTAACTAAAATATCCTGCATAGCGACGATATTATTCAACCTAAAATCTGAACTTCTTTCGTTAATTGGATACAGTGTTGATGGAGTGGTATTGAGAGTTGGAAGCGGTGATTCGTTCATATTTAAATTTTAGTTCAATATATTAGTATTTACACAATAAGTTCAATTAACAATGAGACAATAGTGGAAGAACTCTCTGGGTCACCGATTTTCGTAACAAAGTTAATAACACTACCTTTGGAAAGTCTAATTCGATCATCACCGGCGAACGAAACCACCGTCGAACTATCTCCAGAGATTTTAGTGACTCCAACCCCCGTTCTTCCCCATCTACTACAATATTTATCGCGACCGCGCCCACAGGTTTACCATTAGCATTAACCGAGCAGACCGCCATTTGGACAACTTCACCTGCAGCTGTCATAGTGTATCCCCCATATTTATTACTCGCTTTGGCACCGAACGAATATTCATAGTGCCCAACAACCAATGGGCCCCGCTTCTCAGCCCAAACTGTTATGACACGTTTTGGCGTTTTCATTGTTTTCACTATTCCGGCAAGCGCATTGTTTGCGTTATATGCCTCAGTACGAATCTTATAAGAGGCCTCCTCAAGAGCTTTGGTCGCGGCTATACGATCATGTTTCAGTTTATCGGTTATTTTTTCATCTAGTTCGGTAAGTGTCGCTTCTCTGTTGAGAGAGTCCTCTAAGCGCAACGCATCATAAGCCTCCGTAATGGTCGACTGGTGGCCTTCTAAGGCTTTATCAATACCCGACCGGGTCTCTTTTTGAAATTCAGTTATTTTTTCATCTAGTTCAGCAACCGCCGCCTCTCTGATGAGAGAGTCTTCTGAGCGCAACACCTCATAAGCCTTCGCAATGGCTACCTTGTGGTCTTCTCGGGCTTTCTCAACCCCCGACCGGGCCTCTTTTTGAAATTCGGTTATTTTTCCATCTAGTTCGGTAAGTGTCGCTTCTCTGTTGATAGAGTCCTCTAAGAGCAACACCCTATAAACTTCCGTAATATCCGCCTGGTGGTCTTCTCGGGCTTTCTCAATACCCGTTCGGACTCCATCAAGATCAAACCGGGTCTCTTTTTTAAATTCGGTTTATTTTTTTGTATATGTCAGTAAGTGCCGCTTCTCTGTTGAGAGAGTCCTCTGAGCGTACGCCCCATAAGCCTCCGCAATGGCCTCTTTGTGGTCTTCTCGGACCCCCTCAACCCCCGACCTGGTCTCTTTCAGAAATTCGGCTATTTTACCGTCTAGTTCGGTAAGTGTCGCTTCTTTACTATGAGAGTTCTCTAAGCGCAACGCATCATAAGCCTCCGCAATGGCCTCCTCAAGGTTCGACTGGTGGTCTTCTCGGACTTTATCAATACCCGACCGGGTCTCTTTTCGAAATTTGGTTATTTTTTTATCTAGTTCAGTAAGTGCCGCTTCTCTGATGAGAGAGACCTCTGAGCGCAACACCTCATAAGCCTTCGTAAGGTCCGCCTGGTGGTCTTCACGTGCTTTCTCAATACCCGACGTGGCCTCATTTCGAAAATCGATTATTTTCCCGTCTAATTCAGCAAGTGTAGCTTCTTTGCTGAGAGAGTCTTCTAAGCGCAACGCATCATAAACCTCCGTAATGTCAGCCTTGCGGTCTTCTCGGGCTTTATCAATCCCCAACCGGGCCTCTTTTCTAAATTTGGTTATTTTTTTACCTAGTTCGTTTAGTTCCGTATGCGTTTCTTCACGACTTTGTGTATTCACAGCCAGGGCATATTCTCTAAGTTGTGATAGTAGACTCTTCTGAATCTCGTCCGTGGCCCTCGATATAGTTCTATTGATCAAGGCCTTTGTTTTTTGGGTAGTTAAAAAGTCGCCCTCTGTCGGGATGAATCCCCCTTCTGCCGGTTCCAAATTATTTGAATTTGTCACCCAATCGGAAGAACTACCTGGTCCGTATATACTCATAATGTTGATAATATATATTACGAACATGCGTTTAATTCTAAATAATTAATTTGAAATTTCTAGGACGACCGAAATCGGGTAATCGTTCTTCAACTCTCGCCCTTTATCATCAAGAATATAAATCTTCAACTCGTGGATGTGTCCCGATTCCAAAACTTTCATCTCTGGGTGTGGGAAGTCTAAGGTTACAGTCTCGCCATAGAAACAATCGCTGGCGGGCACAGTTTTCAGTAATGTGCTGGGGGATCCGTCTATCGTGTTGTACGATGTGTTCACCCGATCAAGGTGCACCCTGAGAGTTTTCGTGAAGGCGAAGTTTACTGGGGTATCGCTGTGGTAATAACCAGCGGGGAAGACAAAGTGCAACGGGAACACTCGCCCTTCATTCTCGTTGTAAGGGGGTTGATATTTAAATCCTAGCATTGAGGCCAACCCCGGAGTGATCTCTAATTTTTTATCAACGTCCAATGTCGCAATCCCCGTGGCTTTTGAGACTTTGAGAGTGACATTATCAGGCATACTCTTTGTGATTAAAGCTTGGACATCTCTGACACCCCAAAGGCCGGGAGGTAATACGACAGATGATTCAATAAAATCTAAGGGTACGATAGTCTCTAGCAGTCCGTCTATTACCTGCCCTACTGGGTTGATCTCCTTATACAGTTCAATGTTTTTCCACCCGACCGTGAACGTGATTGATCTAAGGCCTACACGGCGTTTTCCGCAGCAGTTGTCTATTAATTTTTGAAGTTCACAACTCCCTTTTTGAACATTAGTTATAGTAGCAAACATAATAATATCTTTCAATGGATACCAAAGCATTTAGCTTTAACTCTAATGTAAAGTACGCGGGTCGGAGGTAAATACACGCAAAAAGACGTTGTTAACCGCCTTGTACACCCAACCGTAACGGTTAGACCGGACAGTGGCTTTGCCACCAACTTCCCTAACATCTTTGAACAATATAGGCTGCCCAAGAGATTATTACGATGGAGGTGGTAAACGGGTGGAAAGCAACACCGATGCAGTTTTGGCAGAACCAAATAAATTTCGCTGTATGGTGCGCAACAGCCGGGTGTGGAGTTTCATATAAAGACCATCTGACATCCAAGAATGTCATGCTCCGAAGTGTCTACAACTTTCACGTGTATTATACTATTAGGAGGATTCTCAAAGAACTAGGTATTTCACTACCTCAAGACGACGCCTGGGATCCAATTTCCAACGCATACGACCGTATGGCGTTTGAAAAACTGTGTAACGAATTTAACGTTTCAAAAGACGCGGACTGGAGACAGAAAGCATTTCCTACCAGCACCGGCCTCGGGGACGTTCTCATTCACGGCCAGTCCGGGAATTGGACACAGACTGATTTTAGACACGATCACTCCGGTGACCACATCGTCAGTCGGAACGCCGGGAATTTTGACCCCGCGACTATGACATTCGGGCCGGAAGTGTCTGGAGGTCGGCACTGTGGCGTGTTTTCTTGTAAAATGTTACCTCCGAAACTGGCTCACGTCGATTACATACAGCAGGATGCTGAGGTTCAGAACGCGTGGGGTACATTTATGTTAGATACGGGTCTAGGGTTCACGCAGGCCGGGGTTACTCGCGTCAAGGACTCCATTCGCACGTACGTCTGGGCCATCCTCGGCGCACAGAAGCAAACTCGCAGTTCTATACTGGGCACGGGAACAGCGTTTGATGCACAAAAACAATTCTTGGCACTTGTAGAGGACGCCATCTCAGCTAGGGTGGACCTGGAGAAGGCGATCCAGAATTATCAAGACGTTTTACAGAATGCCAGCACCCCAGTAGACTATGTATTTGGAATAGGTCTTTATATGGCGCCGAGCAATATGATACTACGAGACGACCCGGTTGACGGTTACAATAATCATATCGTAATCGCCACCGCCAATCAAAAAATCGGCCACAACGGTAACGTGAACACGGATATCATCAAGCGCACCCCCAACAGTGGAACCGATTTCATAAAACACAAAATGGATACACCTTCCCCAATTCGTAAATTGAACCCAGTACCCCCAATTCGTAAATTGGATGCACCATCGAGTTCCATCAACAGACCAATCGCGATTGGAGAAACACCAATCAATTACAAATTGGGTGAAATTGGAAGCACAACACACGAGGAGGAGAAATTAGGGCTCGTCATCACCCTCGTGGCGATCGGATTATTTACGCTTTGGTTGTAGGAACTCTCTGACAGAGAATAATAGGAGACCGGCGATTGCCACGATTAAAGCCCAGGTATTTTTGGCTAGCCATCCGACCGTTTTTGATAATATAGATAGCAAGTAAGAAACGATACTTCCGATCAGTCCAGGTAGTGCGGCAGCCGCCTTTCCAGCTAATTTAGCTAGAAGATTGGCGAGGGCTTTTAGTTGTTTTTTTACCCACTCCTTAGCTCCACCGGATGGAGCGGGTGCTGGTGCTGGTGCTGGTGCTGGAGCGGGTGGTGGCGCCGCACCACCAGTGAAAGCTAGAACTATGGTCGATATAGTCATGCCGATAGCAACGAGGATGCTTGCTATCGTGACGCCCTGCTCTCTGAACAGAGTGCGAAGACGCTCACCGAGTGTCGTCTCCTCGTGCAGGACCCTCGAGATTGATTCACGGATCCGACTTATTTGTGTGCGGAGAGCCTCACGGTTAGCCGAGGCGGCCTCCAAGCGAGCTTCTCTTTCATCCCGCAAAGACCGCAGTCGTTCGGCGATCCGCTCGGTAGATTCTCTATCGTCACCGGCTTCCTCCAGTTTTCTTTCTTCTAGCGCGATATGTTTATCCAGCGCCGTGAGTTTTGAGAGATTAAGGACCAGTTCACCCCGGACTGTTTGTAGAGCCTTATCGAGTCCACGGAGTTCTCGAAGAGGTAACGGTGGGTCATCGTTGAGTATTTTCCCCAATTGTGATTGCACGCTGAACGTGGTCTCCATCGTGTTAATAACGTCGGTGGCTATTTGAGGGACCTCCCTGAGCTCAACCGTTTCTATCGCGGTGGCCGTCTTCGCTATAGTTTCGTCGGTAGACTTTAGGGCCTCTACAGCGCGGGCCGGTATAATTGTTTTACCCCTCTTCCAATCCGTGAATCCTAGTTCGTCCCTTATGAATCGGCCACCGCCCGGGTTTCTGGCAATGGTGTCAAGCGCTAGGGGTTTACCGGTCCTCGTGTTGACTATTGGGAGATTTGATGCTGCTCTTAGTCGCAATCTACCGTTCATATCAAATTTGAACTTGGAGTAGTCGCGACCGACAGAGGGGACCAGACCTTTTTCTGCTGCCAAACTATTGTAGTAGTCGTTTACAGCTCCCTCAAGTAATTCCTGACTTTGACTAGTGGTAGCGCCACCCAATTGTGATTGGATTGGAACTGGAGTCTCGAGGGAATCCTCGAAATTATCATCACCATCGAGGTAATCGTCTTTGCCGATTTCATCCATTTCAACATCGTAATCAGCCATATTTATAATTTTCTTAAAATTAATTATGTATTAAAGACAAAACCATACGGGTTTAATAGTTTCAATAATTTTGAAAAAATTAATTATGTATTAAAGACAAAACCATACGGGTTTAATAGTTTCAATAATTTTGAAAAAATTAATTATGTCTTCGAGTCAATACGGTCGCAAACTCAATCCATACCGCAGACTGCGTGAGCCCCTCGGGGCAAAAGGCGTGAGACAGAGTGTCGTTATTACGAACAACCCATCGACGATCGACCAGAACCAGCAGCTCTTAGTCCGCTTCCCCAACCTCGGAGCTAACGACGTCATTGTGCCGGGTACTGTTCGCCTCGCTTCACTATTTCGCTAACGTCGACGGACGCGGACCGAACCGTCGTTCAGAACCTGGGTCGCGCCATCGTCAAGAAGACCATGATAAAGATTTCTGGTAATGAGGTGATGTCGATCGACGACAGCGACGTCTACCATTGCTATCAGGACCTGTGGAAGACGTCACACGAGCTTGAAAACGCTGTCTATCAAGGTATTGACACCAGCAAAAATAAGAACGTAACCAAACTTAGAATAGGGGCTGCTAACAAGGTAGATAACAACGCTAGTGACAACGCGGTCGCGGGCGCTTACGGCAACCGCTTCTACATCCCGCTCGACTTTGAGTTGCTGGAGAGTCACATGCCCTACTATCAGAGCGCTTTGGCTGACCGCCTCGAATACGAACTAACGTTCAACGACTACGGCCGAGTTATCATAGCCAGCGACATGTTATCGACGTATACGATCGATAATGTTTCGCTGGAGTACGACATGGTCACGATGTCCGAACTCGCGCGATTGATCAGAACCCAGTACGCCGGGCGCGTTGCCATACTTTACGACCGAGTTCTTCGCCATCGCAAGATGACGAAAGACAAAGGCGACACATTGTGGAATATTAACGTCAACGTACCCGCCCGCTCGATGAAAGGTATACTGATGTTGTTCGAGGAGGCTCGGGTAGCGCTCGGTGTTAGAAAAACCGACAGATTCTATAACCCCAAAATCACGAAGGTAGAGGTGACGATCGAGGGAGTCCCCAATCAACTCTACAGCGCGGGTCTTCGCGCGCACCAGCAGTGGGACGAAGTAAGAAAGCAGTTTGCTGCCGGCTCTAAGCGCTCTCCGGAGGTTGCAGCAGTTGCCAAAGACCTGCATCTCTCGGCCGTCTCCCTCGCGGAGTTCCTGAATACCAAATACGCGTTATGGCTAGACATGCGAGCCAGCGACGATGACCAAATACACGGTAGCGGACGCCAAGTTGAGAACGCTAGTGAGGGTGTGACGATCCAGATAACCAAAGAGGCGGACGGAGCCGGGCCATTGAACGTGTACTTATATATAATTACAGACGCACAACTCAACATCGAAGATGGTCGATACGTATTAGCGATCTACTAAATCTAAAGAATTAATTAAATATCAATACCAATTCACGATTGGAGATGCTCACTCCGCCATAATATGTGGGCAGACAGGATGTGGAAAAACGGTTTTCATCCTCGACTTACTCGAGGGATCCTACCGCGATGCCTTTCGTCACATTGTGATCCTATGTCCCACTGTGCGGCACAACGATACTTATCAGCGGTGCCCGTGGATATGGACCGACCCTGAGGTATACGTTATTGACCCCGGTGATAGGCTTCACGATTGGTTGCGTGGTTTATACCAAATATTCCAGGGTGAGCCCACCCTGTACGTGATTGACGATTGCTCAGCCAAGACGGCGATGACCAAAAAGAAGGACATGCTCTCCGAGCTCGCATTTTCTGGCCGCCATGCTAGACAAAGCGTATGGATATCCACTCAAAAATACAACGCCGTCCTCAAGGATCTGCGCGAGCAAACGAAATGGGTCGCCCTCTTTCACTGCAAGGACCGAGACTCATTCGATGACTGTCTTCGAGAGAATGACGTTATCCCAACGCGCGAGGAGCGCCTGGAGGTTCGACAGATGCTTTCCGAAACTAAGCACGCCAAGCTTCTGCTAAAGACTGATCAACCAACTGCTTATAAAGTTATCAATTAATTAATAATTAATTTTAAGAAAATTATAAAATTAGGAAAATTGCAAAGTAATAAGCTATTGCAATGCTTAGCAATTGCTGAACAATGCTGAACAAATACTGAACAATGCTGAACAAATACTGAACAATGCTGAACAAATACTGAACAATGGTTAACAATGTTAACAATTTGGTGCTCCGCTGCGAGCTTTGTTGCGAGCATAATGGTGATCATAAGTATCGGGTGGTGCGCTTGGCAATATGTTAAAGTGATGAGAGTTGTTAGAATAGTTAAATTAATTTTAAGAAAAATGAACTGCGACGAACTTCTCGATCAGCTAATAGAAGAAACCTCAACTCCGACTGCCAACAATAATGATCCGACAGAGCAATCGGGATCGGGGGTTGGTATTGGGTTGAGTGCAACGACTCCTAATGAAAATTAAAATGCGGCGCGACGAGAGCGGCTAGCTGCGCTGGTTGCTGGGGGACAATCGGAGCATTATCTCGGTAGGCGTCTCTCAGTTTTTCAGGTGGATAAGATGTCAGATGCGGAGATCGATAAAATGTATGCGCGATACGAATCCAAATTGGGAGCGGAGATGACAAAAACTCTTGGATCGGCGGCTATTCATTTGTACGCTACCACCGTTAGTATACTTCTCCCTATACCAAACAACCGAAGGGTTGATTCACGATCTAGAGACTGACCCTTTTATAGGACACACTCTTAGAACAGCCTGCTGCTCAATTTATCACAAGTTTGGAATGTACTTAGCTCCGCTGACAACCGCGTTGACCACGGGTAAACACTGTCAATTTGGACATATATGCCCACGAACTATAAGCCCTGAAAATGATGACACAAGACACACCCACGAGAGTGACGGAGTTGAACCAGATTGCTCCAACACAATCGAACCAGAGTGTTACTCCACCACTGGATGACATACCGCATATAAAAAATCCCAAAAGACAGGCAGCTGGGAGGGCGGCGGCTGCCACCCGAAAAGTTAAACAAGATAAAATACTCGCCGAGCTTCGAGAGGCTAAACTCCAATCGAGATTGGGGTTGCAATCGGGGACGGAGACAGCAAAACATCTGAAGACAGAGTTGAGTACAACAACACCCCCAATTCACGAATTGGAAGCACACTCAACACCCAATCGAGGTTGAGCGAATCCGATTGAACCCAAATTCGTGAATTGGAGTTGGGTTGTTGGTGGTGGTCTGGCAGTTGTTGGTGCCCTGTGCGTTTGGAAATACCCCATATTATCGAAAAAACAACCAGCCAGTGTTCAGAAGAAAGTTACGAAACACCAATCGCGATTGGATGCGCCCCATTTAAACATTGATCGCGACCCCTTTTATATGCAATAATTATAACAATGGCTGAACAAGATGGTAAAATGTTAGTGAATGCGCTTTATCACGCCGTGGTGATATCAGGTTTCAGTATCGGGTATGCTCGACTATCAAAGATGGCCCTATGAGGAACCGCTCCCAAATTGGACTTTACTGTGAGAGACGTAGGGCTCGCGACCTTAGATGTAGCGGCCGCAGTTTGGACCCGAGTTATCTAGTTTAAAGCTGGAATTCTACAGTTAATATATGGAAATAAATGGCTTCAATCGCAGTAATAGTAGGTGGTGCGCTTGTAAACGCATTGGCGTTCAGCGGTAGCAACTTTATATTCTCTAAAATGAAAAGCTCGAACGTGGATGAGGAGCGTAAGCGTCACGATTTAGCTGTAGAACAACTCAATAGCGCAAAGGAAGCGTGGTCGAAAAAACGAACCGCCCATCTGGACTGGGTCAATGAAGAGCTTCGCCGCGAAAATCACGCCGCGCAAACTTTTCAGAACGTTGAAGAAGCCAACCGCGAGTACGCGCTGGCATATCCGCACAAAAGTCTCGATCCAATGGATCCCGAGCCCCAACTTTCAGATTTCTATGTACCATCAGAGCCCCAAAAAGACCGCGAGATCGCGTTCATCGTCGTGGGAATGGGTGTGGTGGGTCTAGTCGGCTATTATATTCAATCGAGATTTTAAAATAATTAATTAAAACATTTTTTTTTATAAATATATATATATAGAACGATGTTAGTTGACGAACTTTATGACGCTATGATCGATGTAGGCTACACTGTCCAAAAACATCGTTTACCTGGTGCAAAGAGTATGATTCGTCTGGCCCGAGATTGTCTCGAGACGTGGCGCGAGGACGAAAAAGAGGCCACCCTTTTCGCAAAGCGGATGTTAGATTCCTCCCAATCGAGATTGGATGAATTAGATTCCCCTCTCCTGTTCCAACCCAAACGCGATTGGGGCTGCAGCGAAACTTCCAACAAAGGTTTATTATTAACGACGCAGTTACCGGACGAACTAGCGAGGGCATGTTGGAGATTGTCCGATATATTAGAATACTTCGCATACGATGCACACGCGCAAACTTGATACCAAACTATCGCGCAAGCTGTCGAATACATACTATAGCCCACGCGGCTACTGGAAGGGACTCGCGGCCATCAAGAACCTCGCGGCGGCGACCAAGGTTTCAGAAAACGCTGTCAAGGAATGGCTCAAGAAGCAGGCCATCTGGCAGATCTATTTACCCGCGCCTCACAATATTCCGCGCCCGAAATTCGACGTGCCGGTGCCGAACCAAGTTCACCAAGCAGATCTCCTGTTTCTCCCTCACGATCGCGTCGGTCGCAAAACGTACAAGTACGCACTGACAATCGTTGACGTAGCGAGTCGTTATAAGGGGGCTGAGCCGTTGGCCACTAAAGAGTCTAAGGAAGTGGCCGAGGCTCTTTCCCGAATATATAAGAGGAGTCCTCTCAAATGGCCGAATCTTCTCCAGGTCGATCCCAGCGCGAGTTCATGGGCCGGCGGTCTCTCATCTATTGTCTAAGCATAAAGTTTCTATCAGACGCGGCCGCGTCAACATCCACCGGGACCAGGGGATCGTGGAACGCTTCAATCGAACCCTGGCTGAGAGACTGTTCGGACACCAATACGCCAAAGAACTTGTAGACCCCCATTCACGATCGACCGAGTGGGTGGCCAGACTGCCCGCCGTGGTCTCCGCACTGAACGGAGAGGTGACCAGATTGATAGGTAAGAAGCCTGTAGATGCTATCAAGTTTAAAAGGGTGACGAGCAAGCCCTCTGCCGTCTCGCGCGGGCGACCCGTTGGTTTAGAGGAGCAGCAATCGGCGATTGCACTTCCATCAGATATTGACGTCCGGTACCTCTATCAACCCGGAGAGCTCGAAGGTGGCAGCCGCCGCGCGACTGATCCAGTGTGGTCTCTCAATGTATATCATCTAGATCGATCTATTACCAAACCCGATGAGCCCGTGCTCTACTATTTGGATGATGGGCCATCTCGAGGGTTTGTTCGCGAAGAACTTCTTATAGTGCCTTCTGACACCCAGCTACCCCGATTACTTAAATCAATAGAGGTTCTGTATGTATTCCGTCTGGTAACACGCGTCTTTTATCGTAGTATGCCGAGAGTCCTAATTTTTGTTGACAGTACGTTTTCATAACGCCGTCTTTCATTTTAAATCCTCTATTTTGTGCTACATCTATAATGTGTTTTCCATCTTCTGTAGTTTCACTTAGTACTCGTTTATATCTATCCAATTTAAATTGTTAGTTCTCTTGGACATTCCTTTCGCAGAGTTTTTATTAATTTTAATTTGTTCCAAATTATCTTTAGTGAAATTAATTTTTTCTACAAAATAACACTTACTAGATAACGCTATCGCCCTATCCCCGCTAAATTCCATTTTGAAAAGTCCGGGCTCTCTTTCGCTCCATTTATCCCAAGCCAACCATTTATTTTTTTCTTTTTCAAACTCGTCTAGTAAGTTAGGTCTAATCAATTCCTCTATCGTTTTTCCACTAACTCCTATATACATACTATCTGTATCCATCTGTATTAATTCAAAGTCTTCTCTTTTTATGTATTTATCTAGAAATTCGTAGTAAAATTCCAACATTCTCAATTTAGCTAGTTGATAAACCGCTATTCCACAATGGAATGGTCTCTTTACCGCACACCTGGGTTTTCTTGAAGATATTTCGTACGCATCTCCTATCTCTTCCAAATCGTCAAAGAATGCAGATCTTAATGCTTTGTCAACACAGGTTTCGTTTTGTGTATATGTCGTATTTAAATGTCTCTCCGTTGCCTCTATCATTTTTCCACAACACGAGTTTCCTAATAATTTCATTATGTCGGCTACTGGTTTCTTATTTGGTTCTACTTCGCCTGTTCGTCTTGCGGCTGTAACTTCTTTTGCGAACCATTCGAAGGGTTTGCCACTAATATAATCTATAACACGATGAACTCCCGTTATTTCTAGGCCGTGTTTTAAATACCATTTCAACAGTGGCGCGTACAGCAATACTTTAGTGGCGGTCATAGATCCCACCAATTTTCTTCCATTTCCTCTAGTTCTTCCAGTATCTTCCAAATATTTTAACATGTGTGTGGGAACTTCATCAACCTCTACTTCTCTGTTTATAAATATTGGGGACATTTCAGAAAACTTATGTTTTAAGTTGTGTGGAACTTCTATATCCACCTCCGCAAACCCAAACCAGTCTCCATATAAAACTCTTTTACAAAACTTTTTAATAAATTTAGGGTTATGTGGGGTATCTATATGGTGTATAGTTTCTCTCCCACACGGCATCTCTTTATTTAACGTAGATAAATATAACGCGTTTGCATCGTACCCCAAAACAGCCTTGCAAGGTTTGTTAATTTCATTTGATCCAAATGATCTAATATTTGAAACACCAGCTTCTGCATATCGTGTAAATACTATTGATGGACCACCAACTAGAGCGTCCTTCATCATTTCGTATGTTTCTTCTTTTGGTGCATATAGAGCATCCTCCGGTATAATCGTCTTTGAAGATTTTTGTTCTTTAATGGTTCCTCTCAATAAATATTGTATAGCTACTCCAGGTAGTGTTACCGCATCTTTGAAAATATCCACACCTCTGTGTTTATAAAATTCACACATTTTTTCCACCGCTTCTAGGAACGGTGCTACATCTAAATCGTTATATATTTCAACCAATCTCTGAAAGTTTTCATATTATTTTATTCGAAAATTCTACGACATTTACTTAATTCTGTTTCATCTATTAACATTTTCCCAGATAGTTTGGAATACCAATTCTCTATATCCGGTAGTCCTGGGTAATCCAGTTTGTCTGGAGAATCGAACCATTCATAAGGAAAGAAAGATTTCTGTCCTTTGCATTCGTAGGCTTTTATCCAACTATCGTAACTTACACCAGGTCCTAGATAAAGTATTACATCAAGAAATCTAAATTCTGGAGTAAATAGAAATATTGTTGCGTTTGCACGTTTTTTCCGACCATTACTTTCTTTGTTGTTGATGCCAGTTCGCCTACTAGGTATTTCTTTAATAAGTTTATATCGTACTTACTGCTGTTAAAACCTATAACCGGTACTTGCTCTATCCACTGTTCGATCTTGGCGATTTGGTTTTTACGTAAATGTTCTGTATTAAACCTATATCTTGACCACACTTCTTCTCTTATAACTTTTCCCCTGACTTTCAAATCTTCTACGAATTTTTCTATAAGTTTTGCAGGATCTTTATCACAAATATGAGTTACTGTTCCTGATAAATTATCTCCTATACTAACGCTTACCGGAAGCGTCTCAGCTTCGTACTCTAAACTATTACCGGTAGTTTCAACTTCTGACTGGAGATACGCCTCAAAATCGTATACTATCTGATATGGATAAAGAGTAGTGTCGCAACCGATCTTTATGTCTTTACCCGTTCTTTGAAATTCGCATTCCCACATAACTACTAGGTTGAATTCTTTGCTTTTTCTAATAACTTTATCTCTTCTCATTGTGGATGCGCGTTCTTCTTTTTTATGCTTTGCATGAATCTCACACCCGTGCCAGTAACAGCCGTGATATTGATATACGGTATTGGTTTCTGGACAGTATCCATCTACCGGAGCTCCTAAAATCCATCTTTCACCTCCGAGTCCACACTGTTCGTGGTGAATGTGAATTCCCTCCCGCTTTTCCACAGAGTACATCCAATCGATCGCGCCATAACTGTTAGAACCTTTTGGGTAGAACGCTTTCTCGAACGACGAACGCGGGCGCTCTAAATAATTACCATCGCATATTACTTTTGTCTCACCTCTCATACATGTTGGTCCGTGTCTCTTCATATTACTTGCTTTCGTGAATTTCTGTTTGCAATTATTGCAGGCGTAAATTTTAGATAGGTTTTTAAGATTTTTTATCAGAAATGCGTGATTATTAAACAGTCCTATTGTCATTGGTTTATTACCTATTTCATTATTGTGCGCTGGTACCTTTTTCAACCACCATACATTACATTCGGTGGGTTGATATACTTCTATACCGATTTTAAAAAACTCTTCAACCTTTTTCAGATCTGAAAAAGGAATTGGTGAAACCACATTACTACCGAAATATTGCTTACTAAGTTCTTCCGCTTTTTCTGTACATCTGTCGGGTCTTTTATCTGTCATATGCATAGCTAGACACCTGAACAGACAAAGATCGTCATTATACTTATCTAAAGAATACATACCTTTTCTATTCCTCAACCATTCTGGAAGTTCTCCTCCTGCTGCTTCTTTGGATTGTAGTCCCAAATCTATTCCCCTACTACCCTGTATTAACTTTACAAAAAACCTCTACCCATCTTACAAACTTCCACTTTGTATTTGGTCTGTCTATTTTATCGGACATTATTCGTGTTTGCTCCTTATCTGACAGCCATTTATTAACGGTTTTCATTGATGATAGTGGTTCGCTACCACCGAGATTTTTGTGAAATATTATAGTTTTAGGTTTTCCATTTTTAGTTTCCTCCATATGTTGTAGCTTGTAAGAATATGAATATCTCAAATAAAAATTTGTTGTTAGATACGGAGCGAGTTTATCGGACATGCGTTCGGACTCGTTGATGTCAATGTTTTTACGAAAGGATAATGTAACTACCCGTCTTCCATTTTCTACCTTTTCCAATTTTTCATCGTGAGCCCCCAATATTTCTTCACCTTTTTCCACTATAGCGCGAACGATAGATTTTTTCTTATTATTTTGTATTGGGCGTCTCAAATTATTGGTGCTTGAAGGTAATTCTTTAGAATTAATTACACTAGCCCTTAGCTCCGCAATACTTTCTTTTTGAATTCTGTTACCAACTTCCTCCGCTAGTGAGAGGTCTTTAAAGGCTCCTCGTTTGTGGGCGCGGGTAAACCGCTTCATAAACGCCTCATTCTTTGTGGCATTTATCAGCTTTGTCAACCCCCTAACTCTCAACCGTTTACTATAAGTAATCCCTAGAGATTCGGCTTCTCTTCTCAAACTTTCTATTTCTGCTCTAGTTTCTGACGTTATCATATTTTCTGTAATATACTTTTGTATAACCTATGAAATTTATCTGTTCAATTAGTCTTGAAAACATTATGTTTTTTTTTACGACCAATTGAATATAAACATATACATATACATATATAATGGAGTGTGAGACTTGTTGTAAAACGTTTACGCGTAAAGACTATCTACGAAGGCATCTAGCGAGACGTAGAAAGTTTCCTTGTGCCCCCCCCACAATTTCAATGCCCCAGATGCCCTTGTAAATTCGTTAGTGCCCAAACTCTTTGTAGACATAAGCAACTACGCTGTCAGGTGGCTACAGGTGAACGTGGTAGACTAGAGCTGGTAGAATTAGTTGCTGATCTACGGAATCAATTAGCTATATCGGAGGAGGAAAATGCCGTGTTGGAATATAGACTATTGCGTGAGGACGCATTTAAATCGGAAACTTATTAGAATAAATTCATAAATTTACTGTCAAAAATAAATCCTTTTTAAGACTATTGTTTTATCTGTTCAATTGGACGTGAAAACAACATGATGTATTTATGACACCAATTTTGAATTTTTTGTGGTTGGTGGGACAATTTCCTCGTTAACCAATTTTTGATTTTTTGGGGGTGGTGGGAGTAGTATAGAGGGTCATAAATGATGCCACCGTAGGTGGTATCATTTTGACTCCCTCTATACTACTACTGGCATTATATATTTGCACTATTTATGGATACTTGATCATTTTACAGAATTCCCTCTTCGCTGAAACAGGAATGGTCAGAAAATAAACATGAAGAAATTAATTCCAGCAAACGCTTTCAACACCACAGGCCTGTATAGTGGTATTGGCAAAACGTGTAGATCCAGATGAGCCGGCTCGTGACGAGCCGTCTCATCAGGATCTGCACTTTATGCAAGTAATTTTCATATTTTTCACACCCCTTTTCTACAATGGACTGGTCAGAAAATCATTTTGTCACGGTTGGATTGTTTGCAAAATTAACATATCAAGATCCATTCCAGTTACGTAGGCGTGAAAGGGTTACTTCGAAGTGAAAGGCTTAACAAGATACATACCGGCCTTCTTGCACACGACAATTACAACACCGATGGCAATGCCGCAGACGGCGACAGAGCCAATAACAATGCCGGCAATAAAGCAATGCTGGCAATAGCTCCTCCAGAAAGACTGCCACCACCTGAAATAAACCAGATAATGAAATTGTTACACAAATTGTATCTTATGGCAACAGTGGAACCTTTCTAAGAGTTAAAGAGAGGTTTCACTATAACACTATAATAGTAATGATAATGAAACTGATGTATAAGTGTGAAACCTCATAACGAGACACCCAGGGACGTGCCCTATGAGGTGCCCAGGATGTCTGGTAATGAGGTTTCACTATAAATCGGGTAAATGACTACCCCTAAATATTTGCACACCATTTGGGAAACGCATATAAAACAGGGGTTTCCCAAAGACGATTCTATTCCACTACTTTGTTATTCTCATAATGAACCTGTACCACCACACTAAACTCTAACCATGTGGACACTCTTTACTGTGCGAAACATTATATGTATTTATCACATAAAATCCTTGTTATGCCGTGTTTTAATGCATTTGTATCATGCGCCAACGTTATGTCAAATGAATAAAATAGATACATTCCAAATGACGTCCGTAATGACACGACAATTGTCAGAATGAGCTTCCGATTGGTAGTATGAAGTTTTTACAAATAACAGGAACCTGTTATATGGCATATTTATAATAATTTTATTGCTAGGATTAAAACAGTTTTTCTCTGTGGGGATTTTTAAATATCTGCCTGCTCACTGACACGTATTGGCTATCTCTAAGTTTTCTGCTCTTTGGAGGCAGAAGTCATGTGATAAACTTGTTTCCCGTTGATATGAGATTTATGAAACTTGTCCAAAATTTTGTCATAAATTGTGTGCGACTCGTTTCATAAATCTTATATCAAATGGAAACTCGTTTCATATCCTCTATATCTGTTTCCCAGCATACATTGTGTGTGAATATTTCGGGTGCCCACGATGGCCCCCACGCCAGTGTACTGTCTCACGATGAACAGATGGCACCCACGCCAGTGTACTTTCTAACCATTAACAGATGGCCCCCACGTCAGTGTACTGTCTCACCATAAACAGATGGCTCCACCGTCAGTGTACTGTCTCACCATTAACAGATGGCCCGCACACCAGTGTACTGTCTCACCATGAACAGATGGCTCCCACGCCAGTGTACAGTCTAACCATGAACAGATAGCTCCTACGCCAGTGTACTGTCTCACCATGAACATATGGCTCCCATGTCAGTGTACTGTCTCACCATGAACATATGGCTCCCACACCAGTGTACTGTCTCACCATGAACAGATGGCTCCCACACCAGTGTACTGTCTCACCATGAACAGATGGCTCCCACACCAGTGTGGCTCCCATGCCAGTGTACTCTCTCCAACGTCAGTGTACAGTCTCACCATGAACAGATGGCCCCCACGCCAGTGTACTGTCTCACCATGAACAGATGGCTCCCACACCAGTGTGGCTCCCATGCCAGTGTACTCTCTCACCATGAACCGATGGCTCCCACGCCTTTGTACTGTCACACCTTGAACAGATGGCTCCCACGCCAGTGTACTGTCTCACCATGAACAGATGGCTCCCACGCCATTGTACCGTCACACCATGAACAGATGGCCCCCACGCCAGTGTACTGTCTCACCATGAACATATGGCTCCCACACCAGTGTACTATCTCACGATGAACAGATGTCTCCCACGCCAGCGTACTGTCACACCATGAACAGATGGCTCCCACGCCAGTGTACTGTCTCAACAAGAAAAATGGCCCCCACGCCAGTGTAGTGTCTCACCATAAACAGATGGCTCCCACGCCAGTGTACTGTCTCAACAAGAAAAATGGCCCCCACGCCAGTGTAGTGTCTCACCATAAACAGATGGCTCCCACGCCATTGTACTGTCTCACCATGAACAGATGACTCCCACTCCCACTGTCACAAGAAATCATAACCAGAACAGCATGTGCATCTATCTACACAGTCTGATCAGGATCTGCAATGTTTGCCATTCCATCAATGAAACAACTATCTTTCTTCTAACAAGCAATGTAAACCGTTATCAGATGACAGGAGTGTGCCAGATCAGGAGGTACACGGATCACAAATAACATAAGCCCCATTTGTTGTTGTGGTAAGTGTATTTATGGTGGCCACAAGTTCGACAACTATAAGGGTCACCATTCTAAAATTAGTTACATGTAAGGTGAAAGCGCAAGATAATCACAACATTTAAACGATAATTACAGGCAATGCATGCATATGAGAGTACCGGTATGTGGAAAACAATATAGTTACATGGCATGCACAGTTAAACATAGCTTAAACAAGACTACCACATTAGTATTGTCCAGATAGGGAACGAGTATGTAAGACTAGAATTATGATTTGGTAAAACTTATCCCCCCGCTGACCCCCACCGAGTCACCAACAAGGGAATAACAACTACCTTAATCAAGTACGTGAGCACGTAAGCCAACATTTGCAAAACATTTTATTTAAAAATCATAAAGAAAACTAGTTAAAATATCCCTGTTAAAATCGTGAAGGCCAGCTTCAAAGTAAGTAACACCGCTTTCCCAAATATGTTACGACAACCAATTACTATAAAATTTGTTAAAAACAAAATATTGGCAAGACTTGCATAGGTGGTAATTTAAAAAGCAAAGTCTACGCGACTAGTAATAGCAGGATGACATTTGGGATGGAGTAGTACCGTAATTGGGCCACCAGCTGACAAAATGGGTCTTACGACGTATACACAACAGTATCAAACTGTGTTTTCATTCAGAAAAAGGGCACAACGTGTTGAAAAACTATGTTTGTTTATTGATACAAATGGAAAATAAAGAGCATACATTTAATCCAGCATTGTAAGGGTTAAGTTCGTAAATTGATGGACCTGTAGCTGAACTGGGGCTGCAATGGTCGCCGACGTTGCATGGCACATTTTCCCAGCTGATGGCGTAATTAACACAGCAAAGCTCTGATATATAAGAAATACTGAGAACAATTGTTAATGATATTTATGCATACTTTACGGTTGCATACATATGCGTAAGCTTATAAACTTCCAATGAAATATTAATTGTCAAAATCACATATACGGGACATTATTTATTGCCAGATATTAGCTTCTGTAGGAGTGTGTTGTCCTGGCTTGTCTATGTATGGTTAGGTACATTATATCTATGTTCCATGCTTTCAAGGTGTGAAACTGGCTGATGGCTTGAACACACAAAGATGGCCGAGCTGGCCACTCCATGAACCATGTAGTATACAGTAATAGAAAATGTTCACATATATGTTATACAACCATCCCGTCATATTTAGGAAGCAATTATGTTTGAATTATATGATGATCAGTGATAGGACGGGTCCTGAGTTTGTTATATTTTTCATACTATATGTAATTATACCATGCTTAAATATCCTTAAAGTGAAAGTCAGAAACCTGTGAACAAATGCATGTATAGTAGTATACTCAGTGAATAGAGCGGCACTCACCAGCCAGTAACCTATTGACTATGACCTGCTGGAATTCACCGTGTGTCGCCATTTGCAATGACATAAATGTCCCTAGTTGTTAAACAACTGGTTTACTAAAATACACATATTTATATATATATGTACCATAGGATACCGGTATTGTAAGCCTTTCAACACAAGCCCTCTATAGCGGTGTTTGCAAACAGTGTAGGTCCAGATGTGCCAGCTAGTGACGAGCCGTCCCATCAGGATCTGCAATTTTGCAAGTAATTTTCATATTTTTTTTAGAATAAACAAAAATTCCGCCACGGAAGCGGTGTCGCGCCTGCCGAGGCATTTTACCGTGAACATTACAAGTAAATAAATGAACTTGACCTTGAGAATTTGGTTATGCGGGTGTGCATAATGAAGCATCATCCATAGACAAACATTGATGTGAAATATTATCAAAGTCTGGCAAGGGGTTAAATGGATATTGTGGAAAAACAATAACTTTAACGCATTTCTGTTACAAAACCGGTGAACATTACAAGTAAATAAATGACCTTGACCTTCAGAATTTGGATGTGCGGGTGTGCGTAATGAAGCATCATCCCTAGACGAACATTGATGTGAAATATTATGAAAGTCTGGCAAGGGGTTAAAGAGATATTGTGAACAAACAATAACTTTAACGCGTTTCTGTTACAAAACCGGTGAACATTAAAAGTATATAAATGACCTTGATGTTGAGAATTTGGATGTGGGAGCGTGCGTAATGAAGCATCATCCATAGACAAAGATTGATGTGAAATATTATGAAAGTCTGGCAAGGGGTTAAAGAGATATTGAAGTAAATAAATGACCTTGACCTTTAGAATTTGGATGTGGGGGTGTGCGTAGTGAAGCATCATCCATAGACAAATATTCATGTGAAATAGTATGAAAGTCTGGCAAGGGGTTAAAGAGATATTGTGAAAAAACAATAACTTTAACGCATTTCTGTTACTAAACCGGTGAATATTGCAAGTAAATAAATGACCTTGACCTTCAGAATTTGGATGTGAGGGTGTGCGTAATGAAGTAATATCCGTAGACAAACATTGATGTGAAATATTATCAAAGTCTGGCAACGGGTTAAAGAGCTATTGTGAAAGAACAATAACTTTAACGCATTTCTGTTACATAACGGGTGAATATTAAAAGTAAATAAATTACCACGACCTTGATAATTTGGATGTGGGGGTGTGCGTAATGAAGCATCATCCCTAGACAACGATTGATGTGAAATATTATCAAAGTCTGTCAAGGGGTTAAAGAAATATTGTGAAAAACAATAACTTTAACGCATTTCTGTTACAAAACCGGTGAACATTACAAGTAAAATAAATGACCATGAACTTGAGAATTTGGATGTGGGGATGTGCATAATGAAGCATCATTCCTAGACAAAGATTGATGTGAAATATTATCAAAGTCTGGCAAGGGCTTAAAGAGGTATTGTGAAAAACAATCATTTTAACGCATTTCTGTTACAAAACCGGTGAACATTACAAGTAAAATAAATGACCTTGACATTGAGAATTTTGATGTGGGGGTGTGCGTAATGAAGCATCATCCCTAGACAAAGATTGATGTGAAAGGTTATGAAAGTCTGGCAAGGGGTTAAAGAGATATTGTGAAAAAACAATAACTTTAACGCATTTGCCTTACAAAATACCGGACGACGCGAACGACGCGGACGACACGGACGACGCGGACGACGCGGACGACGACGACGGAAAAAGCGCCGACTATAGTTGCGCCTCTTCTAAAGCAGGCGCGACAAAAACGGCCTGATTTCATAAATGAACTAGATTTGTCAGTACGTGAGGCTTACGGAATACCCCCCACGTGGGCCCATGAAGATTTTCTCCAAGTTTGTGGGCCTGTGAACTTGACTTTGCGATCAGCGGGGGTCGGGCAGTCATGAATTTGTCACAGCATGATAGTAAACCCTGAGATAAATGAATTTGTGAAATATTAAGAATTTTCGACGAAGGAAATCGTCGAAGTTCTAACATATTTCTCAGATATTAAGTTTTGTAAAGAAACTAAGTATGTGACCTTGACCTCTGGATCAGCGGGGGCTGGATGGTCGTGGATTTGTCACAGCATAATAGTAGAGCCTTAGAGGAATGCACGAGTGAAATATTAAGAATTTTCGATGAAGGAAATAAAAGTTGTAACATATTTCTCGGATGTTAAGTTTAGTGACGGACGGAAAAAAAGACGCCAGTATACCCCCCACAACTCGTTGCGGGGAGTATAGCTAGTCTGAACATCTTTTTGTGATGATTGGATTGGTTGGAAAATTAACATATACAAATCTATTCCAGTTATTTACGGGTGAAATAATGAATTCCCCCCATTTGTACTGAATCGATGTTGGTTATAATAACTGTCCATCAGAAAACAAAGTCATTTTTCAGACAACAACTAGATTGGTCAGTAAGCGAGGCGTGTGGGCTTGTGACCTTGACTCTGGGCTTAGCGGGGGTGGCACAAACGTGAATTTGTCACAGGGTGGTAGAGGTCCATTGGAGCAATGTGTGTGTGAACATGTGAAGCGGATCCAAGCAAGGAAGCAGAAGTTATAAAATATTTATCTGATATTAAGTTTTGTAAAGATACTAAGTATGTAACCTTGACCTCGAGATCAGCGGGGATTTCTCACAGCATGGTACATGTAGTAAAGCTTGAGAGGAATGCATGTATTAAATATTAAGAATATTTGATGAAAGAAATAGAAGTTGCAACATTTGTATCTGATGTTCAGTTTTGTAAAGATACTAAGTATGTGACCTTGACCTTGGGATCAGCGGGGGCTGGACTTGTCATGGATTTGTCGCAGCATGATAGTACAACCTTAGAGGAATGCACAAGTGAAATATTTAGAATGTTCATTGAAGGAACTAGAAGTTATAACTTATTTCTCTGATGTTAGGTTTTGTAAAATATTTAACCTTGACCTTGGGATCAGCGGGGATTGGATGGTCGTGGATCTGCCACAGCATGGTAGTAGAGCCTTACAGGAATGCATGTGTGAAATATTAAGCATTTTAGATAAAGGAAGTAGAAGTCATAACATATTTCGCTGATGTTAAGTTTTGTAAAGAGACTAAGTATTTGACCTTGACCTTGGAATCAGCGGGGGTTGGACGTTCGTGGGTCTGCCACAGCATGGTAGTAGAGCCTTACACGAATGTATGTGTGAAATATTAAGCATTTTAGATGAAAGAAATAGAAGTTATAACATATTTCTCTGATGTTTAGTTTTGTAAAGAGACTAAGTATAGTTGCACTTTGAAATAACAAAATCCTCTCCTAAATCATTCCCTCTATTATTCTGATATTAACTATGATGACATTTGCCATATTTTCCACAAACGGAAGTCAATTATTTACCTTTGGCATCACGGGAAAGTTGAAAGCTTGTTTGTTTTGCGGAGGATTGTAGTCCCCGTGAGAAACCATTGTTGACCCAAACATTTTCAGCTGACCCTTGTGATAAATGTTTAAAATCACTACCGAGAGAAAATCCTCAAGCTCCCTATTTATATTTGCACTTTTTCGAAATTACCCCATCCACCTATTTTTGGGTGCGAAATTTGTTGAGAAAACATTTTGCGATCGACATTTATGAAAACATCAAGTATGCAGGCTCCGAAATGAACCATTCTGTGAGTATGCATGCCAGATCGGAATTTAAAGCCGGGGTCATAGCGGGGTCATAACCACCTTAATTTTTCGCTACCGGAACTGGTTTTGTGCCCAAAATTAGCTTTTTTCAGGTCAGCCGAACTCACTTTATGGGTATTGCTATTTACAATAATGCTGGAGCAAGCAGAGCTAGCAGAATGTTCTGAATGTGGGAAATAACTTCATAAATACGCATTATCCAGCCCACACACTAAATCAATATTTCTGCACAGGCACATGCAATTTGTCGGGTCAATGTTGAATATATAGAATATATAGAAATCCTCCATTAGTCGCAAGCTGTCCGACTAGACATTTGGCTGGCTTGCTAATTCAGTAATTGTGACGCATGCAAAAGCAAGGACCCTGCTGGTGGTCCCAGCCATCGTGAGCGCTACAATTAGCGAGCCGGGCCCAAGGTACACTAGTACCATTTCAGTCGGTTGAAATGATTGTGGATGTCCTACCGTTCTAGATGCTTAATATCAGAGTAAAATGTGGTATAATTTAGAAGAAGATATTTTCATTCAAACCACAAAGTGCCTGTGTTTAACTAGACACTATGTTAGTGAAACATGCAATGCCCCTATGGCATACTGAACTATAACTAGAGGTTGTGTGTACAAAATGAAAACTTTAAATTTACACAAATTTCCAAGACATTTGAGAAAGTCTTACAACAATCTTTTTGATGTAAGAAAATGGTTAAGTGTTTCAGCACCATTTTGAAGGTCACAAAGATCAAGGTCATGTCATTGGTGGTGTGAGTATTAAAGCAATCCTTCAAGTATTATTGAACATATTACATGATGGAAAGACTCTTAGCAACTTTTCGACTCTAGCGACGCAAATATATCCGGACGGACGTACGGACAGACATACATGTATGGTCATACAGAACCTCAAGAGCAACGCAATATTCCCACCTTGCTATTGAAAAGGGGGCATAAAAATAGGCAGAATGAATGTGTTGTGTTTTTGTCACATTGTGAAAACTTGAAAATGCACGAGAAGTATGGCCTGTTGGAACATGAATGTCTCCATGAGAAGCCGAAGAAACGAAGGGTTTACTTTGATACAAGAAAGCAGGGCTTTTGAGAAGAAGTACACATATTGGAAAGTAATCGGTCAAATAATAAATATTTGAATGTTGGGAAACTGAAGTGATTTACCAGTCTATGAGACAACAAATTAAAATGTCAGTGGGTGCATATAATGGTGTTTGACGGGTATCAGAAAATTATATCAAGGTAAACAGAAGTGATTTACCTAATTGTTAAGTTCATGGAAAATCAGTCATAAGTACATGACATTCACATTTAATTGGGATTGTGCAAAATGGTTTGAAATGGTGTTGGTAATGCATCAGCCAAATATGAAAGCAGCATTATGTTAAGTGAAATAGTAATTAGATGATTTTTCAGGCCGATTTTCATATTTTCTTTTTTTTTGTGATGAACAGACAAACATAGGTACTGCTATGTACGCCACACCATTCAGTGCCAGAGACATAATAGAGCTATACATTATAGTATTTAACGTGAAAGTAAATGGGTTTAACATCACAACAACAGTTACGGTCATATATAGACGGGACCACAGTTTAAAGTCTAATCCGACAGACCAGTGGGATGGAATACTATGAAAGTATTTTTGATGCCTAAAACAAATGGTTTTAACCCACAACCGTTTATTCCACACATTCTCAAAATTTGAACTCAACACGAAACTGATTGATTGGTCAAACTTGAGCAGACCTCATGTTCAACCAATCAACTGCTTGATCTTGAGTACGAGATTGAAGTACATGATAATGTTGATACTCTTGCTTACCACATGTTACGGTAGCATCAGTTACAATATTGGCCTCTGTACCACCGCTACTTGTAGCAATCCCAACAAAGTATGTATAGTCGCCATAATGTGTGTCGTTGGATGTCCAGGTCAGGATGAAGTGGTTGGCGTATGTTGCGCTCTCCGTACTTTCTATTGCACCAGACTAGGAAAACATAATAATAGCAGTTGGAAAATATATGGATTACAGAACGTTTTAGGATTGGTCATGTCTTCAGGTATTCTTGGTTATAGCAATCATGTGTCAAGGAACTTCAGTGCCACTGGATAGATATACATGTACAATGTATATGGGAATAGTTTCCTATTCCATGATCACAACACGTTAATGTTCAGTTCAATTATTTGTTAAATTAAATTGTATGGAAAATGGACTGGTTCCATGCATGATGGTTTAACGGCCTATATACCGGTAATTTAATCCCATATATTACCTGTACAAGTACATGTTCAAGTACATGTACAAATGTGGGGGGGGGTCCTAAAATCAGAACTGAATATTTACAAACTATATATTCAGCCCTGAAATCAGTTTGTTTGTTTCTTTATTGGTGAAATCCCAAAGTCAGAACGGACTAGAGAATTGTTTTTCAGACAAAAACATATGTCTCACCCAATACCACCACTGCATGTTATCAGGACTTTGAAAAGTAGAATTTAAGGCAGCAACAGCATATATGTAGCTGCCTTGTATTTTCTGCATAAGTTAGCTGTATATTGTGAGATAATACAATTGAAAGAGTTGCCACAGGACAACGAAGCGCGCCCGGTGGCAGCAAAGGAACCGAAGGCATATTTGAAAACACAACGTGCTGGATAAGGGAAACAAAATGTATGAGCCATTTACCAGAGCGTGTTAAGGTTTCGAGCGTACAGTGTATTTGACCTTGACACTGAGCTTAGCAGAGGTAGAGGACCCTTGGAGCAATGCTTGTGTGAAATATGTGTGAAAAATGAAGCAAATCCAAGCAAATCCAAGCAAGGAAACAGAAAATATAGGCAATTCTAATTTGTTAAGACGGACAGACGGACGAACTTACATTTCGGACCTTACGGGGTACTTGCTATATAAAAGATCAAAGGAAATACCCCGTAAGACACAATAGGCTTACGGGGTACGGAATAAGTTCCATTGTCTTCTATTGTCTTAGGCCACGCCCCCTACCCCATAAGTACCCTAATGTGTGCCCGGACATACGGACGGACAGACAGACGGACGCCTACGACGCCGAGGGTATACCATAAGCACTTCTTCCTTCAGAAGGCGCGCTAAAAAGTGAAGAAATATGGAGATTGAAATTTCACGCATACAAAGCCGAAAGTACATGTATAATTGAGCTGACACCTAATAAAATCAACATTATCGTATATGAGATTTCTATAAATGGCCACAGCACTAAGTCAATTGCAACTCTGTGAATACTGGATGAATCCGCATATAAAACACCTGGTGCGCAACTTCACACGATGACCAGTATTTCTGTAAAGTTTCGCGACCCAAGCAGTCACAGAGAGATAGCAATTTGAAGAACATTAACGTAAATCTCAGACGGCGGACAAAGCGGTAACTATATGCTCCCCCGAGCTTGGGGAGCATAATAAACAATCTACATTTGCTAATGCGTATAAACATAAACTTATATGTCCCTTCTGTCATAATATTGCTGCTTTGTGTGCCCATACTGTTTCAGGATGGGGAAATAATAAGTCAGTACGTCGCAGAGGGGCCTAGTGCAGTCCACGTTTGGGGGCAAGGTGGTACGTGAGGGGTCGGTATGTCACATTCAGGGCCGTGGGTACGGCGGGAAAGGGAGCTGCTTCGCATGTGGGTCGTTCAGCCATTGGTACAGAATGGAGGAGGCTAAGGCGTGTAAAAAAACGAAGGTGAACAATTTAAAAGATGAGTATAATATTGCTTGAATAATTATTTGTACGGAAATTTGGTGTTCCTGTGCTGGATTGCAAATTTTAAAAGTAATGTAACGTAATTGTCTCTGAACAAGTACGTTAGTTCGTCCGTATGTACAGATGCATCCGTCTGTCCGTGTGGACGCATACGGGTATTCGATTGTATTGTACAGCAATGTGACCAAGAAGTAAAGTATATGAATTGCCTCTCGGATAAGCAGCTATGAAAATATCATGTAAGCCTCTTAAATACTTCGACAAGTAGGTACTATTAAATTAGGTCGACTGCGATGCAATACTGAGAAAAGGCAATCTACTTCGTTGCCAGAAAATACTATTGTCCAGATTGATTGATCCGAAAGATAGGTCCAGGGTATATTGGAAACTCTGTTTAATCAGGCACCCCGTGGTATTAACGTAGATTGAAAGTGTCAATATGGGATGTTAGAAATAATTGATGAGTTACTTAATGATCTTGTTTGTAGGTTGGAGGAAAATGTACTTTGGCAAACTTTATCCCGATTCGCTGCCAGCCGATAATTTGACATTTCAGGAGGCGGGCGTTTGCATTGCGTCTTTAATCCAAGGTGGATATAATATTCAGTTTTGGAAGTGTCGTTGAGCAGAGCCATTTGAACGTCATTGAGAAAACTTGGAACATGGTTACAGTTGGACAATATTTATATATAGTTATATTTTAAATAAGACATAAGTCTGGCTCTGTGAAACAACACTAAATTCTGATATATATGTATTCTAAGTATGATAGCAAAAACTATACGGTCACGACAGAATTGTACACTTGTACACGTATTTAGAACATTATTAAATTTAGAATTAGCTGGATTTTGGAGTTGTTGACTTTGTCCTAGAAAATAGTTAAACCCATAACTATGTCATAGTAATACTGGTCTTGATCGTGGCTCATATGCAGTTGTATGCACATGGTATAATAAATATTTTATGATTTGGTGGTCATTTGACTACATCTGGAAGAAGGAGGCTTATCGCCTTTGTGGCTAGTTTGGCTTCTAATATGTTACAAATGTTTTACAGTCCGACACCGGACAAAGCGGTAACTGTATGCTCCCCTGAATTGTTTTGTTCGGGCAGCATAAAAAATAGCACACTAGTGTAGCCTGATAACGATATATACTGTTAGTTAGAAGCATAAAGGGTGTTTCATTGATGGAATGGCGGATGCACAGGCTAATCTGGATCTACACTGTTATCCATTCCATCAATGAAACAGCCGCATAGTGTGCCAATGTCGTTTTCGGAGATACCGTCACTTCATTTGCGATGTCACATATTCACACCAAATGTTTGTTTATACAGGCTTAATTATTTTGGGAGTCCCTATGTTTCTATGCTACTGTATGCTTTATGATATTGTATGTATCATATATGGTATGGTACGCTAATAATGTATTATTCTGTTTCCTAATTGATAAAAGTCAACGTATTCCTTTAAGTGTCCCGAGTGCATGTATTTGAAATTATGATCATGTTTTCTCACATGTTAAACACATATAATTGTGCCAATGACTACTAGCATCAGAATAGTCTGTACAGTGGTACAGTCTGATCAGGTACTGTCCTGGTTGTAGTTTCATTGATCAGGCGTTACCAGTTTTGCATTTGCAGTGGCCCCGGATCGGCACTGGACTACAACGGTGTGTTCATGACTTATTCGTCAACTGATGATATGCTATTACCCATTAGACCGCTACACACAACAATTGTCGTATGTTGTTGCCTTTATATATTGCCTTATTTCTCAATAACAAGAGGGCCATGATGACCCTAATTCGCTCACCTGACGCCATGAACACCAGAGGAGCATGTGACTTTGAGTTCATATGTGTTTTTTTTTACATTTTACATTGTGCTATTTATATCTGAAAATGCTTCACCCAAGGATCTTAACTTACTATGAAGTTTGGCCAGCATCGGCCATGTGGTTCCTGAGAAAAAGACGTTCAAAATATCAAATAAATGGACCTTTTGGCGGCCATCATGGATGACATAATTATCCGATTCCGACAAATATTACACCAGAGCATTCTCCTCATCGATACCTTCAATTTGATATATGACATGAGCATATTCGGTCAAAAATGAAATGTGACCCCAATTTGACCCCACGGGCCATGTCCATTTTTGACGACGGGGTCACCCTTTTAACACGTTTGAAAGAGCATACTACATTGATCATTGCTACCAAGTTTCGTCGAAATCCGGCTGGCGGTTCATGAGAAGAAGATTTTTTAAAAATGTATGCTATTTTTAGACGGCGGCCATCTTGGATTAGCGACGACCTCCGTTTTAACAACTGAAAAGGCTTCACCCATGGCCCATTGTGAAGTTTGGCCACCATGGGCCAAGCAGTTCGTGTGAAGAAACAATTTGAAATCTCTAATAAAAGAACGACCTTTTGACCTTTCGGCGGCCATCTTTGATGACATGACCATCTAATTTCGAGAAAAAATGTACCAGAGCGATCGCCTCTTTGATACCTTCGATTTGATATAGACATGACCATATTCGGTCAAAAATAAAATTTGACCTCAATTTGACCACACGGGCCATGCCCATTTTTGACGACGGGGTCACCCTTTTAACACGTTTGAAAGAGCATACTACATTGATCATTGCTACCAAGTTTCGTCGAAATCCGGCTGGCGGTTCATGAGAAGAAGATTTTTTAAAAATGTATGCTATTTTTAGACGGCGGCCATCTTGGATTAGCGACGACCTCCGTTTTAACAACTGAAAAGGCTTCACCCATGGCCGATTGTGAAGTTTGGCCACCATGGGCCAAGCAGTTCGTGTGAAGAAACAATTTGAAATCTCTAATAAAAGAACGACCTTTTGACCTTTCGGCGGCCATCTTTGATGACATGACCATCTAATTTCGAGAAAAAATGTACTTGAGCGATCGCCTCTTTGATACCTTCGATTTGATATAGACATGACCATATTCGGTCAAAAATAAAATTTGACCTCAATTTGACCCCACGGGCCACGCCCATTTTTGACCCCAGGATCGCCATTTTAACAAATTTGTAACAGCATTGTACATCGATAATTTCCACCAAGTTTCGTCAAAATCCGGAAAGCGATTCATGAGAATAATATTTTTTAAGAATTTATTCTATTTTAGACGGCGGCGATCTTGGATTAGCGATGACCATTTCAACAAATCTGAAAAGACTTCACCTATGGACCAAAAATTTTAAGTTTGGCTACCATGGGCCAAGCGGTTCATGTGAAGAAGAATTTTGAAATCTCAAATAAAAGAACGACCTTTTGACGTTTCGGCCGCCATCTTCGATGACATAACCTTCAGATTTCGACAATATTTGCACCAGAGTGATCGCCTCACAGGGGTCTCTATTTAAAAACTTTGAAAGAGCATTGTACATCGATCATTCAGCTAGCGGTTCATGAGAAGAATATTGTTTAAGAATTTATGCTATTTTTAGACGGCGGCCATCTTGGATTACGTAATGACATAATTTTAACAATTTTGTAATCCCCCTACCTAAGGACCATGACCATGAAGTTTGGTGACTATAGGCCCAATGGTTACTGAGGAGAAGACGTTTGAAAATGTTCACGGACGGACGACGGACGGACACATTGCGGTAACAATAGCTCACATGAGCTTCGCTCAGGTGAGCTCAAAACATGGTTTGACAGCACTTCAGAATCATTTCCGCAGGAAATGATTCTGAAGTGCTGTCAAAGCATGTTGTAAGTTATTCTAAAGTTCTGTCAAAGCATGTTTTGATGATACAAATGGAATATAGAAAATAAACAGCAGACGACATGTATTTGCAGGCCATCGACTGTTAACATATACATGGTCCTTCAGCTAAATACCAAACTTGAGCAAGTGAGCAAGGGCTGACATATATTTCCAGCCACCACCTGGACCAACCACAGCTTTAACAAAATCAACTACAAATGTGGCTTACGGCACACAAATGTCGCCGTTGACAGCCACAGAACACAAGAGCACAAAAGGCTGGAGTATCGTGGATTTGCCACAGCATGATTGTGGACCATCAGAGGAACGCATGTGTGAAATATGAAGCAGTTACGTGAAAGGAAACCGTGAACACTATATTCCGGTAACACTATATTCCCACCTCATCATTCGGTGGTGGGGTCATAAACTTTTTAGATTAGGCTTAACAAACAGTTGTTCGGTTCCGGTAATGTCCCAGAAAAATGTTGGGTAGGTATGTATCGACATTTTTATATTTGTATTTGTTTATGTATTATCTCCCTTGAGATAGCATATTTTGTCAAGCAAATTTCTATGAGGGCAGCCATATTGTCGTGCTACGCCCAAACGGCGAGTACGACCAATACCAGATGGCTGCGGCCCGCATGTCGAGCCCGCCGAGTAATTTTATGGTATTTTTAACAAGAGTGCCGAATGTCACAATATACGCCCGTCGAGGCAAGACCAGTTAACAAGGGGAGAAAACTCACTGACAATTAATAGGGTTCTTGCCGTGATAAATATGTATATTGAATTTGATCACGATCTGTCAAAATAAATATGCTTCTTCGTCTTGCCGTGATAAATATGTATACCGAATTTGGTTACGATCGTTGAAGTAGAACTTGAGTTATTGCGTGGACAAGGATACAGTGTGCGAAAAATAAAAATGGCCTCCAAGGGGAGATATGTAATTGAATTTTGTTTTACATATATAGGTTTCTTCATCAAGCCGTGGTAAACATGTATACCGAATTTGGTTACGATCGGTGAAGTAGAACTTGAGTTATTGCGTGGACAAGGATACAGAGTGCGAAAAGTAGAAATGGCTGCCAAGAGGAGATAAGTGTTTGGAAATTTTTGAAAGTAAATAGGCTTCTTCATCTTGCCGTAATATAAATGTATACATACCGAATTTGGTTAAAATCCGTGAAGTGGAACTCTAGTCATTGCGTGGACAAGCTGTGCCAGCCCGCATGTACAAGATGAATACATAATACGACTCGTTTTTTCAAACGGGCGTATAAAACTTGAACGCAGATTTCGGACGGACGGACGCACGGATGGACGCACGGACGCACGGACACACGGACGCACGGACACCCGGAGGTCATTGTGATCACTATGTCTCGCTTTCCGCAAGCGATTTCGACAAAAATAGTGCCCTGTGCCAACTTATCCAATGACGTTTTGGTCTGTCTTGCTTTGTATCTAAAACTCTACATATACTATTCTCTACAGTGTTCACAGTTTTGGGCTCAGTTTATCAGTAGTAATGGGTGTCACTATGGCATAGTTTTTTAACATGTGTTTTTTACATAGACGGATTTTACCCTTGCACCGGTTGTCTATGTAAAAAAACACAAGTCAAAAAGACCCCGCCATAGATGACTACCACTTATTACTCCCAACCTACTTCCAGTCAACCTACATACTATTCATATAGGTCTGCCTTGTTGAATTGTATTCGGGGTGGAAACTTCCTGTATTACTCCATAGTGACACCCGTAAATTCGACTCGAACCATTTTGTTGGAAACAAATTTCAACCGGCTGGAAACTTCTTGTTTCATGCTATAGTGACACCCCTGAACCATTTTGTTGTAGATTCGTGAATTGTTTCTAAATCAATATAATGGTATTTTTCAATTTAGTGGGTGTACTGTTCCCCTATATAATTTTCGCATATTTTTGTCAACTCCAATATTATCAAATACATATGAAAATGTCCTGTAAATCATTTTCAGCCACTTCTGGCAACTCTACTATTGACATAAGCTGATGAAAATAAATAGATTGTAAATAAATATAATGGTATTTTTTAAATTTATGGTAAAATTGAATACGAGATATGTAAAGTTTTAACAATATTTTATTGAACAACAACATATTTACAACATGGAATTATAGACCAGATATCATATTCATATTTGATCTTTACAAAAGTACATACAATATTATGTTAACATATTTACAACATGAATTAATTTTGGAAACTGCAAAGACATGGCATGATGATATTGTTGTGGCTTACAATATTGACACCCTACATATAGTTCTTGCTGCGGTCCTTCATAGAGTGTTCCAAAGTGATGTTTGAACCAGATCGTTATAGTATGATCATTCTTGATGTAATCTGATGAACTGAATGTTTGTTGAATACAGCGACGCAGAGTATTTCCTCTTGCAATTGCAGACAAGTCAAACACACAGTATTTTCCACATGTTGTACTGAATACACTTTGTAGTCTCAGTTTGTTAAATGTCCATTTCGTGGAATTTTTTGTCAAGAAAGACAATATTTCTTCATGTAGGGGTGGTAAGCCATATAAATCAAAACAGATGGCTTAATTTGTATGGTCGAATACAATGGCTATCCAAGGTTCTCCAGGTTGATCAGAATTATCTGTGTTAATTATGTACGCCTGGACGTCTAATGGTCTGTGATTTGGTAGCTTGTCTTTTGGGCATACTATTCCATTTAGTCTCTTCATCCATATTTCTCGATCCAGAATGGGTTGTAATTCGCTGGTTTCCATCTTTGGATGTTGATTTCACCAATACGTTAATTTTACGATTGGTTTTGTTCATAATTATCCAATATTAACATTCGGTGAAAACTTAACGAAGACTATTTATTTCAATCTGGTTATCAAATTCAGAGAACACTATGACATTGATGACTTGTTCAAGTGCTCTGACAAACTGAAGTTTAAGCCGTAGATTTCCGGTGCTTATAGGGTGTAGATGTCCCTCTTCGCTGCCCTGGTCAGGTGTCAAGTCATAACCCCACAAACAATATCCATTTACATATTCATCTCTAGTAATATCAAATTTTTTGTTTTGACCTAGTGAATACACAGCTTGATACAAAGACATGTATGATTTAAGATATAATTTATTTCCAAAATTCGGTTCAAATTGACGGTTGTAGATACCATGACCATTACAACTTACTTCAATTTTTGATAGAGTAAAATGTTGAAAATTGAATGGATTTTTTGCGTATTCTCCATTGAAACTTGCAGTATCAACCATGCAAATGAATATCCATTTTGGTAATTGTCCCTGAAAAAGATGATCTTCTAATGTTCAGCGCATTCCAGATGCAATTGTGAATGTTTTGGCTTCTACTCAACGTATAGGAATTGTCATATTCTTTTGAGCTATGAGTTTGTTCATGCCATTGGCCACAACAGGTAATAGCTCGACAGTTCTTACATTGAAACTAACATTTTCAAAATCTATTTTTGCATCTGGTAAGTTAGTACCGCCTATTAGACAAAACTTTGGCGACACTCTATTGAGTCTTATTCTAATTTCAATTCCATTTAGTAAATATTTTTCTTGTAAAAATAAATCCAAATGCAATGTTCTTTGAAGTTCAATTACTTTACTCTCAGAAATAAAATAATTCCTCTTATTAAGACCTACATTATTATCTACAATGTTGACATCCTCATATTTACCGGCGGTATCTTTCACCCACAATTCAGTAGCAGCTAATTGTGTTGATTTGCATTCAGCGCTATATGACAAAAGATTCTCTAAATATGCCCGAAAAGGATATGTATCAGAATTATTTGTTATCAGTTTATTGTTTAGATATAAATCACTGTTACTGAAGATACTATGAAATAAATTGTTAACTGGAGCAATGTTAGCATCTCCGTCTAATACAGCATTATCTATTTTTAAAATTTTCAATTTCAAATACATGTAAGATTGTGATAAATCGGTCCATTTATCTGTTTATGGTGGAATTACAAATTCTATTGGAGCATTATTGTTGAGAGAGGAACTCGGAAAATGTTCAATCCACTGACTTTCTTGCATAGCAGTCATGGTCGGAGGTACTGATTGTACATCCAACTCAGTCTTACTACATTCGCAAGAACCGTTTTGCATCATTTTTTATTTTGATCAAAAATATCTAAATTTCTGGTAGATATTTTTCTCCTTTTTCTACCAAGACCATTTTGATTGCTACATGATTTATGGGTCTTGCCTCTGCGATGTACTGAACGCGACTGATGATTTTTCTTTGTTTTTATACCTAATTTTTCCAAAAACGATTTTCCTATTTAATTCATTGCTTGTTTACCTCGTGAAATAATTACATCCTTTAGATGTTTATATTGAAGACAAACATTTTGAGCTAAACCCATTCCTTCTTTCATTCCTTCATTTTTTAATGAATTTATCCCCGTTTGTATTATTGGTTTTATAAATGGCGAAACGGTTATAATTGCAGATTTGAACAAGGATCCTAATATGCCTCCATACTGACGTGTAACTCCTCGATATACAGGATGCATTTTCAATCTATTTTTCTTTTCCTAAAATGAACAGGATTACCAGAATCTCCTCTTATCTTTATATGAATTGTATCAAATTCCGCTTTTGATACAGGCATATAATGTAAGTTTAAAAATTCATGGTTAATAAGTTGACTACCAATATCATTTTTAATTGAATTTTATTTTTTGAATGGTACATCTCTTAAAACCAGAGCTTGAATATGTCCTACAATCGAATATTCAACAATATCAGAGTAAACAAACAAATGATTAAACACCTCATTTAAATTTGACAAATGTGGGAAAAATAATTTGCATCACTTCTTGAAAAAAATGTATTGCCTAATAGCTTTGGATTTCCACCTAACTTTAAAAACAATGTACTGTTAAATTTAATTCCTGTTTTTAGAATTTTCTGGAAATCAAATTTTGGACGTTTGATCCAATGAGAATATGAAACGTGAATCGATTGCTTGTTTTTTCTGAAGATATCGCTAAAAGAATCTTGAATGAGATTACCAAATGTTTCCAATACATGAGCTATTGATGAATATGATCCATGTTGAAAATTAAATTTGATAGCCCATTTATTCTTACAACCATCGTCCCCAAATCCTATCTCGATTATATCAAATATATTTAAAAACTGTGACGGAATAATTAATTATGCTAATGCTAATTCCCAGTTTTCTTTATCGATGCGAACTGGCTGAGGTAATTTAACTTTGAAACATCATTGTGTATTTGATGGATAAATATCCATAGAACTATCACTCAGTAATGTTACGTAAAATTAATTCCTTTTTTACCGTCTATAAAATCGAATCCTTGTTGAGGTTGTTTGGTAAATTTTAAACCAGGACATGGTAAAATGTATCAAAGAGAACTACTGAAAAGACTGCCATAATTCACGATTAGGACTTTGGATACTTAAATGAACAATTGATGTGGTAACAATTGCATATACAGTGCGACCCCCCTATTGCACGGAAGTCCGGCGACATACGACATTCCGTGTTGCTTATCCGAACCGTGCAATATCCGTGCTCACCCAAGACGCATCATAATGTCAACACAAAATACATGTACACTTTGCGGATGTTCTACGTCGTCAATTCCTATAATATGCCATCAATTTCCATCCACATGGCATATGCAATGTTTTCACTGTTATCTTCTCATGTAATAAATATATTGAATCGACCAAGAATTGTTACCGTCATGTTTTATTTATCCATGTAGATGTAGATCTACGAAGGTTCATGCAATGCATTATTGTAAACACGTATAGCCATCATCATTCGATGACGCAATGGCCCAATTATCGATATCTTGTTGCATCAGGCCAAAGCTAATGCGTTGCAATCTGTGTATACCCCGCTGGTCATTATGTTAAGCATTTAAATGCCACAGACCTGGACACCCTATTTTTTATAAATGGACTGTTCTGAAATTTATGTCAATTTCAATGCCATTTCCGGAAGATAGGACCGATTTTGAAAATCAATATCGGCAAAATACGATAATGTCTGCTCCGAAATTTATGTCAGTTTTCAACGTAATTTGCAGAAGTCGATTCTATTTTAATAGTGCCAAGGGATATTTATTCCAAATCCGAGATGCGATGACACCCGACACATATTACACAGACGAGATTTGTGTGTTGCTTTGTGCAAACAATCGATAACACCTAGCCGTGTCAACTAAAAGGTGTTTATCGTATGACATCGTTCAGCACGAGGCTGTAAACTGTGCGACCTTTAGGCTATGTTTTGAAATTGCACTGATTGGTCAACACGCCTTTTGATGTGTCGCAGACGTCGCGAACGTGCGACTTTCATTATCGCATCATGGGGCAATCATGCAGTAACCCATTTCATGCTGAGGATACGCTTATGTTTGCGGAACAATATTTTCCTTCTATGCACTGAGAAGTATATGCCGCGACCACCATTTAAATCGTCTCGTCGAGACGGTTCAAATGAATGGTCACAACATATACTTCCATTTAGAAATAACAAAAATGAAAATAAATTATTTAATAATTTCATACCCGTAAATGTGTATTGTGAAGGTAAAAAAAACACACACTGGATGATACGCAGATCAGTCGCATATTTCGCCGTTATTGATTTCGAAATTATTTTCCATAAATGGTGTTTAAAAGTTGACACAAAATTCAGAGTTCATGCGGAATTGTCGATGGCTTTAGATATGAAAGGAATGTTGGGTCATGGAGTAATCGGCTAATGATATCTGGTTTCTGGCAGACTTCAAAAGAAAATCGGAACCTTGTAGTATTGTTTGATGTTACTGTGATATTTTCTGTAAATGACATTGGAAGATGAGGAAATGCGAAATTATGCTAATGTACGGACATACAAGTACTACTTTTATTTCTTAACTTCAAACACACAGAGATAATACATACCACAATTAATAGCTAACAGTATAATACCACTTTCGGCAGCAATATGATCGCAAATATAACACGAGATCTGACGATATATATAGTATGTTACAAATTTAACACGATTTTGATATACAAATAGGCAAACAAATCGGGAGCCAAGGCACAACCGATTGTACTAACCGAGAACATGTTATAGTGAAGCGTGTACTACCAGGGTCGCACTGTATTATAACTATTTGAGAAATATATTGAAATTGATTTGTTGGTATTCGCTTACCACAAAATGAAAACTCCTGTTTTTCTATTTTTCCGATTTCAAGTATATCTTGTTCATTCCTATTATGTTCGATGTTGAAATCCAACTATCAGACTTTGTTGGATAACCCAACCAATGAACCTTAATTTCCTAGATTGGTTTATTACCTACACGTCTTGTACGTTGAGCAAGAACTGATTCAATTTCATATATGTCATCATATTTTATACCTTGAATTTCCTTTCCATAAAGATGTCCCCATTATTATTTCACCATGAAAATCTTCAATTTTATAAGTTGTTGGTAAACTTGTATTAAAATGAAATATTATAAATAATTATTTCGTCCAGTTTGGTAGATAACCCTTTTCAAATGTACGTTTTGTTTTATTAATACGAACTAAATCACCGACATGCAATTTGTTTTTGAATTGATTAGCTTGTTTCATTCCATGCAATGCCTGTGTAACCTCAATTTCATTTGATGTATTGACATACATTGCGGTCCTCTTAATACTACGATGGTATGTTTGGTTGTATCCATCAACAATATTTTGTAAAATATCAATATATTTTCTAGTTTGATGTGTGAAATATTTTCACATACGTGTTTTTAAAGTTCTTTGAAATCGTTCAACTATACATGCTTAAGTTTCGGGATTTTCTGTTGTGATAAAATTAATTTATTAGATTTCAGCATCAAATGATGTTTTCAGTATCAAATTAAACGCGTTAATCAATGTTTTCCCCGTTTTGTTCGGAAGGGGTATGACCCATGCATATTTTGAAAATACATCTATTACACACAATAGATATCTTTGATTCTCATTTTGTCCTGAGAATTGATGCATATCTGCCAAATCAGCCTGCCATTGTTGATCGATACCACCTACTATTGTCTTACGACGTGTAAAACGTCTTTGAATTGGTTTATGAAGTGTATATGTTGTATGTCTACTTAACCATTCGTGTACAAGTTTTAATCTAACATCTGAAAATGTGTTTATTTGTTCAATTTAATCATACCAATTTTTCACACCCGTGTATGCAATTGAACTTTTTGGATCATAATATATTTTCTTTAGTACTGAATTAAGTTTCTTCTGTTTATGCTTTAATAAGGCTCCAATCTTTTAAGATATGCTAAATCCGACTCTCTTTTTATACCAGTTGGTGTGATTGAACATTTTTATTTTGATGTTTTACGATGTTTAAATACTGTTTTAGGTGTACTAAATGTTGAATCCGACTCAATGTCAGATGTATCAGTTTGATATTTATGCATCTAGTTCCATCGTTGTCTATTACCAACTACGTCTTGTGGTAAATTTAGTTCCTGTACAGCTGTACTGAATGTCTCCCAACCTCTGGGATTAATACCTTTTCATTGACGTAAAGTGTCATTAACTAAATAAATAATATTTGTTCCTTTTTTAAGTTTTATTTTATATGTTACTAAACCATATTCATCCCAACTGATTTTTGGATAATCTTTCAACATGCTTAAAAGAAGTTCTGCCTTTCTTTGCATTGTTTTTGGTATACTTTGTAAAATCCTATAATTAAGTGATATGTTTGTACTTTCATTTACTGTAACATGTTGAAGTTGCAAAACTTTTTTAAATGATTCCTGAAATTTATGTAATGTTTCGCCATGCTGCTTTACCTTTTCACTTTCCGATCAATCTGTTCGTTCTAAAACGTTATGATATATTTTAGCTGAGGTTTTTGACTTTGTTCTATTTTCCATTTATTCATTAACAGATTTACCTATTAATGGTAATAATGGAAGGAAAATTAGTAAAAATTCGACAGTCTGATTTATACTACAGTAGAACTTCGATCGCTCGAACCGGCAACGGAATCGAGTTTGAGTTCGAGCGATGCATAGTTCGAGGGAATGAAGTTTCAAAAATCATTAATGTACTGTCACATTCAGTCAATAAAATCACTTATGTGAATATATGAGATGACCGATGTGACCTGCCATTGTATATGCATTACATTTGGAGGGAGAAATGAACAATAACAAATACAATTGTAAAGTTGCTGTTTTATTCAATATTTACATGTTAATTATACGTCAAATAAACCGCTATGTTCCGCTTTGCGTCTATACATAATACTGGTATTCACAGTGTCTAAAAATAGCACATAGCACAGTGGTTGGAATAAATATACAAACGGAAAATATAAACGAAACAATGTCAGTATACAATTATAAACACTATAAATTAACGCCTGAAGAATTCCATGATCTCGGTTTGTTTGGTATTGGCACATCTTCTGTCAAAGTTAAATTAAATAAGTAAACGTTTGTTCATGACACATAACGCATTCAAGTCCTTTTCATAACGCCCGTAATTCACGCCACTATTGTTTGCGATTCGTGATTTAATGTCATCCCGCGTCAAGGGAAACTACTCAACGCGACCGCCCTCAATGGGAATTCGCACCTCGTTAGACAAACAGCTGACCACAGATTTACCTGTTCGAGTTATTAGCGATAATTACCACTGTTTGACCGTCCACGGGACTAATCCACAGGTTCGACTGTTCGAGTAATTCATAGTTCGAGTTTAAGGTGTTTTATTACATGAATTATATAGGAAATTTGCCGGGACTGTCGAACCAGTTCCAGTTTTCCATGGTGTTCGAGCCAGACCTGTTCTAGTTATCGAAGTTCTACTGTATTTTTCTTTTTCTTATTTGAAATTGATGTTGATACAAGTTGTCAGAGATGTTTACGATTCGGATACAATTTATGTTTCTGATCAGCTGTAAGTGTGCCATTGCCTTTTAAGAGATTGTGACAAAATTCACAAATACACTTAATTATATGATCTGGTGCATTTTTTATTAATTTTTCACGATGCTTTTTAGGTTCATTAGCTATAGCCAAAAGCATAGCACCATGTTTTTTAATTAATGGTTTATTTGTATTGGTTTTATTCTTGGCCATACCCATCTTTACACTAACAACACTTTATATTGAATGATTCAAAATTAATGAATAACTGTATTTTATACGGCTAACAACTTTTTTATTTTTATTTTTACTCTTAATTCAGGATTTTTAAACGCAAAATCTTTTAGATGTTTTCTTTCCTTTTCGTTTTGAAAAAGTTTTTGCTAACAACTTCTTTAGCCGTAGGAGACCTCAAATGTGTTCTCAACGGCGAAAACCTAGCTATTGGATGTTCATCCAATGCATTCAATTCCTTAAACATTTGTTCATGTTATTTTGTTGCTTTATTAACAAGTCTTATACTTCTTTTTTGTTGGAGGTTGTCGCTCAAATTAACCAGTCATAATTACTGGGAAAAGATGTATTGTATGATGATGCAGATTTGCTAGAAGTTGGTGTGAATGGAAATTGTGGAGATCTGAAGGTAATTGGTGTCAATGTGAACTGAGTTTTTTCAGCAGATGATGGTGTATGAAACATTGATATATATCTATACGAATTAGCAGGAATCGGATGTATAGACATACTAGACTTTGGAAAAAATCTTGAAGATTCGTTCTGCTTTTTAGTTGTTTTCTTTTGAGATTTTTTCCTTCGTGTTTTCTTTTTTAGTTTGTTTTTTAGTTTGTTTTTTATTTTTCACGTTTTTTGTACCTTTCCATCCGAGCAAACTTCTAATAATTACACCACCGAAAAATCCTCCACCACCAGGTCTTAACATTATTTTTTTCTTTGTATCATCACCAATTGTAGGATCCGCTAATTGTTTAACTTTTTTTTTAATTTTTTCAATGAAACTCTATGTTTGTTTTGGTAATTTTATTTTATTTTCAACTATATTTTGGGCAGCTAACCATTTGAATATCTCTTTTAATCCATATTTCAATATTATTTCTCTTGTACCTTTATGTTGTTCATCACTCAAATTTCTTAAAGCATGAATAATACTTCCTGATGTGTATGGGAAAGCCATGTTAGCACCTTGGTAGCAAGTACAATACTGATATCTATATTACTATATTGGAGAATAAATAGTAGGTCCTCTGACATCCTTATCTGTAATCCATCGATGAAAAATGTCACTTCTTAAACGAAATTGTTTTGTTAGTTCGTGAATGAAAATCAATTAACAAATAACCATATTCCCGAGAAGTAGCATCAATGTAGGCTGAAATTAAGTGTGGAAGTAGTATATAAGAGTCACAATGATACCACCACCCTCTGAAAGGCACCGGCTAACGCGCGGTGCCCCCCACCGCATGGTGGTATCATTTGTGACTCTTATATACTACTTGGATTTTACCCCACTGTTCGGCGGGTATGTATGAGAAGAATGGATCATATTTTTCATCAACCTCGAGACCATATATTTATGACATGATGACGTATACCCTATTAGAGATAAGAAATCCATTGGTTATACTCAGTATATATATGACAATCTGTCATAAATATTGGCAACTTACACCCTATTAGAGACAAGAATTCCATTGGTTATACTCAGTATAATGTCTACCATAAAGCAAATGAGAGAGCAAGCTAAGAGTTGGGGAATTTCCCTAAGAGGTTTGAGACTCAAGAAAGATATAGCAGATAGGATAAGTGACGCGCGAGCCGTCGTCTACGAGGAGAGGCTGCGGCGTGCGGTTTCGACCGGACGAATGCCTGCCGACCCCGAAAAACGATCCGAGAAATTGGAGAACGAGACGACGGCCAGTCTGCGTGCCACCGCTTACGCGCAGCGTGTAAAAGAAAATCCCAGCGCGCGCAGAAAACCACTGTACAAAGCGTACTACAATAATATTTATCAAAGCCTGGTGGGGAGCCCTCCTAAGAGTAGGAGACAGCTCGCCAGAGATTTGGTGGAGGAGGGTCCCAGGATTCTCGCCGAAGAAGCCGAAGTTAGGGAAACTGTTGATAGGGGTAGGAGGAAGATAGTATGGACTTTCGAGAGGGGGGTAGATGGGGAGATCGCGCATAATTAATAAAATTCGCCCAGAGATGATCACGGCGTGTTATCTGAGGTATTCGTTTTCTTATCATATTAGGAACATCGAGACCGACGAAACGATGATCTATCACAAACAATCAAAGGGCAGTCCGTGGATAAACGAGATCGCCAAAGCCGAGAGTTGGATATCCGATAGAGAGAAAGGTCGAATGGACATCGACAAAGTTGATAGACCAAACACAAAATGGACCTTCGTTCGTTGGATATCGGTAGAGGTGAAGATGATCATCGATGCGCAACAACTTCTCATGGGAGCGGGAAAACTACCCGATTGGCTAAGACAGAAAAAGGGAATGTATTCCGTCGACACGTACGACAACTACTTGTGTCTGTTTAGGTGCATAGCCATCCATAGTGGAGGGAGAACCGACCGCTGTTGTGAGAAGGCACGAGCTCTGGCTCGCGAATACCTCGGTCACGATAACGGATCGGGTAGTAAGGGAATCCCCCTGGACTCTCTTAAGAAGGTCGAAGAGCATTTCAAGCTGGGCATTCGCGTTTACGAGCCCACCGCCAACGGAGTGTGGTACCTAATGAAGTCTCCGGCAAATTACGACGCAGTTGGGGAGAAGCCAATGACGATAGGAATGTTTGGAGGTCACTCGTTCCTCATAAAGAACCTCCGCAAGATGACGAACGAGTACGGGTGCTCCGGATGTCAACAACGGTTCACAAAGTCGTGTAACATGCACAGGCACGCGACCACCTGCATGGGTGGGAAGACCGTGGTGACATGTCCAGGTAAGAGGGTAGAGAGACCGCAGTCGGCATACGAGAAGGCGTTCTATCCCAATGGGTCAGCGAGTGCGGTGTCGATTCAATGGTTGAGCAGAGAAGAGGAGAGGGTGGGAAAGCACATACATCACGCGAGATGCGGTCACGGCGGGGAAAGGTGGGTGGCCGGCGATCCGGTCGACGGCTACTGTCACGAAATCAAGACCGTGTTTCAGTTTCACGGATGTTACTGGCACGGGTGTCCGACGCATTGCAGGAGAGGTAACGCGAGATCACTATACAGGAGGACGAAAATCCAAGACGCCAAGATAAGGAAGGCAGGTTACGAGCTGGTGGTGATGTGGGAGTGCGAGTTGTTGAATGAGGTGAATACCCACTATCCACAATCGCCGCGCGAGGAGGAGACGACTCTGTATCCTCACCAGATAGTCTACGACTTCGAGGCGTATCTCGACAAGTCGAAAACCACGCAACCCACCAAAGACCTGACCTTTTTGGTAGAGCACGTCCCTATATCGGTGTCGTTGGGGGATACGATGCACGAGGGGATCACACACATCTGCGAACAAGATCCCGACACTCTGGTCGAGAAGTTCGTGACCGAGCTGCAGAGGAGAGGCAATGCAATCAGGGAGGGGGTTAGGAAGAAGTATCTGCCGGCCGACATAGAGATGCTGTCGAAACCTCAGCGAGAGAAGATCGTCTCGTGGATCGACCAAGTCCCGGTGGTGGGGTTCAACTGCAGCAGGTACGACATGAATCTCATCAAGCGGTACCTTGTCGAGAAGTTGGCGGCCACCGTGAATAAGGTGATGGTCGGAAAGGGAGCCAGCACGACGATGTTTCTGTTTACCCCGGAGTTTAGATTTCTCGACATCATCCAGTATCTAGGACCCGGTACCACGTACGACCGGTGGGTTAAGGCGTACGACTGTAAAAAACGGTAAAACGGTAAAGTCTCACTTTCAGTACGAGTGGTTCGATAGCGCGTACAGGCTCGACCAACCGGGATTGCCCGACTATCCCGAGTGGTACTCGAAGTTGAAGGGTGAGTTCCTACTGTCGTTGACAGAGTGGAAAGAGTGTAAGAAGGTATTCCGAGAAAAGGGGATGAAGACGTTCAAGGAATGGTTGCGACACTACAATGACTTGGATGTAGGACCGTCCCTGGAGGCTCTGACTAAAATGACGGAGTTCTACAGGGGAAGAGGAGTGGATATACTCAAGGATGCCTTGTCTCTGCCCGGTGTTTCCCTTCAGTACCTACTCCGCGGGTCGATCGATGGGAAGGCGGACACGCCCGAGCTGTGGTCGCCGAAGTCTGAAATTGATGAGATGATGAAGCAGGGATTGGTCGGTGGTCCGTCCATAGTATTCTCCAGATACGCCGAGGCTGGAAGGTCAACGATCAGGGGTCAGGTGGGGAGTCGGGAGGAGAAGATGTGCAAGGCAGTGCTGAGGTACGATTCTAATGCTCTGTACCTATCTACTCTGTCGAAGGACATGCCGTGCGGTGAGGAGCAGATATGGACGTGTGACGACCCGGAAAGACAGTCGTATATAGACCGTTTTGTGAGGGAGGTCAGGAGTGAAAAGTGGTTCGGATTTGAGGAGTTGGATATAGAGGTCCCGGAAACGTTGAGAGAAAAGTTCTCTGAAATGTCTCCGCTGTTCGTTAATCGAGAAGTCGATGAAACCGAGGTTCCGCAGCACATGAAGGACTACCTGGCCAGGACCGGGAGGACTAGGGTCGAAGGGCAGAGAAAGCTCGTTGGGGCCCTATCTGCCAAGAAGATGATCATATACTCCCCGCTGCTAAAGTGGTATCTGGAGCACGGTCTGGTCGTCAAGGCGGTGCATAGGGTGATAGACTACACGCCCGGCAAACCGTTTCAATGGTTCGTGGAAGAGGTCACTGCCGCTAGACGGACGGGGGACGTCGACAAGAGCAAGGCGGTGTTGGCGGAGATATTCAAACTGGTTGGCAACGCGTGCTGTGGCAAGTTGATAGAGGCCCAAGAGAGACACATGAACACCACATATACAAAGGATGAGAAGACTGTCGACCGGGCACTGAGGTCGGCGTGGTTCGAAGACCTGGAGGAGATTGGGGAGGCTTAAGAGATATCGAGCAGGAAGACTCCAGTGGTGATCAACAGACCGTTTCAGTGTGGCATAGCGGTCTACCAGTTGGCCAAGCTCCGGATGCTGGAGTTCTACTACGACTTCTTGGAAAAGTACGTGGATCGAGCAGATTTCGAACTTATACAGATGGACACTGACAGCATGTACTTCGCGCTGTCGGAGAAGACGCTGGCGAAGGTGGTGAGAAAGAAGTTGAAAAGAAAGTTCAATAAGGAGAAGGCCGAGTGGTTGGCGTAGGATAAATGGAGCAACAGAACTCCGGGACTGTTCAAGCTGGAATTCGAAGGGGATAGAGCCATCGCTCTGTGCAGCAAGTGTTACTACGTCAGCGGTGAAGGAAAATCTAAGCATTCGGCTAAGGGGATGTCGAAGAGATCTAACGATCTGACTTGGGGAAGGTACAAGAGTGCTCTCGAAGGGGGTAAGGATATGGCGGAGAACAGGGGATTCCGAATGGTTAACGCGGTGATGAAGACGTACAAGCAGGAGAAGTTGGGGTTGTCGGCGTACTACGACAAGAGGAAAGTGATGGAAGACGGGGTACACACCGAGCCTATAGGATAGGTAAAAAAAAAATGGACTGTAAAAAAGGGGAGAATACTAAAGACTCTGTCGATCCGGGGGTAGCTGGGTGTCAGAAGGTACAATAATAAGTTTTTCGCGAACAAACCCGCGAGATGGACCATCAGCCAAATAGTAGAGCACGGGCTCATCAGGTTTGGTAATAGATCGATCTATATGATATACATTGAGATACCTCACGGGATCAGTCTCGCGGCGGCGACCACCTTCGAGCTCTCCCGGTTGATAGAGATACCTTACGTCAACATCCGATGGAAGCCGTTGCTCCTCTAAACCAACGGGTCGCCCGCGCGAGACGGCAGAGGGCTTGCTCGTCACCTTTTCCTTTTAAACTTGATGGCATCTACAGGCTTCTTATCGATCAATCTGGTCACCTCTCCGTTCAGTGCGGAGACCACGGCGGGCAGTCTGGCCACCCACTCGGTCGATCGCGAATGAGGGTCTAAAAGTTCTTTGGCGTATTGGTGACCGAACGGTCTCTCAGCCAGGGTTCTATTGAAGCGCTCCACGATCCTCTGGTCTCGGTGGATGTTGACGCGGCCGCGTCTGACAGGAACGTCATGCTTAGACAATAGATGAGAGACCGCGCCCATGAACTCGCGGCCAGGATCGACCTGGAGAAGATTTGGCCAATTGAGAGGACTCCTCTTATATAATCGGGAAAGAGCCTCGGCCACCTCATTAGACTCTTTAGTGGCCAACGGCTCAGCCTCCTTATGACGACTCGCTACGTCAACGATTGTCCGTGCGTACTTGTACGTCTTGCGACCGACGCGATCTTGGGTTAGAAATAGGAGGTCTGCTTGGTGGACTTCGTTCGGCACCGGCACGTCGAATTTCGGGCGCGGAATATTGTGAGGCGCGGGCAAATAGATCAGCCAGATGGCCTGCTTCTTGAGCAATTCCTTGACAGCATTTTCTGAAACCTTGGTCGCTGCTCTTCTTGATGGCCGCGAGTCCCTTCCAGTAGCCGCGGGGGCTGTAGTATGTGTTCGCTAGCTTGCGCGTTAGGCGAACTGATAGTTTGGTATTAAGTTTGAGTGTGTTCATCGTATGTGATGTATTCTAATATATCGGACAATCTCCAACATGCCCTCGCCAGATCGTCCGGTAACTGCGTCGTTAATAATAAACCTTTGTTGGAAGTACAATTGCGATTGGGGGTTAAGTTCTGAAGGAACTTGGGAAAATCTAACTCGGAGGAATCTAATTCGGTGGAATCTAACATCCGCTTTGCGAAAAGGGTGGCCGCTTTTCCATCCTCCCGCCACGTCTCGAGAGAATCTCGGGCCAGACGAATCATACCCTTTGCACCAGCTATACGGTGTTTAAGGGCAGTGTAGCCTACATCAAATCATAGCAAAATAAAGTTCATCAACTGACATCGTTCTATATATATATATATATATAATGTAATTATTAATTTTGTAAAATTATTAATTAATTTGAAATCTCGATTGAATATAGTAGCCGACGAGACCCACCACACCCATTCCTAGGACGATGAACGCGATCTCGCGATCTTTTTGGGGCTCTGACGGTACATAGAAATCTGAAAGTTGGGGCTCACGATCCAGCGGCGCGAGACTTTTCTATCGGTATGCCAGCGCGTACTCGCGGTTGGCTTCTTCAACGTTCTGGAAAGTTTGTGCGGCGTGATTCTCGCGGCGAAGCTCTTCATTGACCCAGTCCAGATGGGCGGTTCGTTTTTTCGACCACGCTTCCTTTGCGCTATTGAGTTGTTCTACAGCTAAATCATGACGCTTGCGCTCCTCATCCACGTTCGATCTTCTCATTTTCGAGAAAATAAAGTTGCTACCGCTGAACGCCAATGCGTTTACAAGCGCACCACCTATCATTATTCCGATCGAAGCCATTTATTTCCATATATTAACGGGTAGAATTCCAACTTTAATTAGGTAATCTCGGGTCGAAATTGCGGCCATTACATCTAAGGTCATGAGCCCTACATCTCTCACAGTCATGTCCAATTTGGGAGCGGGCCATCCGAAGGCCATCTTTCCTAGTCGAGCATACCCGATACTGAAACCCAATATCACCATGGTGTGATAAAGCGCTTTCACTATAATTTTACCATCTGTTTCAGCCATTATTGATAACTATAATTATTGCATATAAAAGGGATCGCGATCAATGTTTAAATTGGCCGCAATCGGTTTCGGAACTTTCTTCGGAACACTGGCTGGTTGTTTTTTCGATAAGGATTGGTGTAATAGGGGGTATTTCCACACGCACAGGGCACCAACAACTGCCAGACCACCACCAACAACCCAACTCCAATTCGTGAATTGGGGTTCAAACTCGATTGGGTGTTGAGTGTGCTTCCAATTCGTGAATTGGGGGTGTTGTTGAACTCATACCTGTTGAACCTGATTGCTCTGTCTTCAGATGTTTTGCTGTCTCCGTCCCAGATTGCAACAACTGTTTAGCCTCTCGAAGCTCGGCGAGTATTTTATCTTGTTTAACTTTTCGGGTGGCAGCCGCCGCCCTCCCAGCTGCCTGCATTTTTGTGTTTTTATGTCGTGCAACACCAACTCCAATCGCGATTGGGTTGGAGGATAAATCGGAGTTGGAAGTGCTTCAATCGGGTTCGATTGGGTTGGACCAATCCCCAACGCTGTCGGAGGTGCAATCGGGGATTGCTGTTCCGTCACTCTCGCAGGTGTGTCTTGTGTCATCATTTATGATATTATTAGGGCTTATAGTTCGTGGGCATATATGTCCAAATTGACAGTGTTTACCCGTGGTCAACGCGGTTGTCAGCGGGGCTAAGTACATTCCAAACGTGTGATAAATTGAGCAGCAGGCTGTTCTAAGAGTGTGACCTATAAAAGGGTCAGTCTCTAGATCGCCAATTAATCCCGCGGTGTTTGGTATAGGGAGAAGTATACTAACGGCGGTTGCGTACAAATGAATAGCCGCCGATCCAAGAGCTTTTGTCATCTCCGCACCTAACCTAGATTCGAATCGTGCATACATTTATTCGATCTCCGCATCTGACATCTTATCCACCTGAAAAACTGAGAGACGCCTACCGAGATAATGCTCCGATTGTCCCCCACCAACCAGCGCAGCTAGCCGCTCTCGTCCCGCCGCATTTTCATTTTCATTCTGAGTCGTTGCACTCAACCCAATCGAACCCGATTGCTCTGTCGGAGTTGATGTTTCATTATCTTTCAGTAAGATACCGTGTTGGCAGTCGGAGTTGAGGTTTCTTCCATTATTTGATCGAGAAGTTCGTCGCAGTTCATTATTGCTAATTTTCTTAAAATTAATTTAACTATTCTAACAAGTCTCATCACTTTAACATATTGCCAAGCGCACCACCCGATACTTATGATCACCGTTATGCTCGCAACAAAGCTCGCAGCGGAGCAACAAATTGTTAACATTGTTAACCATTGTTCAGCATTTGTTCAACATTTGTTACGCATTTGTTCAGCATTGTTCAGCAATTGCTAAGCATTGTTCAACATTGTTCAGCATTGTTAAGCATTTACTCGGCAGTTACTAACGAGCGTTAATTAATTGATAACTTTATAAGCAGTTGGTTGATCAGTCTTTAACAAAAGCTTGGCGTGCTTAGTTTCGGAAAGCATCTGTCGAACCTCCAGGCGCTCCTCGCGGGTTGTGATAACGTCATTCTCTCGAAGACAGTTATCGAATTAGTCTCGGTCCTTGCAGTGAAAGAGGGCGACCAATTTTGTTTGCTCGCGCAGATCCTTGAGGACGGCGTTGTACTTTTGAGTGGATATCCATACGCTTTGCCTAGCATGGCGGCCAGAAAATGAGAGCTCGGAGAGCATGTCCTTCTTTTTGGTCATCGCCACATTGGCACATATTATGGCAGAATGGGCATCTCCAATCGTGAATTGGTATTGATTGCTAATTTTCTTAATTTTTTCAAAATTATTAATTAAATCAGTAGAGTGCTGAGACGTATCGGCCATCTTCGATGTTGAGTTGTGCGTCTGTAATTATATATAAGTACACGTTCAATGGCCCGCCTCTTTCGTTATCTGGATCGTCACACCCTCACTAGCGTTCTCAACTTGGCGTCCGCTGTCGTCATCGCTGGCTCGCATGTCTAGCCATAACGCGTATTTGGTATTCAGGAACTCCGCGAGGGAGACGGCCGAGAGATGCAGGTCTTTGGCAACTGCTGCAACCTCCGGAAAGCGCTTAGAACCGGCAGCAAACTGCTTTCTTACTTCATCCCACTGCTGGTGCGCGCGAAGACCCGCGCTGTAGAGTTGATTGGGGACTCCCTCGATCGTCAAATCTACCTTTGTGATTTTGGGGTTATAGAATTTGTCGGTTTTTCTAGCACCGAGCGCGAACCAAGCATCCTCGAACAACATCAGTATACCTTTCATCGAGCGGGCGGGTACGTTGACATTAATATTCCACAATGTGTCGCCTTTGTCTTTCGTCATCTTGCGGTGGCGAAGAACTCGGTCGTAAAGTATGGCAACGCGCCCGGCGTAATCGATTCTGATCAATCGCGCGAGTTCGGGCATCGTGACAATGTCATACTCCAGCGACACATTATCGATCGTATACGTCGATGTTATGTCGGTGGCTATGATAACTCGGCCGTAGTCGTTGAACGTTAGTTCGTATTCGAGGCGGTCAGGCAAAGCACTCTGATAGTAGGGCATGTGACTGTCCATCAACTCGAAGTCGAGCGGGATGTAGAAGCGGTTGCCGTAAGCGCCTGCAACCGCGTTGTCGCTCGCGTTGCTATCTGCCTTGTTACCAGCCCCGATTCTAAGTTTGGTTACGTTCTTATTTTTGCTGGTGTCAATACCCTGATAGACAGCGTTTTCGCGCTCTTGTACCGTCTTCCACAGGTTCTGATAACAATGGTAGACGTCGCTGTCGTCGATCGACATCACCTCATTACCAGAAATCGTTATCATAGTCTTCTTGACGATGGCGCGACCCAGGTTCTGAACTACGGTTCGGTCCGCGTCCGTCGACGTCAGCGAAATAGTGAAAGCGAGGCGAACAGTCCCCGGCACAATGACGTCGCTAGCTCCGAGGTTGGGGAAGCGGACTAACAGCTGCTGGTTCTGGTCGATCGTCGATGGGTTGTTCGTAATAACGACACTCTGTCTCACGCGTTTCGCACCGAGGGGCTCACGCAGTCTGCGGTATGGATTGAGTTTGCGACCGTATTGACTCGAAGACATAATTTAGAGAAACTATTAAACCCGTATGGTTGTGTCTTTAATACATAATTAATTTTAAGAAAATTATAAAGATGGCTGATTACGATATTGACATGGATGAAATCGGCAGAGGCGATTACGTCGATGCGGATGATGATGACATAGATGATGATAACGATGACGAAACGCCCTTCATATAGACTCCAGTTATAATCCAATCGCAATTGGGGGGATTAGGTGGCGCTACCACTAGTGAAAGTCGGGAATTACTCGAGGGAGCTGTAAACGACTACTACAACAGTTTGGCAGAAAAAGGTCTGGTCCCATCTGTCGGTCGCGACTACTCCAAGTTCAAATTTGATCTGAACGGCGACTAAAAGAGGCATCAAATCTCCCAATAGTCAACACGATGACCGGTAAACCCCTAGCGCTGAGCACCATTGCCGGAAACCCGGGCGGTGGCCAACTCATAAGAAACGAACTCGGATTCCCAGATTGGAAGATGGGTAAACCAATTATGCCTACCCGCGCTGTAGAGGCCCTACAGTCTACCGACGAAACGATGACCCACCGTTACCTCTTCGCGAACTCCGTGGACTCGATAAGGCTCTGCAAACGGTCCGGGGCGAACTGGTCCTTAACCTCTCCAAATTCTCGTCGCTGGATGAACATATCGCGCTAGAGGAAAGAAAACTGGAGGAAGCCGGTGGCGATAGAGAATCTACCGAGCGGATCACCGAACGCCTGCGGTCGTTGCGGGACGAAAGAGAAGCTCGCTTGCAGGCTGCATCGGCTTGCCGTGAGGCTCTCCGCACACAAATAAGTCGGATCCGCGAAACAATCTCGAGGGTACTGCACGAGGACACGACACTCGGTGAGCGTCTTCGCACTCTGTTCAGAGAGCAGGGCATCACGATAACAAGCATCCTCGCGGCTCTCGGTATGACTGTATCTGCTATAGTTCTAGTGTAAAACAACAACTAAAAGCCCTCGCCAGTCTCCTGGCTAAATTAGCCGGAAAGGCGGCTTCCGCGCTGCCTGGGTTGATCGGTTGTCTCGTCGCCTTCTTGCTATCTATATTAGCAAAAACGGTCGGATGGCTCGCTAAAAATACTTGGGCTTTAATAGTGGCGATCGCAGGTCTCCTACTTTTATTCTCTCGAGAGTTCCTAAAACCAAAGCGCGAGTTGTCCGATCAGCACCAGGGCGACAACGAGCCGTAATTTCTCCTCCTCGTGGGTTGTGCTTTCAATCTCGATTGGTGTTTCCGCTCCTGTTCCAATTTCAACATTGTTGATGATTGGATTGGGGGAACTCGATGGTGCATCCAATTTGTGAATTGGGGGTACTGGGTTCAACTTCAACCCCGAATGTGTTGAGGGAGGTGTATCCATTTTGTGTTTTGGGTGTTTTACGTAATAGGTTCCACTTACAGCTCCGCTCCTAACCGTCTTGGGGGGGGAGTTTGTTGATACCCGTGTTCACGTTTCCGTTGCGGCCGATTTTTTGATTGGTGGTTGCGACTACGATCTGATTATTGTAACCGTCAACCGGGTCGTCTCGTAGTATCATATTGCTCGGCGCCATATAAAGACCTTTTCCAAATGCGTAGTCTACCGGTATGCGGGCAGTCTGCAAAACGTCTTGATAATTCTGGATCGCCTTCTCGAGGTCCACCTTAGCTGAGATGGCGTCCTCGACAAGTGCCAAGAACTGTTTGTGTGCGTCAAAGGCCGTTCCCATACCCAGTATAGCGCTGCGCGTTTGCTTCTGTGAGGCGAGGATTGCCCATACGTATATGCGAATGGATTCGTTCAGGCGAATAACCCCACCCTGCGTAAATCCAGTGCTTTTATCTAACATAAATGTGGTCCACGCATTTCGCATCTGTGGAGTATCACCCAGGTCTAGGTATTCCACGTGGGCTACTTTAGTAGGTAGCCAATGACAATAACCGTCTTTACACGCAAGCCCACCAAGCACTTCATCACCGAACGTCATATTATTCAATTTATAATTATATTTAGTCCATGTTGCCATTTTTATAACTGGTGGTGGGGTAGCTCGCGAGCACTCCACAACCCTGAGAAATATGCGGGAACTTTATCAGATGCTCACCACTAACTAAGCCTTTAAGGTGAACTAACCCTAAACTGTTGGTTGGGGTGTATACTTTCTGTCTCCAGTCCGCGTCTTTTGGTACCCCAAATCCGTTACACAATCTTTCGAACGCCTTACGGTCGTATGCGCTGGAAATGGGATCCCAGCCGTCGTCTTGAGGTAGTGGAATACCTAGTTCTTTGAGAATCCTCCTAATGGTGTATTACACGTGAAAGTTGTAGACACTTCGGAGCATGACATTCTTGGATGTCAGATGGTCTTGATGCGAAACTCCACATCCGGCCGTTGCGCACCATACAGCGAAATTTAGCTGGTTCTGCCAGAAGTTCATATGGGAAAAATCCCATCTTAGTATTACATCTTGACTAGTAGTCTTTGGAACTACATATTTCTCAAACGTGTTAGGGAAATTGGTGGTAAAGCCACTTTCCGGTCTAACTGTTACGGTTGGTGTCAAGGTCATTACCAAGGTCAGGAATGATCGAGACAAATTGTCTCCCCTATTATCATATGAACCAAGTATACTTCACTTGTTATGACGTTATGGCCAATATAGCTTGATCTGACGAACGACAAGTGGTAACAATGCAGTTGAAGTGTAAGGGATAGGCTAGAGTAGATAAGTACACGTAGTCACTTAATCACTTATAATGCACACTATATTACATGGGCAACACACAGGAATACATGATACATTGATATGCGAACATCACTGTATTGTGCATGATACTATTCAATTACAAGGTTGTAAGCCAATCGACTTTTATACTTTAACGCAACTTAAAAGCTATAGACGAATAAACTCAGTATGTGGTATCTCAATGGTCCCGTAGTGGACAATAGTATGAATGCGCAAGTACTTTGATGATCGCTAATCAAAGTGAAATAACATACAAGTATAACATGGCAGAACGAACATTGGAGGACAAATGACAATCATCTGAGCTACCCCAGTGCTGGCGTATCTGAATAGATAGTGGCAACCTCTGAGTATCAGGGTCCCAAGGTCTGCCTCACCCGCAGTATGAGGTCCAGTCACCAATATGGCTATTATCCAACTTCAAGTGGATTAATCCATAAACAGTATATGTAGTCTTACTACGATCCCTTAGCCATGATATGCCATGATAGGAGTATTACCATACACTATCAAAGTATACATGTGTATTGCGTATGAAATATATTTCCAAAGTATGAATGTCAAAGTCAAAGCCGGATGTGGTTACATCACATGATAGTCAATAACGACAATGTTCCGGAAGCTGGTACCGGAAGTAAATTTCCAAAGGTAGTATTATTTCCGGAAATGGTGGACCAGATGTAAAGTTTCTATGGCATCACTCGACTGTAGCAACCCGGATGTGGTGGACCGGATGTAAAGTATCCATGGTGAATCAATTGGTTGTAATACCGGAAGTGGTAGACCGGATGTAAAGTTCCGATATAATACAAATGGCGATTATCACGTTGGCTAAGACGCCCGGGAAAGTTTCACTTAGGTGACATTGAATTCGGTGGTTGTATAATGATATGATATGTGTGTATGGCGTTTCACTTCATTAATCTATGGCTGTGACTGTCTGCTGAACGCGATGTAGCAATAACACACTGCTCTATACAGGCCTGTACCCGGAGCTGCTACACACACTGCGCCAGACAGACGTACGGACACTCGGACGACCTGGTACTCTGCACTGACTGGGGTCTGCCCTCAACGAGTGGACCAAAACGCCCAATGTTGCTAGCTGGAGCGATCTCAAGAGGCTACAAAAATGAAATGAGACTCCAATTACTGGACGAATACGCACAGACAGACAGACAGGATGCACAACGGACTAAAACTGGAATCGAACAACGGCAAATCACAGCTGAAATAAAATGTTGTAGGTACATACCAAAATCCTTCGTGTCACTGGTGAATACAGTACTATCCTTCTGTTACCAGAAAATATGTGTCCCACCAACACATAGCGAGACATCGCTTATATACGCACCAGTGAAACCACGCACGGAATAATGAATATGCCTACCCCTCGTTCGACATCTCACATAAATATTACAAAACCATGGCTTTTGCCATTTCACCTGTGGGTTATATTTGGCATAAATATATGTTCCCACGCCATAAATTCAACCAAACTAGTGTACAGCCCTCGTGGAATAAATACCATACAACATGGTATATCCCACACTACCATAAATCTGCACACTATAGACCCAGATCTCATAATCCGAAATCTACTCGACTGGTCTCGACATGTGAAGGTCGCTTTTTGGCCCCGGCAAACCCCTCCATATCGATCCTACGGGCTGTACACTCAAATGAGAGTGTAGCACATACTAAACTCAAATATCGTGGTCACTTACGGAAATATCACGACACAAAGCATCACCAGTATGGGATCTGATATATCCGTGTTGGCCAGTACCAGGCTATGCTGAAACACTAACCCGTAGCATACATAAACAGGGCAGACCATGGTATGGTCTGCGCTATATACTGCTTCACCTACAGAAGGGTCCCTTATCTGGTGAACAACTGACACGCGGACAAACTCGGCTGGCACGGATAGTGGACATCCGTAATACTAAAAGGGTGGTCTTTTTCCCTAGGAAACCAGCACACGCAGTCAACGAGTTCTCTACCACACACATGCATAGTCTGTGGCAAATATGGCGTGACATCAGTAAAACATTGCTCATAAAATAGACGTGTATTTAAATCCGCAAAAAGGACACGCATAAACGTATTTCCACCAATACAACATAAGCCCCGTTATTACACGCACAAAGTACATGGCAAATGTACATGCTAAATCACAGGTATGTAAAAATCACAGGTGTGTGAAATCACAGGTATGTGGAATCACAGGTATGTGAAATCAATACTACGCACAACAATACAAAACAGTACCACAAATCACAAATATACAATTATATGGAATCCAGAATGTACAAGAATGCACGTGTCACGCGACAGTTGGGTGTAAAAGGTGGTTAACAACGTCTTTTTGCGTGTATTTACCGCCGACCTCGTACTTTGCATTTGAATTAAAGCTAAATGCCTTGGTATCCATTGAAATATATTATTATGTTTGCTACTATCACTAATGTTCAAAAAGAGAGTTGTGAACTTCAGAAGTCAATCGACAACTGCTGCGGAAAACGAAAACCGGGTGGGCCCCAGATCAATCACCTTCACGGTTGGATGGCAGAATGTGGGAAAGAGTGAAGGGTTTTACTATGTGAAGGATGAACAACAATTCGGTGTAAAGCTGCCTCACGGACTGTGGGGAACAAGACAGCTCAAAGATTTTATCAACTCAGAGCTTGACGGTATAATCAACCTCACAGTATCGAAGGCTACCGGGCTCGCAACAATGACCATCAGCCCTGATAATAAGGTAGTGGTCTCCCCGGGGTTGGGTATTCAACTCGGTTTTAGAGAGACATACTCCGCAAATAAAGGAGTGTACCCCGGGTGAGTACGTCGGTGATAACCCGGTGGACTTCGCCTTCACGAAATCTCTCAGGGTGCACTGGATCGGGTGAACACATCGTACAACACGGTAGACGGATCCCCCAGCACATTACTGAAAACCGTACAAGCCAGCGACTGTTTCTTTGGGGATACGGTGACCTTAGATTTCCCATGCCCCGAGATGAAAGTTTTGGAATCGGGACATATCCACGAATTTACGGTCTCTATTCTCGATGATCAAGCGAGAAAGTTGAATAACTATTACCCGATTTCGGTCGTTCTCGAAATTTCCAATTAATTAAACGCATGTTCGTAATAGAATTATCAATATTATTGAAAATGAGTATATACGGACCAGGTAGTTCTTCCAATTCAAATCGGGATTGGGTGACAGATTCAAAGAATTTGGAACCAGCAGAAGGGGGATTCGTCCCGACAGATAGTGACTTTTTAACCACCGGAAGAACAAAGGCCTTGATCAATAAAACTATATCGAAGGCCACAAATGGGATTCGCAGGAGTATAGCAGATGTTAGAGTAGAAGTACTAACGGCGACTGCACAAGTTGGGGAAGAGGCCCGGGCAAAAATTGAGAGAGTCCGAACGGGTATTGAGAAAGAGCAGGCGGCCCTTACGGAGGCGTATGGGGTGTTGCGATCAGAGGACTCTCCCAACAGAGAAGCAGCACTTACTGAACTAGGTGAACAAATAACCAAATTTTGAAAGGAGGCCTGGTTGGGGATTGAGGGAGTCCGAACGGGTATTGAGAAAGCCCGAGAAGACCACCAGGCGGCCTTTACGGAGGCGTATAGGGTGTTGCGCTCAGAGGACTCTCTCATTAGAGAAGCGGCACTTACTGAACTAGACGAAAAAATAACAGAATTTCGAAAGGAGGCCCGGTTGGGGGTTGAGGGACTCAAAGAAGACCACCAGGCGGCCCTTATGGAGGCTTATAGGGTGTTTCGCTTAGAAGACTCTCTCAACAGAGAAGCAGCACTTACAGAACTAGACGAAAAAATAACAGTATTTCGAAAGGAGGCTCGGTTGGGGGTTGAGGGGGTCCGAACGGGTATTGATAAAGTCCGAGAAGACCACAAGGTGGCCCTTACTGAGGCTTATGAGGTGTTGCGCTTAGAGGACTCTCTCATCAGAGAAGTGGCGGTTGCTGAACAAGACGGAAAAATAACTGAATTTCAAAAAGAGGCCCGGTTGGGTGTTGATAAAGCCCTGGAAGACCACCAGGCGACCATTACGGAGGCTTGTGAGGTGTTGCGCTCAGAGGACTCTCTCATCAGAGAAGCGGCACTTACTGAACTAGACGGAAAAATAACCGAAGTTTCCGATAAACTGAAACGTGATCGTAGAGCCGCGAACAAAGCGCTTGAGGAGACCACTGAAAAGGTTCGTGCTGAGGCCCATACCTCTATCGGGGGCCTTGCCGGATTGTTGAAAACAAAGAAAACGCAAAAACGTGTCATAACAGTTTGGGTTGAGAAGCGGGGCCAATTGGTTGAGGGGCTCTCTGAATATTCGTTCGGTACCAAAGCGAGTAATAAATGTGGGGGATACGCCATGACAGCTCCAGGTACACTTCTCCGAATGGCGGTCTGCTCGGTTAATGCTAGTGGTAAACATGTGGGCGCGGTCACGATAAGTCTCGTAGTAGATGGGGAAGAACGGGGAGGGGGTGGGGGTTGAAGTCACTAAACTCGCTGGAGATATTTCATCGGTGGTTTTGTTCTCCGGTGATGATCTAATTAGACTTTCTGAAGGTAGTGTTATTAATTTGTTACGAAAATCGCTGACCCAGCGAGTTCTTCCACTATTGTCTCATTGTTAATTGAACTTAATTTGTAAATACTAATATATTGAAAATCATGAACGAATCACGGCTTCCAATTGTCAATACCACTCCATCAACACTGTATCCAATTGTCAATACTAATCCATCAACACTGTATCCAATTCGCGAAAGATGTTTAGGTTGGATAATATCGTCGTTATGCAGGATACTTTAGTTAGCGAATGTAAAAATAGAAAAATAATCGCTAAAAAATATAAGCGCATTGCAAATTTAGCAGAGGCATCTAGTACGGTTCTGTCAAGTTTATCTGTAATGAGTGGTGCTGGGACTGCCGTAACGCTATATACAATTGTAACATTTCCAATTGCTGGGGTTTTGAGTGGAATTACAGTTGTATCTGGAATACTTTGTATGTTAATTAGGGTGGCTGGTCGAAAACTCGAGAAAAAATGTACAAAACATGATAGAATATCCGTTCTCGCTAGATCTAAGAAAAATAGCATCGACGTTATAGTGTCCAAAGCGTTGGCCGATAATGAAATATAAAATTTAGAGTTTGAATCCGTTGTGGAAGAAATGAGGAGATATGAAGAATTAAAAAATGATATTAGAACCAAAGCGCGCGCCACCATGCCCAAGATTGAGAGTACTGATTGGAATAAATTGAGGGTAAAACTTGAAGATAAAGTCGGAGGAAATGTTACTGCACCACCATCCTGGAAATTATGATATTTTAGTAAATAATTTTTAAAAAAAAATTTCTTAAAATTATAAAATTAATTATATTGGTGCAGTAAACAATTTATTAATTAATTTTAGGAAAATTATTAACAATTTAAAAAAAAAAATGAAAAGAAAAACAAGTTTCAGGTCCCACCGAGGCTCGAACCCGCGCCAGCAAAACCCTTCTGGGCCCATCCCACTAAGTCTTCGCTTTAAATCTCTTCTCTCCCCTTTTTTAGGCTTAGTGGGATGTGTCACGCTCACATCTCCTCCACCCCATCATTGGACCGATACCGCGGACCCCTCCTCTTCGTTACCTCCATCCGCTATAATGTGTAGAGCGGCCAGAGTGAAGTACATGTGGCGAAACTTGTCTCAGCGCTGATATATTATTGCCGGCGTCCCGACAATGAACTGTGTTTATTTCTCGTATATAAACCTAACTTTTGTTGGCGGAAATGTATGGTATAAGAGAGACAACTCTGTCAAGGACGACCCGTTTTAGAAGTACACAGTTGTCTAACTTGGCACTGTATTCTATAGGTGGTCCGCACTTTTGGTCTATTCAGTTTATACACTAGTGCGATTTCGGTTATTTCGTTGGGTAGCTGAAACAAGGTAGCCGAAAACCTCCATACGGGGTTTTGGGACGGATTTTACAGTGTTTTAATGCTGTAGAAACACCGTGACTTATCAAAAACTACACATCAGATCGATTATATCTTTCTAACTGACTTTCCGATTTGAATTATTACTAAACGATAATACTTGCGAGCACGTAATTCCTTGTTAACCATTCGATGAGTAGCCTGAGTTCCACCGCATGGTGGACATAGCAATGACTCGGCTTTGGTCCCTACCCCACAATGCGGACATGGGCGAGGCGAAACGGAACCTCTTCGCATCCATGCACGGTGATGTTTGCAATATTCGTAAATACCGGTGCGAAAACATCTCTCGTGACTAACTGTCTTCAACCACGCACACTTAACTATAACCATTATGTTATATATATACTGAGTATAACATAGGGATTCTTATCTATAATAGGGTGTATCTTCTCATGTCATAAATATATGGTCTCGAGGTTGATGAAAAATATTTTTCCATTCTTCTCATACATACCCGCCGAACAGTGGGGTAAAATCCGAGTAGTATATATCCGATACCACCATGCGGTGGGGGGTACCGCGCGTTAGCCGGTGCCTTTCAGAGGGTGGTGGTATCATTGTGACTCTTATATACTACTGTGGACTTTGGATTTGGTGTGATAATGTTTTAATTTGTAAGCCATCACGTTCATTTCTAAATAAAATCATGTATCGAGAATTAAGACTTATACCGGTAGTTCTACTCTATTTAGTTTGCTGAAACATATTTTGTGTAATATATATTACACTTGAATTTCTATGATGAAGTTTTCTTGTAAACCATAATTTTATTGTTTCTTCATCTTTTTCTCCTAACATATCATCAAATACTACAAGATCATCATCTGGGATACCTTCAATAATTTTAAGGGAATTGAACTTTTCTTGCATAATAGCATAGCTGTGTTGTCATTCTTTGTAACACCATATTACTTTTTCGGGTACAATATTAAATAAATCTTTGTGATAATCGATACTCTTTTGTACAATTTCAGCTTGTCCACATCCACTTTGACCTGCTATACAAATGTTACAGGGATGTTGAAATAACAAAGACAATATTTCTTCGTTCTCCATTATTTACAGTACAAGGTCTACATGTATTATGATACACTATCATGTGTATAGCAATGTTTTATTTGAAAAGGAATTTTGTTCGAATACTTTGGGGTGACCCTGAAAAGGGCCGTTTGGGGCGAACCTGAAAAGGGCCGTTGGTTTTGGTGTTTTTATTTATGTATTGTTTCGCCAAATGTATCACACAGTGTCCGCTCGACATGTTGACCGAGCTTTGCCACTGTTTTCGTGTCCAATTCAAACTTGATAAGTTCTTTCAATGGCTCTGTGTTAAATGTCAAGTTCCGATTTTCATATCAGGTATACACTGTTGTTGTATTCTGTCTTCTTTCGTCCTTCATTGAATCTGTGTCTGATGTTGTAGTGATTGATATGATGTAGAATCTTCTATATTCTGTTTCTGGAAGTATACAGGAACCGTTGGCTGTTGCTGTTGTTGTTGTGGCTGGTAGGTTGGCTGATATATATCACCCATGGCCTCTGATTTTAGGATCGCCTTTTATACACATCAGAAGGATTGACCTACTTAGAAAGTGTTAAAATCAAGTGACCAATCACAGTGTGGCTTACAAAACGATACTCTGACAATTTCAATTGTTTTCTTATTTTTGACAATGAAAAAAATTGTACGGTTTATTTCATGAAACTTTGTGCGACCTGAGAGTAAGCATCCATCTAATTTATACATGCTTACTCTCAGGTCGGATGTAACACTACATATTGAACCAGAAAAAGGTTTTACATCCGACCTGAGAGTAACCATGTATAAATTAGATCCGATCAGAGATTGTACACATGCTAACATGTTTAAGTTACATCTGAAGATAGTACATGCTTCGAAATGTATGTTGTGTTTAACAACGAAAGGTAAATATACAATACAGAAAGTTATTAGGATTGTCACAAATTGACGAGTTCGTTGGATAGGTCGGCAGATGGATCTGATGGCAAAGACTAGTGAGCACAGTTGGATTAGGTGTAGCATGTATATTATGGTTAAAATCACGTCGTCAAGTAAAATATGATTACTATTTTACACACAAGTAAAAGTGAGCCCCTGAACACTTCAACCCAAACACATAATGTCAAATAACCATCCCGCTTATGAGTGTATCATTTCATAACACAATTCCAAAGTTTCTCATTAACCCACATAATGTTACAAGTGTCAACTACCTCACAATTGTTCACAAGTGTATAATTCCCACACATGATCATACGTGTCTAATTCCCCATATAAGTGTCTTAAGTCCCACACCAGTTCATAAGTGCATAATTCCCCACATGCGTGTATAATTCCCCACATCAGTTAATAAGTGTATAATTTCCCACATAAGTGTCTAATTCCCCACACAGGATCCTACGTGTTACATTAGCAACTGCATTAACTTATCTCTAGATTCCATTGTCAGTGAGTGTGAATATACAGGACGATAGTACTCAATAGTACACCCGGCCACCTAAGGACAAGGGATGGTCCACACAGGACAAGTCACGGCCCACACAGGACACGTAATGTTCCACGCAGGTAGTGTAAGGTCCTGGCCTCAGAGTATAGTCCCCCACTCATGGAAACGTAATAATGGAAAGTTCTTACATATTAGCCCAGGAACATACGGTATCAACAATGCACATACAGGCTCGCTTCCTCGCCTCGCTGCTCTCATATGCCCGTATCACGGCCACATCCAAAAACCATCTGTACAATACAAAACAAAAATTCCAGAATTACAATGTATGTCCAAAAAGAAAATATCTATTAAAAAAAACGATCCTCAGATATTTGTCACTTAGCCACTCTACTACAGTGTCAATGAATGAACAATTAATTTACTGTGAAGTCTGGTATAAAATTTCGCAATCTTAGGCGAATGCATATTTGAGAATATTAATAACATTTTAGTAAAAATAATCGTATTTGAACTTCAGATAAAACTACACAAAGCCTTTGATTAGTAAAAATACATATGCACAACTCACACAATTCACACACAAACTACTTGGCACTAAAACTAATTCACACATACTTACAGTTGGATAACTCAGTCTGCTGTCTCTAATACAAGTATTTGTGTTGCCTGGTCGAGATTCAAATGTCCAATGACCACAATAACCCAACTTCAACTCATGTACAATGCACATGTCCAAGCACACAGGTAACCTGCTTGACCACTCAAAAAACCAATACACAGGAATGTCAACATGTATCTCACAGTAGATATTCACTCACTACATACATACATGTACACTACCGAATTTGACCACCTATGTGTCTAGTATCCAGCAAACCATATACCTATATAACCATCAATGAATATTGTGACAATTCCTCCCTCCTTAAGTGTAAAAATGGAGAATCCACTTTTTACTCCTACTTCCTCACTAAAATCAACTATTTACACGCCGTCTGGTTTCTTCGTCGTAACAGACCTAACAACTACATTCGCAATCCCAACTGTGGTTTCTGCTCTCACTACTACTGTGCATGTCGACTCAGGAAATCTGCCCCCACGTTATCCGATCCCTTGATCGCGATACTTCGAAACCTGTAAGGCTGAAGAGATAAAGCCCATCGCATGATACGTGAATTTGCCACCTTGGCACGATTCAAGTATATCAATGGCTGATGATCAGTTTCAAGGAAAAATTCCTGGCCATACAAGTATGTCTGAAACTTATGTACAGCCCACACTATCGCTAAGCATTCACGTTCAATGACAGAGTATGCCCGTTCCCTGACCAGCAACTTCTTACTCGCATATCTCCATCATACTCCTGTAATATCACTGCCCCTAATCCGCTATCCGAGGCATCTGTACGCAGAATGAATTGTCTCTCACAGTCTGGCAATCTCAAAACAGGGGACTGTGTCAGTATCTGAGACAAGTTCCGAAATGACCCTTCTTGCTCGTCCCTCCAACTTACCTTTGTTGGTTGTCCCTTCTTCGTCAACTCGGTCAATGGAGATGCTATGGAACTGAAATTTGGAATGTCCTTCCTGTAGAAGCCAATCAGTGCCAGGAATGATCTCACCTGTTTCTTTGTCTCGGGATGTGGACACTCCTGAATAATCTGTACCTTGCTTGGGTTAGGTTTCATTCATCCATTTCCAATGACGTGCCCTACATAATCCAATGATGAATAACCTACCAAACATTTTGTTGGCCTAGCTGTCAGCTTCGCTTGACGCAACATGGAAAACAAGTCTGTGAGTACCTGTACATGTTGCTGCCATGTTTCCGTGTGAACTAGAATGTCGTCGACAAAGTTTTCAATGTTGTTCATCCCATGTAGAACTTTTCTCATCATCCTACAAAAATAAGCTGGCGCCCCAACTAAACCAAATGGCATCTTTTTGAACTGATACAGACCTTCTGTTGTAATAAACGCCGTTAAATGTCTGCAGGACTCTTGTACGGGTATTTGCCAGTACCCTTTACTGAGTTCGATTTTCGTAAAGTACTTACGTTTGCTCAGTCTGGCGAATACTTCTTCCGGGTTACTCATGGGCTCACAATCAAATTCACTTATTTTGTTTAACTTACGAAAATCACAACAGAATCTGTAACTTCCGTCGGATTTCTTCACCATCACAACTGGAGATGCATACGAGATAATTTGATGGCTCTATGATCACCATACCTAGCATGGATTTGAATTTTAATCGCATACTATCTCTCAAGGAATGTGGTACAGAATATGGTCGAGAGCGAACTGGTTCTTCTGCCGAAAGCCTAATAGAATGTTCAACTACATCGGTACTTCCGGGTAAATCGGTCAGAACATCTGAAAATTATCTAAGCAGTTGTCTTACCTCGAGTTGCTGCTGTACCTCTAGCTCTGGTGAAATCTGGACGTCTTGTAACGACTCTTTGGCTTGGAATCTCGGTAACAACAACTTACCTGAAACTGTCTTATTTGTGTCATCTCGGTCTTCCACTTCAGGCTCAATAACTCCGACACATACTTGCGCTATGATGCCTCTGTCACCAGAATCTGTCTGCGCTGGTGCTTCCTGTTCCCGCTCTATGTATTGTTTCAGCATGTTTGCGTGGTACAATTTCAACTTACCTTTAATGTCCACGCGATAGTCCACATGTCCCACCTTCTGTACAACTTCAAATGGCCCCTTCCACTGCATGAGCAGTTTATTGTGATCTCTGTGGGCAATAATAAAAGTACCTTATCTCCTACACTGAAGTGTCTGTCTTTGGCCTTCTTATTGTAGTAACCCTTGTATCTGTCTGTTGACGTAATTCTGATCTGGCCAACTCACATGTCCCTTCAAGTCTCTCTCTCAAATCTACAACAAACTGATATGTGGTTTTAATTTAGGTCTGCTCCAACTCCTTCGTCCACAGCTCTCTCAGAATTTGCAATGGTCCTCGAACTGTCCTTCCATAGATCAACTGAAAAAGTGAAAATCCAGATTTTCTTGTGGTGCTTCCCTGTTAGCAAATAATAAAGGCGCAATATACCTGTCCCAATCGGTAGGTCTTTCCTCAGACATTCGACGGAGCATGCGCTTGAGATTTTGATGAAACCTCTCCACCAATCCATTACATGCGGGATGACATGGAGTCGTCGTCAGCTGTTATATGGATAGAATATTACTTAACTCTTTCATCACCTCAGAAGTGAACTGTGATCCCATATCTGTCAAGATTTAATCTGGAATAACAATGCGTGAACACATTTCCACTAATGCTTCGGCTACGGTTTCGGCCTCAATGCTTTTCAAAGCAGTCGCCTCCGGATACCTTGTGGCGTAGTCGACCAAGGTTAACATGTATTGATTACCTTTGTCTGTTATGGGATGTATTGGCCCAACTAAGTCCACAGCCACACGTTTGAATGGTGTGTCGATGATTGGCATTGTGACAATGGGAACTTTACTCACCTTGCCTTTCGGAAAAGTCTTCTGACACACATCACACAAACGACAATAACGCATAATGTCTGAATGGAGTCCTGGTCAAAAATAAATGTGTTAGAATATTTTCTGACATTTTCTTTACCCCTAGATGTCCAGCGAACAATGAGTCATGTGATAACTTCAATACCTGGGCTCTCAGAGCTGTCGGTACTACCAACTGGTTGAAAATCTTACCGTTCTCTACCTTTGGAGATTGGAATTCCCTATAGATCAATCCATCTTTGATCTGGTATCGAGATGTGTTGCCCCCACGACCAATTGACTGTTTTCCACTTACCGCTGCCTCTCTAACCGATTTTAGAGCAGGGGCATGGCTTTGATGTGTCTTCACATCCTCTACTCCGATATCACTAATCTCCCGCCGGCGATTCTCTTACCAAGAATTGCAATCCAGCGGTCCTTGAATTGCAATTCGTCCCCTCTGAAATTGCAGTCTAATTGCGGTCCAATCGAGGTCCCGTTTTTGCGGTCATTCTTTCGCGATACCGTTTGTGCGGTCATTCTTTCGCGGTCCAGTTTGTGCGGTCATTATTTCGCGATACCGTTTGTGCGGTCATTCTTTCGCTATTTGCGCCTCTTTTTTCTTACTTCTGACTTTGTCGAAATTAAAGACCATCCGGTTATTGGTCTAATTTCATAAACAATGTTAAAGGCCCAAAATCGGTGCCCTGGTACCGAATTTAGTAGGAGGGGCATATCCAATTACTGATAGCTTCCCCAGCCTGTCAGTTATACACTGGCTTTATAAATAGAATACATAAACAGCAGCACATGTTTGTCGTCTGCTCCCAATGTAGAACAGTGAGGGGGGGGGGCAGCTGGATAGCCAGTGTAGGGGTTTCTTCTTGTTACTGACCAGTATCTAGATATATGGTATGTAGGTTTGTTATCAAACGTGTGGTCCCATAAAACACACAAATGATACAGTGTATACCAGTCCCTTTAATAGTATATGTATGTTTTATTTGTGCAGGCAAATGATTGAGAATTTACTAAAAGTGTTAAGACTTATATAGTAGTTTGCTGCTTACTATTTCAAAGCAAAGAGTATTTTGATGCTATTATATAAATTATTAAAAATAGAAAGAAGGAAAATTGAATGAAACACCTTTCCATGTGTCACACAATAACAAAATGGGGCTTATTGAGTGTTTGATCAGTTTAACTCACAATCAGATAGCACATGACTATAGCATGATGCAGTTTACATCATTAATTAGAGCCACCATGAATGACCACCAAACTTAACAGTGTAGATCCTGATGAGGCTGCGAGGATGCACCTGCTGATCCGGGGATATGCATGTCGTAACGTGTCCAGTGTCCGTTACTTAATTAGAGTGTGTCATGTATATATAGTGAAACCTATATTGTGCTTCTGGACCTGAACAAGATTCCTATCTCCGATGTATTTTGTAAGTACATGTAGTAACCAATATATAAGAATATGTGTTTGTAATAAGTCGGTATTTGATAAAAAATGTGTAACTGTCATGTCATTCCACAGATAACCCCGTCCCAGTTAGACTGCATTGCTGCCGATATAATATATGCGGACAGCTAATTAGAGACCAGTGTTGAAATAGCCATACTGGTATGTGTTAGGATACAGGAAATAAGGCTGCTAGCAAACTTGAATTCATGTAGTCATGTAAATTCCAGATCAGACTGCACATACATGCTGTTTTGTGACTGTGCATACTAACCCGAGTATATGCCGTTTATAATTAGTATATACTGCATTTTCACAGCCACTGTATCAAGTTCTAGGCAAAATATTTCTCTTGCTGGTCTATTAAACCATGGTTTTGTTTCATTCACCTTGTTATGTGCATACCAACCACACATTTAATTTGATATTACTGTCCAAAATCAAAGTTGTGCGGCTGGCACACTGTCTGATGTTGACCATACAGGCAGTTATAGCTGTTAGCGTTATCACTAAACACGTGGGGTTGTTTCACAATGTCGGGTCATGAACTCAGCTCTATGCATGAATTACATATGTAACAGCTACGCTCCGCCCGGCAAGTTTGAATCAGTTGTCAGTTGAGTACATTGTATTACTTAAAAAGCACATTTATATTTGTTTTCTTAAATCCAAATTTTTCTAAGCCTTTCAAAGTTGTATTATCTATGTCTGTGTGAAATAGTGTACTTATTTGTTCAGTGGTATTTCTAAAATATCTGAAAATGTGTCCCTGAAGTGAAGCATGCATACAATTATAAAAAAGCCTGCCCAGCGCCAACTGGTGGCTTTTATATCCCAGTTGGGCCTTTAACTGCCATGAACACACATAAAGTTTGTGCGCGGTCATTCTTTCGCGATACCGTTTGTGAGGTCATTCTTTGGCGATACCGTTTGTGCTGTCATTCTGTCGCGGTCCAGTTTGTGCGGTCATTCTTTCGCGATACCGTTTGTGCGGTCATTCTTTCGCTATTTGCAGTAAAAACTTAGCGTTACGCGTATATATACACCTTTTCTGCTCCTTACCTATTTGTATATGTACTAATATCGTATACATATCGTAATCGTATAGTATTGGTATATTTAATGAGCATATCGTATGATCATATAATATTGGTATGTTTGTACCGTATCATCGTATAGTACAGTTTGTTTACATTATACAAACGTACTATATGAATATTATACAAACATACGATATCCGTTCGTATGTACGATATATCCGTACGGATATGGTATGAATATACAGTGGGGTCATCGTGCGGTTAAAATATACCGATGCACCGGTTCATTTCGCATGTAAACATCCGGTTTTCATTTCGATCATCTGCCACAATTTTAAGTTTTTCAAAATGAATAAATTTTCAGTTTTACGATACAGAAACAATTTAAAACTGAGGATTGTGAAGTACGGTATGACAGTGCATATATACATCATGTGTGTTCAATAAAGTAATTCATCAGTAATTCATCATTGTACTCATCACCACCGCCGGGGACACAAAACAATGATCCCCGACACACACCAGCCATCTACATTTGGCGTCCTAAAAGTTCCGGTCTATATCCCACAATGGGAAAAATGTGTATCACCACCACCACCAGTTTTTGTCTATGATTACAATACACACCCCCCCCCCTACCCCCCCCCCCCCACCCGACCACCACTTCTGTCTGTAACGCAGGATGACGTGGCCGACTGATCAAGTGCTAAATTAATTACACACAGACATGCATATGTGTATTTGTAAACGAACCGAAAGTGTTTAAATATGATATGTCTTAGAAACAGCATTTAACATGTATCCATGTACATTTAATTGCTAAAATAAATCATATTTACTACTCAAGGCTACATCAGCAAGTAATCATTTGGTTCTAACTGTCAACAAAATAGTTTGTTGTCCGACAGGTTGCGTATTACGGATACGTCAAACTACGGTTAACTCAAAGTATTTTGTTATCTCCCTTCGAATTCGAGCAAGTGAGTGTGGCCTGTATATTGTTATTTGAAATGAACATAAAACAAGAACTGGCCTCGTTAAACGAAGCTAATCCCCTCGCTGGCAGTCTTGATATAAATAAAGTCATCAGTGGCAGTCAGATGTGGGTCGTATGCAAAACAAAGCACCATCCCATGACACACATTATGGCCAAATATTAGCAAAATCAGTGAAGCGTTCAAAAGTTATTGAACAAGAGTTGTCAGAAGACAACAAAGCTCGCCTGTTGGCAGCCTTCACTCAAGCTTGACACAGTTGTATAAACAACATGAATATTATATATCTTGATCTTGGGTTAAGGGGTGTGCGGTGGACCTTGACATTGAGGTCAGTGGTGGAAGGTGGGTCTTGGATTTGCTATAGCATGATATAGCATAATCAGATGAATATGCATGTATGTTAGTGTATTGGTGTTTAATGGCCTATCAACAGCTAAGGTCATGTAAGGCCGGGCAAACGGGTTCGATCCAATTTTAACCTGCTGCATTGGGGGGAAAATCCCCAAATCAGAATGGAATATTTACATCGAGAATAAATCTATTCAGCCCTGAGGTTAGAATATTGTTTGTTTGTTTATTGGTGTTTAACGGCCTATCAACAGCTCAGGTCATGTAAGGCCGGGAAAACGGGTTCAATCCCATTTTAACCTGCTGCATTGGGGGGAAAATCCCAAAATCAGAACGGAATATTTACATCGAGATATAATATATTCAGCCCTGAAATTAGAATAACATGACCTGGTGCCAGGTCCATGCCACACCAAAGTCACTTGGCCCCTTCCCCTACAATAGGATTACGAATAATCGTAATACTCACATAAGGGGTAAAACCAGATTCAACTGTCACATACAAAATGCCAAAGACGTATGTGAGGGCCAAACCAGGTATCCAGTCGGAATTCCGGTAAGGATGAACCCCGATCGTTAAATTACACATCACATACTCCCACCTGCCACCCACGAGGCTAGAATAACATGACCTGGTGCCAGGTCCATACCATACCAAAGTCACTTGGCCCCTTCACCTAAATTAGTATTGCGAATAATCATAATACTCGCATAAGGGGTATAACCAGATTCAACTGTCACGTACAAAATGCCAAAGACGTATATGAGAGCCAAACCAGGTATCGAGTCGGAATTCCGGTAAAGATGAACCCTGATCGTTAAATTACCCATCACAGTATCCCACCTGTCACCCACTAAATGTATTTATGAAATATCAATGCATTCCCAGAAAAACAGAAATAAAACAATATTTAACCCAACATTTTATGAACAGGGACATTTGGGAGTTATGAACTATTTGTTATTTAAAAGATCAATGGAATAGCTCCTAAATTTCAATATAATTAGGAGCTTATGGAATAAATCAAAGGATTATTTTGTTCCTAACAACGCCCCTAAGCTGTTACACCCCCGATGTTGGCCCGGACGGACAGACGGACGAACGGACGGACGGACACCTCCAGTATACAACCCCACAACTCGTTGCGGGGTTATAAATATCAAGGCGTTCCATGAATGGAAACATGTTATAACACATTTACCACAACGTTTAGTTTATGAATGTGCACATTTTGTGACCTTAACCTTTGGGTAACGGGTGGGCGGTGGCTCATGTATTTGCTATAGCACCATATAATATCATCAGATGAATGCATGTATGAAATAGCAAGGCGTTCCATGAAAGGAAACATCTGTTATAAGACATTTACCCCAACATTAAGTTTATGAATGTGCTAAGTTTGTGACCTTGACCTTGGGGTAAGGGTTGGGTGTTGGGTCATGAATTTCCTACAGCATGATAGAGGGTCAGCTGAGGAATGCATGTACTAAAGAACAAGGTGTTCCATGCAAGGAAATAGAAGTTATAGGACATTTACACAATGTTAAGATTGTGGACTCCGACGACGCCGGGGGTATGCCATAAGCGCTTCTGCACTTCGTGCAGGCGAGCTAAAAATTAAAGGTGCTGATGAGTACATAGACTAACGCTATATCCCCTCTTGCCTATCGGCGAGTGGATAATACAATAGCTTTTCATAGTCGACCAGAGTCTGGTCACCAGACGCAACGGCAAACTTCTTGAAATGTTGTACTCAAATCATTTTATTCTCATTTTGATAAATGTAGTCTTCATTTTTATGGCAAGTTCTTGACAATTGCAAGTCAGTGAATATATGGAAAATGCGTCCGTATTTTAGGTTAGCCTATTACAAATTATCTACAAAAGTTTCATATGTTGTAAGGTCCGTTTTCTAAGCAAGCGACCCAATTGTGATTTGACAGGTATTAGTTGGGAAGCTAACATAGATTTGGAAGGAATCATATTATATTATCTTAAGAATTGCATAATAAAATTGGTCACAGATGTACATACACCACACCACATGATCATAACAGGCCCTTGATCTAACACTCAGACTTCAATGGTAAGATAAAACTTCGCTTCGCTAAAGCACGAGCATTGGTCCCAGTCGCATTTTTATTTGATACCTTTGCAAACTGTTCAACACCTACAACTGTTGAGCCGTCGATTGGCTCCGGGTGATAGACCCGCCTCAGTCCCGAGCAGACATGGCATTTGGCACTGATTTTGAAGTGTGGATGCCTTCGAAATGGCTGCATTTTGGCAGAATAACGCTTGCAGCCATAATTGTGTTGTTGTTTCTGCGTTCATGAAGATCGATCAATCGGACGCTTATTATAATTAGAGAGCAAATGTGTTGTGTTGCTACTTTGAGTATGTTAACCTTTACGTATTGTATTACCTGGTTCCCGGTTCTGGCCAAATGATACAACACAATTATATAACACACCACAGAACCAGCTTTTGCAGATTTTGTTGCGCTCAATAGGTTTGTTTTCATCAGTAGCACATGTTCCATCTCTGTCTCTAGACACTGACATGAATGGACAGGTGAATTGAGCACTCCAGGTCAGAATAACTTCGCTGTGAGGTATTTATTATTGCTGTATATTTTTACAGCGATAAGCATGTATTGCCTGTGAAATACAAGCAACTGTTACAGACTGTCGTGCTACCAAATTAACCATCATATAATATCCCACCACGCGGGTTATTTTGCTACAAATGGAAGAGTCTTGTGTACTGCAAAATAATTGATATCGCGGTACGGACAATTTTCCAGGACTTTTCCCCAATTTATTTTTGGGGGGGTTTTTGGGNCGAAAAAATATTTGCTGTCGGGAGTAAAACGGTAGGGTCGATCGGGTTACCGGAACCAGTTAACTTTTTTTGGCTTTATGTGTTACAAACGAATAAATGGATGAACAAGCGAACGGACGGACGAACTTACATTTCGGATCTTAGGGGGTACTTGCTATATAAAAGATCAAAGGAAATACCCCGTAAGACACAATAGGCTTACGGGGTACGGAGTAAGTTCCATTATCTTCTATTGTCTTAGGCCACGCCCCCTACCCCATAAGTACCCTAATGTGTGCCCGGATGTACGAACAGATGGACAACCTGACATAGAAACCCAAAACTATACAAACCATTGACACACATCGGTATGCCGGGGTATGATAAACTTTCTGAACACCACTTTGACAAAGGCATTAGCTAGGATAATATGTAAAATAATGATGGAGAAATGCATACAAAAAATATCAACACATTCCAATAAAATAACAGAACAAAAAGCACCAGGAAATTCACCTTCACGATCAGTTGCAAGCAATCTGCAACTCTTGCAAAAAACATTAATTGGTATAGACAGATCAGAGTGCCTTTAATGCCAATTCAATATGTACCATAATTACTTCAACAATTTAATATAAGGTAACCCATGTGGGATTTCAAGTTTATAAGTATTGAGAACAACAACAAAAGTTACAGTGAACGGGTTTAACATCACAGCAAAGAGCTAAGGTCAAATAGAGAAGCTGAGAACGACAAAGTGATGCATTTCACAGCTTCAGTTATGTCCTTGACCACAATTTGCGTTTCTGTAAAATTATAATTACTTACCACTGCATTACCGCCACTAACAGTAACTGTCAGTAATGTTGTTGGTATATCTGGGTACACCTGGTCCACTGTTATAGTTATCTTGTTATTGGTACATGCAGCCACAACGGAGGTGCTGCTATAACCTGTAAACATACATCAATATGTCAGTTGTAGTCGAGATGAATTTGGAGCATTATTGTTTACGCTAGTTTCTTGACAAATGACCGAACGGCAGTTTGTCTCAGTTAATACCATATTGAAGCGACCCAGCCAGCGAGGCATCGCTATACACAGATGTGTATTGCGTATTCCTCGCTTCGAATTTATCACACTTTTTGGACAACAAAACACGTCTGTCATTTTATGCACACAACTTACCACGATCTCAGATGCATGCCTGAATGTTCACAAGTGTCAATAGTTTATGATTGTCGTCTTCACACACCAGGAAACTTGTTTAGTTCGTTATAATTCACAATAGTTTGTTGGCATTTCCTGTGTGTGTTGAATTGTCAGCCGCCATGTTTACTGGCTGTGCTTGTTTTGGCTCGTGTCTGATCGGAATATTCCGTCCATACAATCTAGCCAATCACTATGCGGGAGGTTGGACAAGTTCCGTAAGTCACGGAACTTGTCCAACTCGGCCTGACAACACCTATAAATAGGAGTGAAATCTGTCAGTTGGCGACTTTGTCCCGAGCGACGCAACTCGAGACGCAACTCGCGTCTCAGAACTCCCAAGGCCCAAATATCCCCCCCCCCCCCCCCCCCCCCCCCCCCTTAAACATTACTCACCGACGATGTTACCAATGGTCCGTTAGTCGTGAGATGTGATGATTTGAACGTCAGTCTGACATTATGATTATTATTATTAGGCTGGAACCATAATAATGCCAATATCCCATTACCCCACCCACTTTTTCCCCATTGCGATACGATTCCCAATTTGAGCTTCATGAACCCCCTGCTGTGTGACGCCACACCCTAACTTCGTGCCCCCCTCCCACCCCCCCCTGTTAGGTGATCCCAATTCCATTGTCATGCGTCCTAGCTGTTGTGTGCCCCCCCACCATCCAGCATTAGTCCCAACACCAGCTTCGTGATTCCCGCTGTGTGACTCCCCCACCCAACATTAGTCCCAACCCCAGCTTCGTGATTCCCGCGCTGTGTGACTTCCCCACCCAGCATTATTTCCCACCCCCAGCTTCGTGATCCCCGCTGTGTGACTCCCCCACCCAGCATTATTCCCACCCCCAGCTTCGTGATCCCCGCTGTGTGACTCCCCCACCCAGCATTATTTCCACCCCAGCTTCGTGATCCCCGCTGTGTGACTCCCCCACCCAGCATTATTCCCACCCCCAGCTTCATGATCCCCGCTGTGTGACTCCCCCACCCATCATTATTCCCACCCCAGCTTCGTGATCCCCGCTGTGTGACTCCCCCACCCAGCATTATTTTCACCCCCAGCTTCGTGATCCCCGCTGTGTGACTCCCCCACACACCAGCATTATTTCCCACCCCCAGCTTCGTGATCCCCGCTGTGTGACTCCCCAACCCAGCATTATTTCCCACCCACAGCTTCGTGATCCCCGCTGTGTGACTCCCCCACCCATCATTATTCCCACCCACCCCCAGCTTCGTGATCCCCGCTGTGTGACTCCCCCACCCACCCATCATTATTCCCACCCCCAGCTTCGTGATCCCCGCTGTGTGACTCCCCCACCCAGCATTATTTCCCACCCCCAGCTTCGTGACTACCGCTGTGTGACTTCCCCATCCAGCATTATTCCCACCCCCAGCTTCGTGTTTCCGCTGTGTGACTCCCCCACCCAGCATTATTTCCCACCCCCAGCTTCGTTATTCCCCACCATGACTTGGGTTTGCGTTAGTGTGATTTTCCGCCAGACTTTAGCATAAATCTAGTCCGTGTTTACATGTGCTAATATCCTTTCTTGAGTCTGCTTACTCCCACAGTCGCCTGTTGTGCTTTTGTATCTTGCCATGTGTACATCTCATATTAGTCATTATCTGTCCATAATCAGATCACCCTCATCGTTGTTATCATAGTTTGTCACCACTCTTTAATTGTACACGTTGAGTAATACTGCATGTTAGAACTATTATCAAAATATCAGATGTTACTAAAATCTCGTCACTGTCCTCTTTTCATTGCCTAGTAGATATAGTCGTTAAATTTCCCTACCCCGATTCACGAGGGCCCGCTACCAACCCCCTGCGTGAACAGGAAACTATGATTTAGCCTACCCCGTATTGCTGAAGACGGATACGACATAGGGACGTTACAAATTTGGTGGCAGCGGTGGCAGATATAATAAACCAGTAGAGCCGAAACGTACCCTTATGTTGCTTCAAGAATTACCATTGCCGTCTCTGTCCACATAGTCACTTCGGAATTTCCAATAGGGCAATACACACAAAATCACTCTTGGTAATATGCACTGCGGCGAAATGCGGAGTGCGAGCGAGCGAGTGGAATCTATTTTCTGTTCGTAATCGATGTTTCCTACACTCTGGCCCATTCCCCCATCCCCATATTACCCCAAACCAGACAGTTGCGACATATAGTTCATAAAATGGCGTCCTCTTGAATGTAGTGACGACGGTGAACCCCGGAAATGTGTACGTCCCTACTCGGGAAGGTCGAATGTCTCCCCGTGACCCCCACGGATCCAAAACAATTTCCCTGACCTTCTATCCCAATAACCATGACACTGTACCTGTCACGACAGGTGATCAAGTTAATTGTATGGTACCAGTGACAGTGGATACATAACCCATTGCCGCTTGAATAATACAGAGTCGTGCGAAAAGTCATGCGAATGTGAACTGCGTGCGGAGATTAAGTCTCTAAGAAATGAGGTAAAACAATTAAAATCTCAAATTAATTTGATTCTACAGAGGCTTGAATCGAATGACCGACATAACCTGGAACCCGGCAGAAAACGTAAAATTAATTACAGCGAGCCATTGCCGTTGAACTTAGATAATCGCGAGCCCGTGCGTGTACCAATTCATATGCCTGTCAGATCACACCACATAACAGGTAGGTCCATGTCCCCAAGAAGTTATCATACACATAGACATGATAGTGGTTCCCGCGTCCCCCAACCACGGGAAAGTGTGCAATTGGCCCAGTATATACCAAATCCTGTCAGTTCAGTCGTGGAAATAGGTAATTTTGACGGAAATGGAAACTGGCATGAATATCTCCTGCAATTCGGTATCGCGGCACACGGAAATAACTGGGACAATGAAATGAAAGCAGTCAAGTTAGCGTGCAGCTTGCGCGGCGAGGCAATAGCTGTACTGAGTGAACTTGACCCAGATACCAGAACCGATTACAACTCGCTAGTAACGGCTCTGACCAACAGGTTTCAGACCGAAACACAAACAACAACATATAAAACTGAATTGAAACAACGTCTTCGAAAAGTAGACGAACCACTACCGGAATTGGCTCACGATATTAAACGGCTGACGCGTTTGGCATACCAGACAATCCCATATAACCATAGACAAGAAATTGCACGAGATTGCTTTGTTGAAGCATTGAACAATTGGGATATCGAACGCTGGATCCTAGTAAAAGAGCTAACGACGATAGAAGACGCTCTGAGAATTGCTATGAAATTAGAAACTGCCGCGAAAAATAATAAAGAGCGATGCTATATGAGGCAAGTTGAGAAAAGTGAAAACTACAGCGAACATAGAGAATATATACGGTCAATAAATGCAAATAATGAAAAAAACAAGTTGCTACATGATGTAGCAGAAATCATGGCCAACATTAGACGGACGAGCGCAAAACAACCCCTGACAGTGGGGCCGATGTTAAAGGCCGTGGAACTACGCTCCTGTTACAATTGCAAGCAGCGAGTGCATCTCCGGTACGCGTGTCCTCAACGTAAAACAGCGATAGTGATATATAATTACACGAAACCTGGCCATAAAACACGTCCCAGTGTTCCACTTTATAAAAACTCGTACCCGAGTTCCCGCTTCCCCACCAAATACACAACTCCATCCCAGTGTTCCCACCCCATACATACCCCAATCGCAGTGTCCAACTGTAAAAAAATAAAAACTCGTGCCCGAGTTTCCCCGCTTCCACCCCATATACCCCACATTCCAGTTTCCACTGTATACACACTCGTTCCCGAGGTTACCCCATATCCCCACCACATACACCCCTCATCCGAGTTTCCGTTCCCCAACCCCACCCCATCCCCCCTCCCCATGCCCCTGCCCTCCCCATCACACCCATAACCACCTTCCCCTCCCACAAGGCGACTGTGCATGGCCAATGGTGATGTTTGGTGGCAACCTAACTCTGCCCGAATTTAACGATGCTGACATACACTATACACTGACCATTGCACGTCGACTCCCTTTCCTGGCCAACCCACCATGCACCCACCCCACATATATAATACACGTATTAACGAGTCTGCGTTCGGTGCGAAGACTATATTCCATCTACGCCAGGAGGCGTACGTTTCCTATACGACATGACAACGAGACGTAATCCTTGGAGGAAATGGGCGATAATCGACGCGTTAAACGATGCGTGATACCGCCCCACACGTATATCGGGCGTGAGACGAACCACCGATGCGATGTTCACAGACGACGCAAATGCTGACGAGCGATTACCCGATGAGGACCACCCGTGGAAACGCTACAACGCGATAGCTACTGACGACGATGACGACGGATCATTTGCCATACATGGGCCATCGGCGGAACCACCATACACGAGGATAGATTTTCCGCAAAATCAGACGTTAAATACGCGTGTGGTATAAGGTCGCGATAAAAGCCGTAGTGCAGGACGTCACTATGGAACAGGCACATTTTACACAGGACAAATATGTGCGCTTATACACAATATAAACTTGAATATTTTCGCGTAAATATTAAATATCCGCGTACATATAGAGATATTTGATTCGCGTTTAAGAACATGGACAGCGTATACTTATAAATCAGGAATAGTGAAATAGGAACAATAGATACAGAACACAATGTGTTGTATTTTTGTATTAGGATCTGAGTGATAGTACGCTGACCCAGATATGACAGTACCATGTCGTTGGAACTATCATATCTAACCAATTTGACTTGTGTACACTATCATGGAGTATGGTCACGTGTTTCCAGAAAATGACATAGTATGTACATTTATTTTTGTATGTGAGGGATTGAATGTATGTGGTATGAATGCGCGTGGCCACGCAGATGTGTATTTGCTATGTATATTTTTAGTGTGCAGATTTGTCATTCAATGGATACACTTGAACTGCCGAGTCTACATGATATAAATAGTTTTACTAGATTGCTAATTAGAGAAACATACAGAAACAAGTATTTCATGTTGAGTGAAGTAACAGAGCAGACATGCAAATGGTAAGATGCATGTCTGATATTTGTGTACGAGTAACACATATTATTGCTGAAGGTACAGCACATGAGTTAAACTTTGCTATTTGTGCGTTTTCCCGTGGTCATCCTTTTGGCATTCGGATTAGCATTCATATCTGGTCATTTGTTATTCGAAATGTTCATTTGCCACGAATATATGGTTGGCGGTCGAAATGGCAGCAGCGACACTATCAAGTAACTTTCATATAGCAGTTTTAATGAGGTACCTAAATAATAAATGAATAGATATAATAGAGTAAGTATTGGTATCCGAGTGTTTTGCGTTTGATGTTGACTCACTGATGTTCATGTTTTCATATTCTACGAAAGTAGATACATTTTAATATAGCTTTCCATAGTTTACGTGACCAAGGTAAAAATATTATATGAATTCTGACTCCCCCACCAGCATTATTCCCACCCCCAGCTTCGTGATCCCGCTGTGTGACTCCCCCACCCATCATTATTCCCACCCCCCAGCTTCGTGATCCCCGCTGTGTGACTCCACCACCCAGCATTATTTCCCACCCCCAGATTCGTGACTACCGCTGTGTGACTTCCCCACCCAGCATTATTCCCACCCCAGCTTCGTGATCCCCGCTGTGTGACTCCCCCACCCAGCATTATTTCCCAACCCCAACAATTCGTGATTCCCCACCATGACTTGGGTTTGCGTTAGTGTGATTTTCCGCCAGACTTTAGCATAAATCTAGTCCGTGTTTACATGTGCTAATATCCTTTTCTTGAGTCTGCTTACTCCCACAGTCGCCTGTTGTGCTTTTGTATCTTGCCATGTGTACATCTCATAATTAGTCAAATTATCTTGTCCATAATCAGATCACCCTCATCGTTGTTATCATAGTTTGTCACCACTCTTTAATTGTACACGTTGAGTAATACTGCATGTTAGAACTATTATCAAAATATCAGATGTTACTAAAATCTCGTCACTGTCGTCTTTTCATTGCCAAGTAGATATAGTCGTTAAATTTCCCTACCCCGATTCACGAGGGCCCGCTACCAACCCCCTGCGTGAACAGGAAACTATGATTTAGCCTACCCCGTATTGCTGAAGACGGATACGACATAGGGACGTTACAATATTGCGATGCTTTCTGCAATATGCATTAAATTAATCATTAAATGTTCAGCAATATATTTAGAACTGATTGTATGCCTTGTTTCACGAGACACAAAGCAGATTACCGCCCACATATGCGCTCACTTCGTGTCATACCGCCAATTACATACTAGTATAGCGATTCGAAATCACGTTTAGGCGGAGCATTGCGACTGACCTGGGTAAACAATAAGTAAGTCATAATTCACATATTGAATTCAATATGTGAACTATAACTATTACTTATAGTACTACTAATGTTTTTTTTATATTTATATGCCAATAACGGATGCCACTTTGTCATTCTTGAGGATTTATCAAATATGAAAATGACGTCCAAGTTGGCGGCCAAATTCAGCATAGTTTTATTATTGTCGGAAAATGCTGATTGTTTTTGTAAATGTTCACATATAGGTAACGATTGTGGACATATAAGGTATGTAAAATCTTTGACGCAAACTTCTAAGTAATTTGACCTTGACCTTGGTGCACAGGGCCCGCATAAGTGGGACACGTAGTGAATATATGGATGATGACCAATAAGCATGCAAAGTTTCAAGCACATCTGACTTACGGTTACAGAGATAGTAGGTATGTAAAAAGTTTAATTCAAATTTGGACAAAACTTTAACGCAAACATCAAAGGCATTTTACCTTGACCTTGACCTTGGGGCACAGGGGCCGCATAAGTGGGACACACATTAAATATATGGATGAGGACTAATAAGCATTTCAAGTTTCAAGTCAATGTGACTTAGAACAGCAGAGATCTTAAAAATTGTGTTTTAACACGTAATTTTTATATCTGTAAATATACAAAACAGATATCGCCATAACCAGTGCTAGCGACTCTCTTGCCTAACAGATATACCGAAATTGTGCTAATAAACCCTCCGCTGACCGATAAACAATGTGTTTCCACCGCCAAGTCCACCATATGGTAAACAAACAAAACGTGACCGGAACTACAAGCAAGCGTTTGGAGGACCAATATCAATACTTCCTCTTTCAAGGGTCAAGTTTAAGACATGGTAGTCGTGGCGGACTTAGCGGGGAGGTGGGTAGGGAATAACAATGTTATGGCGATATCTGGTTTGTATAATTACAGATATAAAAAATACTTGATAAAACACAATTTTTAAGATCTGTTACATATCAACCAGATATCGCTATAACCAGTGCTGACTATAACTGAATGCAGGTGGGACGAAAGGACGGACAAGAAACGAACCTACACAGCTGAAATAGCTTTCCAGATGGACCTGGAAATCTCCATTTTGAAATGTTCTACGACAATGTAGGCATTCAGTGCCGGTAGGTCCAGTACAGGGCGTAGCTTTCCGTTCTTTTTGGCACGACAAAAAACCGACTGTAGAAGCCCGGGCTGCCTACATCCCGGACTTCCTCTATCGCCCGCTTTTCCAAGAGAGAGTGAATCTCCTGCTGACAGCACTCCCTCTTGAAATGATCTCGCACGGGTTCGATTGTCGGAATCGAACGCCTCAACGGTGGATCCACGTGGAAAGGAATACTGTACCCCTTTGCCACTATATCGAGGATACACTTTTTGTGTGTTACCTTCTCCCACTCTGCATTGAAGGAGGTCAGTCTGCCTCCTACAGGCAGAGAGGAGAAGGGAAGGACGTGACCGGGCGAAATACCCTGTACTGTCCTAAAAAGAGGCCTATTCGAGGCTTCGATCTGGAGAAACTACCTTTACCTCCCGACCTACCCAGAGACCTACCCCGAAAACCACCTCTCTGTATAGGGGGTGCGGACAAACCCTGAACCAGTACCGTGGGCGTGAACATGTCCGAACCAACAGAAGGCTTGAAGGACTTAAACTGCATAGGCTCATCAACCCTAGCAGGTGGTCTGGGCTGACGAGCTCTAGTAAAGGGAGATGACAACAAATTCCTCTGTCTGTCCGCTAGGTCCGCCGATGCCACTTCAGCACACCTGCTTCCTAATAAAGTGGGCGATGTCAGAGGGCAATACCTAAGCGACTCTCTGCCTTGACCAGGTAGAATGGATGACTATGCAATCGCCGCATCCCTCCTACCGAGGAGAAGATCGGTAGAAACGGACATAGCCGTCCCCATCACATGTCTACTTGCTTTAGCAGCAGACTGTAGCATCGCCATCAAAGTGGCAATACTTTCCTCTTGACTGATACCCCTATTGACGGCCGCTATTTATATCTAGATGAGATGACTTTGTCACCATAGGCCTAGCCCTAGACTCCAAATAATCGACCAAAGACGCAGAAATAACGGGGGGACATGACCCTTTGACCCCGATCTTCTGTGCATCACCATCTAAGGGAGGATTGCGTACGGGCCAATGCTCTGTATGAACCCTGTATGCCCTGGGAGCTAACTTGTTAAATAATGTTTATTCAATAGGAAACCCCCTTTAGCGAGTTATAACCCGGAATCTGTCTCAACACTCTCGGCCATTGCATTGACCGTGGAGGTGTGTGGTAGAGTTGGTAAGCTGGAATCAGGCTCTTTATCCTCCAACTCAATCAAAGACTTAACTCTCTTCTTAGGCATGGGCTGGGAAGAACAGTGACTCTCGTCATTGACCAGCCTGTAAACAGCTGAAATGGCGTCTGCATAATTCAAAGCCGGAGCCTCACTCTCCTGTTCGGCATCCGACCCAACCTCCACACTATAATCAATAAGTTCTGGGGTAACTACATCTACTCGCCCAGATTCTACACCCACTGTGTATGGCGTGTACGCCGTTGTAGGCTCACAGCTCAACCCGGAGCTGTGGTCTGACCTAGCCTGAGTTAGTCCCTGGATCATGTACTTTAACGAAGTAAACATGTCCAAAGTGACCAGGTCGCGTGCCTCTGGTGATATAGAATGACGCCTCCGCTTATGTTTACGTCGGCTACTCACATAGGGTGAAGTAGAGGAAGCATAGGAAGATGAACTGTACCTTCTACTCCTTCTACCCCGTGACCTGTTCTCCTTCCAGCGCCCATCATGCCGAGATGTGGACCTTGACCTTCGAGGTGTCATCTGTGCCGCATGGCTAGCAACATAATGACTCTCAGAAACCATGTGCACATCTTTGACTGGTTTGACATTGCCATGATTGCGAATCGCCCCACCAATCAAATTAGGTCTGGATATCACATCACTCTCAATTGCCCCACTTACCTGAGTCACCTCTACCTCTACAAGTGGTGTATATGAGTCGGTCACTGAGGTCCTTGAAGTGGAATGCATCAGTGCGCCGGCTCCAACAGTGTATATAGGATGAACCTGTGGTGGTTCAAACACTGGTATAGTGCTAACAATACAACCACTGGATGACAAACTCTCCTTAGTCTTGGTACTCACGGTGCCCTTACCTTTCGGCCGCGGTTTACTAGCGACCGACCCGGGCTTACCTGAGATAGAGCTGGACTTATCAGAAACTGTCCCGAACTTCCTAGAAAATGACCCGGACTTGCCATTCTTTCTTACCAATTCCCAAGTGCGGTGTCCTCACAAATATGAAACTGAACATGGGTCCTGAATAGAACACCCACAGCACACATAGCACACGTTCACATGAGTGTTCCATTCTGTGGGAACATGACCACATGAAAGCTCCATAAGAACGAATTGACAATTGATCACTTACCCTCAAAGGTAAAACCACTCCATGTGGTTGTTGTGTGGCGTCGATACTGTTTTCGGAATGTGCCGTGGAACAGCACTAAACCGGAAACACTTATGATATAATGAAACACAAAATACAATTCCTTCAAATAAAAATTCAAATAAATTTGAATAAAGTGAATCTAAAAAACAAAAAATGCACTCGAAAAATACTAAATGTTCGTATCTAACAATAACCGACTGAAAACAATTCCGCTGTAAGAATTTGCAAAGGAAACACAAATTATATCCTGACACACAGAACACGTGTTTGTGTTCTGTCCGCCGGTAGAAATAATAATGATTAAAATGGCGGACTCCTGTGTGCGCATAGGTTTATGGGTAGATATACCCGTATGCACGTGTATTCGTGCGCGGAAGTCATTATCGATTTTCTTTTGTGTCGATTTGACAAGCGACAGGCTACAGGTACCGTAGCTACTCGCTTATTGTCGATCGATTCTACCGGCAGTAGATTTTTAGAGAAATAAAAAGCGTTCAGTGAAAACAGCGTATAGTACGAAATTAATATATATATATACATTTATAATAATATTATATTTATACATAGTACCGCATAATTTTTCGGGACAGTACAATTTTGTTCGGGCCAGTAACTTTGGGAAGTTGACTGGTCCGGAGGGCCAGTGGTTTGAAAAGTTTTTCGTGAAGACGGTTTTTGTCACTCTAATGTGTTTACTTGCGTTTGCCTATACACGCATGTGTGTAGTCGAACTAAGTATACATATCTGTAGTATCAGGATGGAACAAGAAAAGACAATTCAAAGCAGTAAATTAACATTTTATTATGTTTAATAAATAAAGCAAGTTTAATTTGTGTCGAGAAAATCACCTTTAACACTTATTGAAAGTTTGTTTACACATGATTACACAGGTTTACACAGGTAAACATGTCCAGTCTTTGATCCGGTAATTTGGCGCCGCGAATTCGCACTTCGAGTGCAAACTGACACTTTGACTTAACACAAGTTAAGTACCACACATTTCTGTTTTCGGGACCTAACGATTAGTTCGAGTTGGCGAAAATTCGACGTAACGGTAGCCAGTTACATTGAAAATAATAGGATCTGAAACGGGACTTGGACACGAATTCGACGTAACTTAGCCGACTTTGAGTAAAGGAATGTAGACTGTATTTGGTTTCGCGAGTTTGATTTTTCATTTTAGCTGGAATTTACATAGTTTGACAATAAATGGACCTCAGCTTTACACGCAATGCAGTTGTTATTGAATTTTGATCAATTTATTTTAATTTCGTATGGAAAATAACCGTGACAGTCGAAAGTTATTATAATTAAGATTATATTTTTGAAACGGTCAGTATTAAAATATCAGAAAACTGCCTGTCTGTATTCGATAGGTACTATGTGTGCAGACTACGAACATTGTCAGGCAAATAAATATCACTGCACTGTTAGCTATACAGGTCGTTGAGAGGAGACACCTTCAAGATGCTTCAATTTTTGCAGTTTCACCCGTTAATACTAGCAAAAGCCACAAACAAAACGTGGTAATCTAGTCCATAAATGTTGTCTTAACCCTCCGAGGGTTGTTCTTGTCAGGGTCCATCTCTCGCTAATATAGGTAGGAACGACCGTAAAACGTGAATATTTTGAAAATGAAGTAATGGGACGGTCTTTACTGAGCTCGAATATGGTCATTTCTAGATGAATTTTGAATCTGTCACTTGATATTACATCATTGATTGATGCTCTTTCAAAATATGTGCCCCTCGTTTCCTCACTTTAATTGCAAAGATGAAAATAAATGACTTAGCAAAAATCACCACAGTACAAAGGAGACATCGGAAGCCAGTCCAGCTAAAATATGTATGTATGGAGGAGACATCGACAGTTGCAAACAGATTTTGTACTGAGTAGACGCCAAAATATGTACGGAATAGACATTTGTCATCAATGGCGCCGGTGAAACACGAAGTTGGCTGTACTATGTAAGCAAATATGCTTGACACAGTTATATATAAAGATAAAACAACAACACTACCCGTAGACACCGACGATACAGTTACAGTTAACCGATGTTCGTGCCAATAAGAACACAAGTATAAAGCAAGTAACATAAACGACTTCCTTGAACAAATATAAATCATTAACAAAGATTGCAACCATTCCCATCATTTCACATGATAAACGTTCATTCAAGGATCATTGATATGGATTCTGTCAATTTAGGGACGTAATGTCGTGTGATGTAATTTTAGACTGGGTATACCAATAACCGTGCCCTTCCAGGAAATGAGTGTGTGAGGATCAGTGTGGAGGCTTCCTCCACTAAACAATAGTTGTCAGAAAACAACGAAGCTCTCCTGTTGGCAGCCTTCATTCAAACTTGGCACAGTTGCATAAACAACATGAATATTATATAACTTGATCTTGGGTTAAGGGGCGTGCAGTGGACCTTGACATTGGGGTCAGTGGTGCAAGGTGGTTTGTGGGTTTGCTATAGCATAATATAGCATATTAAGATGAATGCATGTATGAAATATCAATGCGCTCCCTTAAAACAGAAGTAAAACAAAATTTAACCCAACGTTAAGTTTATGAACGCACTAAGTTGGTGATTTTTTACAACATGATAGCTATTCACATGAGGAATGCATATATGAATGTCCTAAGTTTGTGACCTTGACCTTGAGGAAAGGGGTGGGGGTGGTGGGTCATGGAGTTGCTGTAGCACAATAGAGGATCACATGAATGCATGCATGAAATATCAAAGTGTTCCTGTAACGAAACAGAAGTTACACAACATTCACCCCAACTTTAAGTTTATAAACATGCTAATTTGTGACCTTGACCTTGGGGTAAGGGTTCGTTGATGGGTTTTGGATTTGCTACAATATGATAGAGGGTCATCTGAGGAATGCATGTATGAAATGTCAAGGCGTTCCATGAAAGGAAACTGATGTTATAAGACATTTACCCCAACGTTAAGTTTATGAATGTGCTAAGTTTGTGACCTTGACCTTGGGGAAAGGGTGGGTCATGAATTTGCTATAGTACGATAGAGTATCATCGGATGAATGCATGTATGAAATATTAAGGTATTCGCTGTAAATAAAAAGAAGTTACACAACATTTACCCCAACGTTAAGTTTATGAACATGCTAGGTTTTTGACCTTGACCTTGGGGTAAGGGTTGGGTGATGGGTCGTAGATTTGATACAGCATGATATAGGGTCATCTGAGGAATGCATGTATGTAATATCAAGTTGTTCCATGAAAAGAAACAGATGTTATAAGACGTTTATTATAGTACGATAGGGTATCATCAGATGAATGCATGTATGAAATATGAAGGTATTCGCTGTAAATAAACAGAAGTTACACAACATTTACCCCAACGTTAAGTTTATGAACATGCTAGGTTTGTGATCTTGACCTTGGGGTAAGGTTTGGGTGATGGGTCGTGGATTTGCTACAACATGATAGAGGGTCATCTGAGGAATGCATGTATGTAATATCAAGGTGTTCCATGAAAAGAAATAGATGTTATAAGACGTTTACCCCAACGTTAAGTTTATGAATATGCTAAGTTTGTGACCTTGACCTTGGGGTAAGGGTTTGGTGGTGGGTCATGTATTTGCTACAGCATCAAATAAGGTCATCTGAGGAATGCATTTGTGAAATATTAAGGCGTTCCATGAAAGGAAACAGATGTTATAAGAAATTTACCCCAACGTTAAGTTTATGAATGTGCTAGGTTTTTGACCTTGACTTGAGGGGTAAGGGGTTGGGTGATGGTCGTAGATTTGATACAGCATGATATAGGGTCATCTGAGGAATGCATGTATGTAATATCAAGTTGTTCCATGAAAAGAAACAGATGTTATAAGACGTTTATTATAGTACGATAGGGTACATCAGATGAATGCATGTATGAAATATGAAGGTATTCGCTGTAAATAAACAGAAGTTACACAACATTTACCCCAACGTTAAGTTTATGAACATGCTAGGTTTGTGATCTTGACCTTGGGGTAAGGTTTGGGGTGGATGGGTCGTGGATTTGCTACAACATGATAGAGGGTCATCTGAGGAATGCATGTATGTAATATCAAGGTGTTCCATGAAAAGAAATAGATGTTATAAGACGTTTACCCCAACGTTAAGTTTATGAATATGCTAAGTTTGTGACCTTGACCTTGGGGTAAGGGTTTGGTGGTGGGTCATGTATTTGCTACAGCATCAAATAAGGTCATCTGAGGAATGCATTTGTGAAATATTAAGGCGTTCCATGAAAGGAAACAGATGTTATAAGAAATTTACCCCAACGTTAAGTTTATGAATGTGCTAGGTTTTTGACCTTGACCTTGGGGTAAGGGTTGGGTGATGGGTCGTAGATTTGATACAGCATGATATAGGGTCATCTGAGGAATGCATGTATGTAATATCAAGTTGTTCCATGAAAAGAAACAGATGTTATAAGACGTTTATTATAGTACGATAGGGTATCATCAGATGAATGCATGTATGAAATATGAAGGTATTCGCTATAAATAAACAGAAGTTACACAACATTTACCCCAACGTTAAGTTTATGAACATGCTAGGTTTGTGATCTTGACCTTGGGGTAAGGGTTGAGTGATGGGTCGTGGATTTGCTACAGCATGATAGAGGGTCATCTGAGGAATGCATGTATGTAATATCAAGGTGTTCCATGAAAAGAAATAGATGTTATAAGACGTTTACCCCAACGTTAAGTTTATGAATATGCTAAGTTTGTGACCTTGACCTTGGGGTAAGGGTTGGGTGGTGGTTCATGGATTTGATACACATGATACAGTGTCATCTGAGGAATGCATGTTTCAAATAACAAGGTGATCCATGAAAGGAAACTGAAGTTATACGACATTTTCCCCAACGTTAAGTTTATTAATGTGCTAAGTTTGTGACCTTGACCTTGGGGTAAGGGTTTGGTGGTGGGTCATGTATTTGCTACAGCATCAAATAAGGTCATCTGAGGAATGCATTTATGAAATATTAAGGCGTTCCATGAAAGGAAACAGATGTTATAAGAAATTTACCCCAACGTTAAGTTTATGAATGTGCTTAGTATGTGACCTTGACCTTGGGGTAAGGGTTGGGTGTTGGGTGTTGGGTCATGGCTCTTTTACAGCATGATAGAGGGTCATCTGAGGAATGCATGTTTGAAATAACAAGGTGATCCATGAATGGAAACGGAAGTTATAAGACATTTACCCCAACGTTAAGTTTGTGGACGCCGACGACGCCGGGGGTATGCCATAAGCTCTTCTGCAGTTCGTGCAGGCGAGCTAAAATCTAATTTAAAACATTATTTGTTATGCACCCGCCACCGAATGGTGAGGGGGCAGTCATACCGGCGTCGAACCGTCCCGTACGTCCGTTCGTCTGTACGTACGTTACGAAACCTTAAAACTCAGGTTAGATAAATGTTATACTTGATTTTTCACACACACATTGCTATAATGGTCCTCTACCGCCCTGCGACAAATCCACGATCGTCCCGCCCCTGCTAAACCCAGGGCAATGTCACATACTGTTTGAAACCTTAACGCTCGGGTAAATGTTTTATAATGTGTTTCCTTGCACGGATCTGCTTGATATTTCACACGCGCATTGCTCTAATAGTCCTATACTGTGTCAAGCTTATGTTGCATACATAGTATAGCCATCTTTGAGTTTCAACGGCGTCATGGATGGCAAATGTCAATTCAGTACAGATGTTGGCGTCTACTCCATACAAACTATATGTGCAGCTGTCGATGCCTCCTCTGTACATACACATTTTGTTCGACTGGCTTTCGGTGTCTCCTCCGAACTGTGGTGATTTTTTCCACGTCTTTTGTTTTTACATATTTTCAATTATTGTGAGAAAACGAGGGGTACACATTCGGAAAGGGCATCAATCAACGATGTAATATCAAGTGACATATTCCAATTCATCCAGAAATGACGGTATGAGAGACCGTCATCTCGCTTCGTTATTCAAAATGTTCACGTTTTCCGATTGTTCCTGCTTATATTAGCGAGAGATGGACTCTGAAAAGAGCAACTACGGGTTAAGACAACAAGTATAGATTACCACATTTAGTTTGTGAATTTTGCTAGTTTTAAAGGGAACAACAGTAACAATTGAAGTACCTACCTGTCACGTTTTTCTATGTCCGCCAACAACCCGTACAGCTTACAGTAAAGTGACTATTTTGTTACAATTTCTTTTTGTTCACGTCAACTATGAATTATTTACGACTATCCTTGGCCAAAAACGTCTCGAGTAGGCGACGGGTGTCTATAAGTACATTCCGACTTTTAAAGCGTTTTGACTTTATAGTTGTAAGGAAATATGGTTTGGTCATCATGGTGAGTTTGGGCTGCATGATTATCCCCTCGCCGATACATAAGAGGGGATATAGCATTAGTATTATGTACTGCGTATATAGCTCCTGATAAGCATGCATGAAGATCGTAATTGTTCGCTCGTGCGGTTGCTGATCTGAGGCTACACTGGTTGCACATGGAATACGCTCCCTTTTTGTTGTGACGAGTCACGTATTGTTCATTTGGGGTTGGCTATGATCAGACTGCGCAAAAATGATATGGGTCGAAAGTATGTTGCAAACGTGTGTTGAGACGACCACTCGGACGGCGATGTAAACTACTTGTTATCTGATGACGTAAGCTGTTACAGTTGGTTGATGATTTAAAATAGATTGGATTTCCACTGTCGCTATGTATAACGACTTGAATAATTAGTAATTATTAGGTAATTGAGCGGAAATAAAAGCCTCGATTGCTTTTCAACATGTATATTGATACAGGAGACACCAACTAATGAAGCTGTTGTCAAAAATATATCATTAGTGATACAAATTCCATACACAACCTTTAAAGGTACATGCTCACTCAATAATTTTTATCAGAGACATCATCTGAGACATTTTCTGGCAAAATAAACATTCATTCACCATTACCTCACGTATTGATTGGCATTATTATACATTTTATATTGGACGTAAAATACCACACCGATATCAGGGGCAATAACTGTGTTTCCTTAAAATGTTTACGGATATTACTATTTATTCTCTTTACTTATGTTTTGATGTACAATTATAATACTTTATAATCTGTTGAAAATATGACGCATTTAATTAGTATAAATAAGTAAAACATATCATGCCTCATTTGCATATGAAAATAGCCTGATACCACCGCGCGTCACTATCAGTAAAATAAATTTTACTAAATGATTATATCTGTATAGCGGGCACTCATAATCTTTAGAAGCGGTGGAACAGTGACACAAATATACACTTATTTAATTACTATAAAGAACATTTTGTGCCTACTGAGTGGGAATTTACCTTTAAAGGAGCTATAACCAGGTCCTGTTTTCGCGGTACGTTTATGTATTCATCATTGGTATATCAAATAAAACAAATTTCTTAGTAATCCCATCTGTATGTGCCGTTCTTTTACGGATTTCATATTCCGGACAGCCAGTTTTTTCCAGCCGTCACTGCATGACAAACTTCCCCTTATTTTGCTTACCACAGTTATTTCCGTTTGTGGTCACGTGGGCATATGACGTATCAGTAGTACTTCCAAAATGTATGCATAATACGATTATTACACTTAATAGTTCAACCGACTATTTAGAACTCCAGTTAATTAGAGCGCTGATGTAAATATATGGGACCCTAGTTGTACAAATATAAGAATGGCCTACATGTAGTTACAAACTACATACTGAAATCCGACAGTGGGTGACAAAATGTACATACTGTGACATTTTCAACAGCTGTAGGATACCAGTATGTATATACATGGATTTATATTTACATCGTCAGGTTACAATCGATGTTTTCCCCGATAGTACTTATATATAATGCTAAATCAGACGGGCAACAGAGTAGACATCCATCAGAGCTGTCGGGTGCATATATGGATCTGTTGATATGCTGGTGAAACTGTCATAACGTCATTCGTGTAGGCCATTGTCCACTTACAATGAAACAATGCTGTACTTGGGGTCATTTAAGGTAAACCAAATGCCCGGGATGACAGAAGTGGGAAATTAGTCGCTCTAATTTAAACAATGGTGGGGTGCACTACATGGTAAGTGACGCCTATGTCCCGAGGCCATATTTTGTTTGAAGATTGTGTCGACATCCGCTGGGTATTATCGAAGGTTTGTAAAATATGTTGCCAAGGTAACACAGCAACTACGGTATCCGATCTGCTGCCACCAACGTCACAGAAGAAGAAAATAATTAAACAGAAGGAATGGAAATGGGGCGAGGAACAGGAAGAAACAATCCAGAAGCTGAAGACAATTTAACATCACCACCGATATTAGCAAACCCAAACTTTGATCGACCATTCGAGATACACACGGATGCCTCCACTAAAGGACTGCCAGGAGCAAGATGGGTTAAAAAGGGTCGTCGCTTATGCCAGTAGGAGTCTTTCGGAATCGGAAAATAACTACTCTGCGTACAAATTAGAATTTTCGGCTTTGAAATGGGCGGTTACAGAAAAGTTTTCTGATTATCTTGTGGCAAATCACTTCAGGGTATACACTGATAATAATCCGTTAACACACATCTTGACATCAGCAAAACAAACTAGACGCAACGGGACAGAGATGGGCATCAGCGTTAGGAAATTACGACATTGAGATTATCTACTGACAGGGACTCAAGAATGACGATGCAGATGGTATGTCGCGCTTTCCATATGAGCAAACAGATGACACAAGTAAGAAAATGGATAACAACACTGTCAAAATAATATGTAGCAAACTAGAAGTAAATAACTACATAGAGACAATACCAGTGTCGAGCATTAACATAGCAGAACTGACAGACACACCTGGTTAACCAATAGCTCAGATAGAAATGAAATAGATTAGGAAAAGTCAACAGCAAGATAGAGTAATCGGACGATGGGTGCGAGCGATTATTGACCAACGTGTACTAGATAACACTTATTCAAAAGAGGATCATGTGATGAAGATAAATGCTAAGAATTTTAAAATGAAACGAGGGATACTTTACAGGGCGGTGACAGAGGACGGTGTACACGGGGAACAATTAGTTTTGACAGAGGAACTAAAGAGAACTGCATTGCGGGTGTTGCATGACGATATAGGGCACCCAGGAAGAGACAGGACTTTGTCACTAATGAAGGAGAGATTTTTGCTGGCTCAATGTGATAGATGTCTACGACGAAAAACATCAGCAAATATTAGAACACCATTAGTGAACATTCGAACTACTTATCCATTATAACTGGTTTGCATGGATTATTTGAATTTAGAACCATCGAAGAGCGGTGTAGCAAACATGTTGGTAATCACGGATCACTTCACTAAGTACGCATTAGCAATTCCTGTAAGAAATCAAACTGCAAAAACAACAGCCGACGCATTCTATGAAAATGTCATCATTCACTACGGAATTCCAACTAAAATGCATTCAGATCAAGGGGCAAATTTGAATCAGAAATCATTAAGGAACTTTGCAAACTAACAGGAATGAAAAAATCTAGAACCACGCTATATCATCCAATGGGCAACGGTATCACGGAAATATACAACAGGACATTATTGAATATTTTAGGCAAAAAAATCAGATTGGAAGAAATATGCACCTTTTTGTGTTTACGCATACAATTGTATAAAACATGAAAGCATGAAAATATCACCATTCGAGTTAAGGTTCGGCAGAAAACCAAAACTACCCATTGCTGAGTTGTTTGAAAGTACATTGAATGAATCGTCCACTAAAACAACAACTGAATACATAGAGGATCTTAGGAACAAGTTGAAAACAACACACGACATCGTGAATAAAGTAACGGAGAAAGCAAAATAAGACAAAATAACAGGTATGACAAAGGCAGCGAAATTCACAATAAGTGATAGGGTACTTGTAAAGATGCTAGCTTATCCAGGTAAGCATAAGATCGCTGATAAGTTTGAAGAGAACGTGTACGAAATAATAAGACAACCTGATGAAAACATCCCGGTATTTCTTGTAAGAGGTCAGGATGGAACTGAACAGAAATTACATCGCAATCATTTGTATCCGATAGGGTTCATTGACAAAGAACATGAACAGGATACAGAGGTATTGGAAATGGAGAGACCAAAGCCAACTCCAAGGCCTAGAAAATGTGTTGTAGATAGATTTGAGAATGAAACAGGTGGGAAGGAAACTACTTAGAACAGGGGTGATTTGATAGGTAGGAAATCAGGAAGTGACGTCACTGAAATGGTAGAAACTGATATTGAAACAGAGGATAAATATGTAACACATACATTTTTCAATGGGGACGCCCATATATCTGAATCGCTAGGTGAGTTTGATGAAAACCATAGCGTTGAAATGATAGATAAGGATATTATTAACGATGATGCGAGCATAGACATTGAAAATGAAGCAATAGATAGTCAAAACGATGAACTCACTGAGGAGGGAAGTCAAGCAACAAACGAGGTAGCTGATGCAGAGCCGGAGGGTAAGAGAGCAATAGACGAAACAGAAGTAAATACATAATACGTGGGACCACATGGAGAGGTTACGACACAAAAAAAACCTGAGGTCAAGGCACCAGAAGTAACCACCCCGAAGACTATTCACAGATAATGGGATCCAAGTGAAGCACACATCCCTGCGGCATCGCCATTATCGAGACGATCCAACAGAGAGAGTAAAATGTCAGCGGCATTTGACTCGTATAGTATGAAACAAATGGCACATATACCAGTAGATTCAAAGTTAGAAGCACTAGATGCTTTCCTACAGAATGGTATATTAGGGTCATGCCGACTCAGTAGGCACACACTGTTATTTATAGGAATTAAATAAGTGCATACCGTAATTGTGTCACTATTCCACAAGTTCTACAAATTATGAGTGCCCGCTATACAGATATAATCACTTAATAATAGTTATTTTAATGATAGCCACGCGCGGTGGTATCAGGCTATTTTCATATGCAAATGAGGTATGATATTTTTTAAATATTTATACTAATTAAATGAGTCACCTGAGAATATAATATTTTCAACAGATAATATAGTATGGTCATTGCACATCAACAAATAAATACAGAGATTGAATAGCAATGTCCGTTAACATGTTAAGGAAACATGGTTATTGCCCCTGATAACAGTGTGGTAAGTTGCGTCTGATATAAAATGTATAATAATGCCAATCAATACGTGGGATAATGGGGAATGAATGTTTATTTTGCCAGAAAATGTCTCAGATGTCTCTAATATAAATAACATGTTGTGCCTACTGCGTGGTCATGTACCTTTAAGGATGGATTGTTTTAAGCCTAGCTTATAAACGGACTGACCTTTTCAATGAAGAGAGTACTGTTCACGATAACTTGGTAATCAGATGGCACGGTAAATGGTTAACTGTGTCCTGTGATTTTATAATCATGAACATTTGTATATATTATTGAATATTTTATTTCAGTGGTGTTTTACATCTGGTTTACATCTGTATCCCATCTACGACTACTCAATAGGAGTTCCACCAATTGATATGGACAAAAACAAACCCAGCAGTGGGACCTGAAGTCAGCAACTATTTGTTTCTTTCCACCTCCAATGAGTGGGGTGAGATAACGCGGTGACGAGAGATGACGAGAAGGTTACCCCTGTTACACGAGCACATGCAGAATATGATGGAATATATGTGTTTGCCTGGGCAATATTGGCAATGAATATGATATCTAACCATGACAGTCAGGACCCTGCATACGACACATAACCTACACATATTGTACACAGACATGACATACATAAAATGTATGTTCTTGTGACGACAACTCTGTTGGTCAACACTAATGCACATTTATTGCTATGCATAACCTCTACATGCATAGTTTCAATGTAATTAACAGTCTTGTAAAAGGCAATAGCTGATGTCTGGCCTATATTGTTTATATAATACGTCTGCGTTGCTGTCGTTTGCATATGTATAGTTTACTTCCATGTACATTTCCACTCATATTTGATGAAATATAAAATGCATAGGGCATTGTATACAGAAATATAACGTTTGTTCTTGATATTCAGATTTAATGTCAGGCTCGTATACCTTTTCACATTAAATCACTTTCACAAAATCCAGAAAAATGATTGTCACGAAAATTGTCATTACTTTTTATTCTGCATAATTACAAATATGTATTACCGTATTTTGCCGGTTATAGGCCGCAAGAGTGTATAAGAGGCACCCCTATTTTCAGTCCAAAATCTGGGGGGAAATGTATGCATGAGATTATAAGACGACCCAATTTTCCTAACAAAATGAAACAAAAAACTAAAAAAAAAATCGCCAAGTTATTGTTGTTTATTCCTCCACACTGTTTTTTTTATTCGTACCTAGGACGTTTGTGTCTGTATTTTCATAGTTTGTAGTGTCCGTAATATTTGTTTGCCTATTTGTATATCAAAACCTTGTTAAATGTGTAACAAACTATTGTCAGAAATCATGTTATATTTGCGATCATATTGCTGCCGAAGGTGGTATTATATTGTTAATTATTGATTGCGGTATGTATTATCTCTTTTCAACACCATTTACGGATAATATTTTCGAAATCAATATCGGCGAAATAAGGCGACAGATCTGCGTATAATCCAGTGTTTGCTTAACCCGTTCCTTTCGGAATACACATTTACGGATATGAAATTTAATAAATATTTTATGTTTATTTTTGTTATTTCTCACTGAAAGTATATGTTGTGACCACTCGTTTGAACCGTCTCGACGAAACGGTTTAAATGGTGGTCGCGGCATATACTTCTGAGTGCACAGAAGGAAAATATTTAGGATTTTCCGCAAACATAAGCGTATCCTCAGCATGAAATGGGTTATTGGTTGCCCCATGATGCGAGGATCATGAAGAAAGTCACACGTTCGCGATATCTGCGGCACATCAACAGGCGTGTTGACCAATCAGTGCAATTTCGAAACATAGCCTAAAGGTCACACAGTTTACAGCCTCGTGCTGACTGATGAATTTCGCCTGTGTAATATTGTAACACCCTCGCAATAAACAGAGACATACTTTCTGAACTAAGAAACACTCAACTGAGGCTGTGTAATGAGTTTTTCGTGAGTTTTAGAGTACCTACACCGTATTATTGTATTTGTTCTGACCATTTTCATGCTTTATATGTTAGAATGCACGGCAATCCAGAGTGATAATCCACTTTATTTTCCTTATAATGTGCCAACAAAAAATCACATGTTGTTATTCTAGTGGCTGATTCACTTCCGGCTGATGCATCATGGGATAAATTTGTCCTAGTAACCAAAACGAACTGTCAGAGCATTATACAGAGTGTACGTTGCTATGTAAGAGTGATACAGTGACAGGATGGTTGACGTCACCAGAATCACCCAGAATGTTGGTAGAGTCGCCCCATATTCTGGTCGAGGAAGTCCTCGACCAGGGTTGAGTGTGAAAGCACCCCAGATTTAGGTTGACCCTGGGGGATGGTATATAAACCCACCGTTTCCTGATTCAGGAGCTCAATTCTGATAAAAATCTTGAGGCAACCACTCTGTCAGTTTTATCCCAAATTTCCAAATTATAAATTTCAGCTTTCCCATCAACACTGTTTCACTCTCACCACTACAGTAAGTACAACTGAAATATATTACCATTTCCGTGAGCTCCCAGTTGTACCTGTGTGTACAGACACTGAACAAATACATATTTTAACTGTTCACTGTTATTCTTGACAAAATCCCCTGATGTATCAACCCAATTTCCTCCACCCTACACACTCCAGCAGCCTGAGCATAACAATATTTTAAAATCAGTTGTATCTTCCGTAAATGACGCTGAAAGCAGCCTATAGCTATGACGAATTTACATTGTCCGCTCACGTAATTATGAAGTTTTTAATTAGAGATTGGCGAACATTGTAAACCATGTGCAGACTACGCGAATCCACCGCCTGGTCTGGCCGCTAATGCAATAAGCCGGGATTTGTCAGAGATAGAGACCCAATTCACATAAACACGTTTGCCGTGTCATAACTAGACTGGTTCCCGGTAGTATTGTTTGACTGGGACGCATCAGACAGGGTACCAGTTTAGTGACGAATATTCAAGCTTGTCATGTGTTCAAGAAGGTGACGATGTATACATATTCTTCATGGAGAACTTGCAAATATCCTGGTGCTGCGTATAATACACATATGATCACTGTGCCAAATCCATGCTTGCACACCTTTTATTACAGTGACAATAGAGTATTCATGATCGATAATGTATGATATATTGATTGGTCCTTCATGTGTTCATGACAACATGACCCCAATTTGCAAGCCCCATGTTTAAGTCATATCATTGTAATGTGTTCTGAGGTTCGAATATTCAACTTTAAACATCTCAGAGTGTGGTCATGGGTTAAGTTATCTCTTTGGTTGGCATAAGCATCTGACACCACATAAACATGCCAATGTAGTTATTTAATTCCTCAGTTTTAAGCAAATAAATATAGACAAATTCCCAACTTCTAAAGTTCTAAAGCAGTAAAAGATTCATACCACATATTTATATTCTGTTGTTGGCACAGCATGTTGAACTCATACAATATATATTTTCCAATGGGGAGTGATAGTTTATGACCTGTGTGTCAATGACCAATGCTGTAAACCAACTAATAGCGCGCACGAGATACCTTCGCGTTCTTCGCGAGGGATTGAAAATCGCGGACGTAAATCTCCGCGAATGTTTCCATATTTCCTAGCCTAAGATTGTTAAACATATTCTGCTAACAGATGTCAGGCCTCTTTTTAACTATTGTTACCTTTCCCATATATGTCAGTGTAATTTGGCGACACTAGTTAATCATGGTTGTTTTGAGTTAACTACAGCTGAATCTCGTTCTCTCGATATCGTTTATCTGAATATACCTGCTTATCTCGATAAACGTCCCAGGTCCCGGCAGAATTCCCTATATATATCATATATTTTACTCCTGATAACTCGATATCGGATATATCGATATATCGCTTTAGTCGAAGTGGAAATCGAGTCATGATAGCATGTTTCCTTCACATTTGTATTCTGATATGTCGATGCAAATATTAAGCGCCCGGCGCTGCCAAGTCTGAATCAGAGCGATTATCTCAGGTAAGGTTTCACACGTCTATATAAACCGAAGACACCGCCGCCGCTAAAATGCGTTTAAAGTTGCATGAACAGTTAAAACCATAATAAATCAATTAAACTTAATGTGATATCAAATCTCTGTTAACAAAACAATGAATTAAACGTTGTAGCAATAAGTAAATCGTCTGTTCATTACGAAAACAGCTTAGAATAAACTCAAGCCGCGATTTATGAAAACCAGGAAATAAAGTAAACAGGCATTTCTGAAGCAATGTCGTTCAGATTTGTTTCCGATAAATTTGGCGAATTGTTATCTCGAAGTTCGGATATGTCGATATATTTTCATCAGTCCTTTCGACTTCGAGATAACGAGAATGACCTGTATATTCATACGTGTTCTCTGTCGTGTATTCCAGTAGGCATACTATAATTATATACTCTATGAACAGCTTGAAAACTCGTACAAAACAGCTTCGGGATACATTTACAAAACAATTATCTTTTAATCTTTACTAGACTGATTGGTCTAAAGTGACACGTCTGTGACAAGTCAGCCTGTTATGTTGTCGAGTTCAAAGAGACGGTGAAGGAAGTGTAAATCCACGCCGTGGGTACCAAGTTATTTACTGATAATTCAAAGATTAATACACATTATTGCTGCCGTCATTCTCGCATATGACATGGCTTACCAAGCGGCTTGTGTTTTATGAATCGGATAGCTATCCTGATAAATCACGGCTTATTGCATCAGCGTGAAATCTAGAAGACGGCTTCTCGTCATGTTTACAACGTTCGAAATTCTCTCGACAAAATAATGATTATACATCAGCGGACAATGCAAATCAGTAATAGTCCGTTTATATACGCAGGGTGAAAATATCTCACTCACAACTATTGTTGATTTAAATGGGGGATTATGATTGACACAGCAAGGTCTGCCCAATGTAAAGTGTATACCGTTTCGTTTGCCGACAAACTCGTCCACTGTTTGGAGTTGGTTTGCGGACGAGTTTATGAACGGACGAAATTGATGCAGCAATTCTGTTTCCGGGTTATCAACACATATTATTTCCAAAATTAATAGCGCACGTCGTCATAACACGAACGATAATCGTCGCGAATATGACCATTGCGAAAATTAGTAGCCGCAAAATATATTTGGTTTACAATAATCTTGATTAAACAGAATCAAAACGTATTTAGTTACTTCATCACGCTATTATGACTATCAATTGCATCACCGTTATATGCATACAGGTTGTTGTGAAAATGCTTGATTAACACTAATTGCTACATGATTGGGTAATACATGTATTTCAATTTTATGATATTATGACAAGTCTGAATCGTCTACTAAGGGCAGTAGGTTGGGAGCATGTGAATGGTAATTTAATGATGTGTTTCATCCGGAATCCCAATATCGATGGTTTCAGTGGATCACGGATACATTTTTGGCTTTCTCGTTACTTGACAGATACCCATTATAAATGTAGTAGAATTAGTACTAATCCTATAGGTATTAGGGGTTTGGAGCTAAGTGACTGGGATGGCAAGGACCTGGCACCAGATCAGGTTATTCTACCTTAAGGGTTGAATATAAAAAGGATATTCCATCGTACATTTTGAATAGCGGGAAATAATACACGAGTGTGCGTCGGCTAACGTGTAAGCAACGAGTGAGTGTAGCGAACGAGTTGATTGCACGGACACCGACGGACACGAGTGTATTATTTCCGCTATTCAAACATGTACGATGGAATATCCTACTTATTGCACGTCCACGGCGGATACATATGCACATTTAGTCTATTTTTTGAGATTATAATCAATGAATTGTGATGTGCGCATGAATAGTTATACAATGACGTGTTTTCCCGCGTTTTGACGTTAAGTTGTGTGACGTCAAATGTGACGTCATGTAAACGTTTTTTGAAATCCAAATTACGCAGCTGTTTCTATGCACCAGATATATTTGAGTGCTTGTTTGGAATGTGTTCAATCACTTTCACATTCTAGATTAGTCGAGACCCTTTCCAAATTTTCAAATAACTTTATTTTGACTGTAATACAAATTAAGCAGTTTGTATGGTAGCTCGTGGTTTCCAAGAAAACAGTCACACAATTACGGGTGTTCTCTTCACAGTGTATTATTTGTAAGGAGTTGATTACGGGTTTTCTCTCACAGTGAAACCCGTGCAAATAATTTGCAAGAGTGTAATAAATAATTATGTTCATGTAAATAGTCAGTACTGATTTTGGGACCCCTCCATCTGAAAAGGTGGAATATGGGATTTGATCCCGTAAACCCAGCCTACAATTGCATTAGCTGTTGACAGGCCGTAAACAATATTACGTAAATGAATAGTCCGCTAATATACTCAATATTTAAGAACAACATCGAAGAGCAGTTATGAACATGTTGAATATTTGCCATAGAATATTAGGTACATTCTTTATGTTTTCTGTCTGAAATGTATAAAATGGTGACATTTTTTTGGTGGGCCTATATTAGATTTCTTACTTGTTTATTGATATAAATTGCTCAAGGGTTATCTTATTTATATTATTAAAGGCATGTAATTCACATTTCATGCATGAACTCAACATGATTACGTATGCAATTATAAGTAGAAACAGCATTTGACAGCAGATCTATATGTGGCAACTATTGGCATCCATATTAGATTTCTACTATCTGTAGCCATTTGTGTCGGTCTATATTATAGCATATATATAATTATATATATATATATATATATATATATATAATTGATTGACGATACATATACTCGTAGATGCACTTTAACATCAATTTGATGTTGTTTCTAGTGCATCATTTGAACATGCAGTAACAGTAAATAAATACATGTTTATATGGCGGCCATTTTGAATTATTGATGGAATTCCAAATTGAACAAACTTGTTACTTAGTAATATAGTTCATATATTCATATACAATAATGATAATAGCATAGACAGTGTTTGTGCTGGTAGTCATATACAAATATGTATCATTTATGGAAGAGAAACACTGAATTCTTAAAAGAAGTACCAAACTATGCCTATCTTGGCGTCATTTTGACATACTATAAGGTCTTGTTTAAGCACTACTCATTGCTGACATTTATAACACACTATTTATACATAGTAAAAAGTGGAATGGTGTTGAACAATTAGTTATATGTCACAATAGTGAACAATGATATCGTAATATATATTTTGGACTAGATGGCAATTTTGAAATCCAAGATGGCAGCGCACTATAAATTGCACAACATAGACAAATATGTTTCCGATATCTGTTGAATATTCAAAAATGTAAAATTGACAAACATAAACATACAGTCAAACTTGCATTAAGCGAACACCAAGGGAGGCAACAAAAATAGTCGCTTAGAACAATGGAAACAAAATGGAAATCCCGGTACTGGTATGTCTGGTTACTAGTATATGGTTGGATATGCGGAATCAGGAAATCGCGAATATCAAACATTAACATAGAAATAAATACATTAAATACTACCGGTAATGTTTACTGTGCACTTTTCTTAATTATTCAGGCTTTATGTTATCAAAATAGACGAATGAATTTGAATGTTATTGCGAAATAAAATCGCCCAGCTGAAATCGGAAATAGGCAGTACTAGTGACTGCGATATGAGTGCGATCACTTCTGACCAGACGTGTTTCGTCCCGGTCATTTGTACGAGTCGTTGACTGACAACCAAACCAGCTGATATAATAATGATTTATTAACGCAGTGTTCCGTATATACCAGTATCGATACGCGTCAAGAAAATTGAAATGGGTAAAATAAAAATGCGTGCGTATTCTGTACACAACGAAACAAATATTTGTTTTTAAATACGCATAATATTTTTTTGCCATATATTTTCCCATGTGCTAAGCGACCAGTCCTGTTGTTCCCATGTGCTAAGCGACGATGAGTTAAGTCCCTTTAGTAGTCACTATGGAAACAGCGATTGATTCAGAACGAGGTTTCATGTCAATACTCATAGAGAATGCACCATTCACACTTTGGCAGTGACAGGGGATTTGTTTCCTTTGTTTGTCACACGCTTGAGGCTAATTTCACCTTCATAAAATGACATCCTGTCAATTAATGGTCGTTTAATACAAACAGACTTTGCTGTCAGTTACAAAATATTTGACTGCTGGTCGTGTTAAGGAAAAGTGGTTTAATACAATGTCATTATATAAGCCAAATGGTCGGGGGGAATTTAAAGTGGTCGCATAAGACAAAAGTCGCTTAATGGACGTGGTCGCTTGTGCAAGTTTGACTGTAACTATCACAAAGTTATCTAGCAATAACACACACCTATGCAGCATTATTTACAATAATGGTGGCCATTTTGAATTCAAGATGGCGGTCAAGATAGTGATGGGAAAAAAATGGTACCAATTCAGGCCTTTCCCCAGAAATAATTTAAGTCGCTAGGGTATAATTTGGGCATATACACATATATCTCATTTAATACATGTTTAAACATTATTATACACTCTCATAGTGCTTGCAATGATCAAATGGAAGTGAAACTAAATTCGAAATTGGAACTTTTTTATATTCTATCTGAAATTTATAGCGCTGGGGTACCTTGTTTTTTAAATTAAGGCGTTGGGGCACCCCAGCGCTATAAAGAGCTGGGGAAAGGCCTGCAATTTGTTTTGTTTTTTTAATGTGTCTCAGAAGGAAAGTAAACACAAAATTAAAGACTTTAGCATACATTTCAGTAAATGCATATTTTTTACTTTCTGACACCGACTATATATATGTCACCGTATTATCTCGACATTATGTGCGTTTTCTCAGGTACATATTTCAATTATTGTATAAACTGCATTTTCATATCAGCAGATACGTTTCAAAACATAATAACTTGTAAGATTAGTAGGCAAGTTGGATAATATCTACTCTAACTGCAAACTAATATACTATTGATAAGATCAGATGCCAAAAACCACTATCTATGTTATCTTACCACTGGTTACTGATAATGTATTGTTTGCAAAATGCAATGTTTGACTATCAGGAAGCCTACTCTGTCAAAGTGTCAAACTTATCACAATAATGCTCAGATCAGAAAGATGTTTGTTAGATGGTTTCATTTATTGATTGATTGGCATGTGAGATTAACGACTCACTCTTGCTATATATCCTGGTGCAAAGATTAGTCAAATCAGTTTTCATTACCCCGGCATACAGTCAGGCGGTACTACAAGAACTCAGGAGAAAAACTGATCTTGTGTTTGGATTATTGAGTTTTATTTTTGGATCTACATGTAACAAGGAAGTTGAAATTAGTATATAACATTACAATTTACAGAAGTACACATACATAACTAACTATATGTAGAATATTATTATCAGTGAAATATCAGAATACCAGCCATTATTTACTAACTGGAACTGTGTACAATATACCTGCATGAAATACTAGATTATCAGTATTATCAATATTTGGAACTGTTTAACCTGTATGTATGTTCTGGACATCAACTTAATTAAATTAGTGTGCTATTGTTTCAATGTGACTTCTACCTACAACCTAAATTATACAATTTTATTATGTATACACACATATTTTGGAATATTAATGTATTAATATGCCAATTGATCGGACCCCTATGACTCCTGATGAATAGTGTGGTTAGGCTTGTAATCTGTAAGCTGGGGTGTTACCGCTTGATGCTGTAATAGACATCCCAGCTATAGGGTATAGGGTGAGTACTACGATAAATCTCACCCACGGATCCAAGCCGACGTAGACCACACCCAACACACAGGACGGTCACATATATGTTTTCAATGCGCTCTTCAGAAAATGAGGCGATTATGGTAGGCAGGTGCGAGAATTGATGAAGTCCGACTTCCAGAATGTAACTTACTAGATTTGAACAAACAATTCCAAGTATAATGAAAATACATGTGAACAAAACTCTGCTTCCGCCATATTTTCTATTAGTGGATGAGCCAGGAGGGCGTATTTGTCATGTAGCAACATGTTTCTATAAACAATCTGAAGTGTTTATCAATGGCATATACATGTACATGTGCCTGAAAGTAATATATCATTGTAATCATAATAGAAAGTTGTTTATGGAATAATGAAACATGAAAATGTCATGTTTATGCCACATTATCTTTTCCCTATGCCCTGGCTTAATTATTAATTATTAGTGGTATCTATAAACATATAGGAATTTGTGAAATTATAATAATACAACGAGTTTCGCACTAGTCACACCTCGCTGACATGTTCAATACGGTTGACGCTGTAATACACAAACACTCACTAATAGTGTGAACATAATATCTAAGTAAATACACATTAGAATGTGCTTAGTTCGTTGCGAGTCGTACATTGCTAGGTCTTAGAGTGTACATGTTGATGCACGTTGCAAAGTCTGTGCTTACAGCTTCATGCTCACCTTTAGATATAATATTTATATTTTATATAATCTACATGAACAATATTGACATTGCATCGAGGAGTATGTCGATCATTAAACGTAGCTGTCGTTCTGAAACTAGTAGCATGGCCATGATTCATTAAACTACTAGCACAGCAATATGACGTGTACACCGTGTCATTGAAATTAAAATAATAAATGATACATTTGGATGTAAATAGTTTATAATTCAGACTGTTATTAATAGCATCGCATATTAATCAAACACACATGCATAACAACTTCACTAAGAACATTGTAAACAGAAAGCATGTACATCAGTAGTATAGAGGGAGTCAACATGATAACAGCAACCATTGTGCTGTTATTGAGCGGTATTGTAGCTGTTGGTGGTGGTTATTGAATGAGAAAGTGGTCTTGTAGTCCCAATTATATTGGAGCAACTAATTCTACCAACTCTAGTCTACCACGTTCACCTTTAGCCACCTGGCAGCGCAGTTGCTTATGTATACAAAGAGTTTGGGCACTAACGAATTTGCAAAGGCATCTGGGGCATTGAAATTGTGGGGCGGCACAAGGATCTTTCTTTGCTAGATGCCTTCGCAGGTTGGCTGGTCGTGCAATAGTTTTACAACATGTAACACACTCCATTTATACCTATAGAAACGTTCTGTTCAATTGGGTGTCACAATTGAACAGAAATTTCATAGGTTGTATTATCAATTATTTATCGGAAAATACGACAACTATTACAACCTTATGTTATTGTGATACCCAATTGAACAGATCAATTTCATAGGTTATATCATACCAAAGTATATATACCAAAATATACTGATATAAACAAATGCCTACCACAATTAATCAGGTTCAGATTGAAATGTTGAGACCCGAGGCTAAATATCTTGGTATTGTCTATATCAACCGTCTGCGCGTTCATGGGTTCAATAAGCTGATAAACGCCATAAAGAATGATGCGTATACACGTCGAGTAGGTAGGGCATACTCCAGAGGTGCCTTCACAAATGCCGTCTTGGGGTCTCAGGAGTTAATCACTCAAATAGGAAAACGACTACAAGTAGAGAGTATAATTGGACTGAGAACGGCCGCCCTGCCGGCTTCCCCCGCCGTAGTTAAAACAAAGCGTAAACTTAAAACCGCCCTCCTACACGCGATAGCTGACGAGGGCGAGGCTATTCTAGCGGTTAGAGACGAAGAGATGGAGAAAGTCGAGCAGGGTAGACGCACGTTCATGTTCTGATTTAGGAAACACGTAGAAAAGGAAATACCTGATAGGATAGTAGAGACATTAACTTCTCATCTGACAACAAACTTCCACCTAAGATATTCATACTCCTACAAACTTCAACACATTGAGGAAAAAGATCACCGAGGTCGCGCAAAGACGATAATATTTAATAAGAATATTGGGGGGAGTAGGTGGATGGACTCCTTAGGTGAAGTAGAGAAATGGTCGAAAGATAACGAGAAAAAGATGATGGATATAGATAAAGTCGAGAGGCCCAACACGAAATGAACGTTCGTGAGGTGGGAGCAGGTTTATATAAAACTAGTGCAGGGAACACGAGGAGTAGATCTCGGGCTGACTTCCAAACACGCGGCTGGTGGACCTCTCCCAGACTGATTGAGGAATAAGAAAGGTATGTACTCGTTAGACAAATACAACGATGAGCTGTGTCTATTCAGGTGCCTGGCCATTCACGGCGGGGCTCACCCAGACAGGTGTACCGCCCAAGCCAGATAGATGAGTGCTAAGTATTTCGGTAAGAGATAGCCTGGACCTATTCCGCTAGACGAGCTGAAAAAGGTTGAGGAGAAGTTTAAGGTGGGCATAGAAGTATATCAGCCAACCGAGCGTGGAATATGGTGGTTGAGGAAGGCACCAGCACACTATGAGGAGGTAGTTACGAAGCATATGACGATAGGCATCTACAAAAACCACGCGTTCCTAATACAAAACCTAAAATGTATGTCGAAAACGTACGCGTGCGACACTTGCGAACAGAATTTCACGAAGGCTAGTAACGTTACTCGGCACGAACCTAAGTGCATGAAGGGCGAGACACACGCCGTATGCGAAGGGAAAGTTATCGAGCGCGCTCGCTCCGCGTTCGAGAAGGCCTTCTACCCAAAGAGTGTTGGAAGCCTAGGGGCACTTGATTGGATGGCGTCTGTTGAGAGTGAGGATAACGTGCACATCCACCACGAGCAGTGTGGGCACGGCGGGGAGAGGTGGATCTGTGGATCTCCAGTAGATGGATACTGCAAGGAAAATAACACGGTGTACCAGTATCACGGGTGTTTCTGGCACGGCAGTCCGAAACATCACCCGGCGAGATGGTACGAGTTTCGCACCAGCAATAAGCGGGATAAAGAGATCCGTGAAGCAGGAGTTAACCTAGTGATAATGTGGGAGTGTAAGTATAACAGAACTGGCGCTAAGATTAAGACAGGATGTCCCACCACACTGTACCCGTACCAGATAGTATACGATTGTGAAGCGTATCTGAGTAAGGAAGGGAGGACTGACCAAACACCAGACCTATCGTACGAGACAGAGCACGTGCCCGTAAGCGTTAGCATAGGGGATAGCCTGTCCGGAACCGTATCTCACATCTGTGACACGGATCCTGCCAAATTGGTAAGTATGTTCATAGAAGATCTGCAGGAGAGGGGTAGGGACATTCGCGAAGAAGTGGGTCGCCGGTACAGGTTCGAGGACACGAAGCACCTCAGGCCTCGCCAAGTGGATTCCAAACTCAGAGGTGAGATGCAGGTAACCGAGGAGAAGCTGGATGGGTGCAGAAGAACTTTTGAGGAGAAAGGAATGAGAACATTTAAGGACTGGGTGAGATACTACAACGATCTCGACGTATCAGCTTTTCTAGAGGCATTAGGTAAGATGTGTGACTTTTACAAACATAGAGGAGTAGATATATAAGAACGCGTTGGAAGGCCATAGAGACGTGGCTAAAAATATGGGTTTCCGTATGAACGGTGGAGTAATGAAAACATACACCCAGAGTAAACTGGGGCTGTCGGCGTACTACGACAAGGGGAGAGTGCTGAAAGACGGGGTACACACAGAGCCTCTAACATAGGTAAACAAAAATAAAAAAACTCTAAAAAAGAGGAGAATACTAAAGGCTCTAACGAGAGCCTGACCGACTATAACGACGGACGGACCGGAGACAGCTGGGTGTCAGAAGGCACCGCAAGAAGTTATTCGCGAACAAACCTGTTCGATGGACCATCATCGGGTTTGTGGCCAACGTTAGTGGCCAACGGCTCAGCCCCCTTATACCGACTCGCTATGTCAACGATTGTCAGTGCGTACTTGTTCGTCTTGCGACCGACGCGATCGTGAGGGAGAAATAGGAGTGCTGCTTGGTGGACTTCGTTCGGCACCGGCACGTCGAATTTCGGGCGCGGAATATTGTAAGGCGCGGGCAAATAGATCTGTCAGATGGCCTGCTTCTTGAGCCATTCCTTGGCTGCGTTTTCGGAAACCTTGATCACCGCCGCGAGGTTCTTGATGGCCGCGAGTCCCTTCCAGTAGCCGCGGGGGTTGTAGTATATGTTCGCCAGCTTGCGCGTTAGGCGAACCGATAGTTTGGTATTAAGTTTGCGCGTGTCCATCGTATGCGAGGTATTCTAATAGATCGGACAATCTCCAACATGCCATCGCCAGATCGTCCGGTAACTGTGTCGGTGATAATAAACCTTTGTTGGAATTTTCGCTGCAGCTGCCGGTTAGGTTACCCCAATTATTCCAATCGCGATTGGATTAGAACAGGAGTGGGAACTCGGAGGAATCTAACATCCGCTTTGCGAAAAGGGTGGCCGCTTTTTCATCCTCGCGCCACGTCTAGAGAGAATATTGGGCCAGACGGATCAGACCCTTTGCGCCAGCTACACTCCCGCCTGCGATTCGCTTACCAAGAATTGCAATCCAGCGGTCCTTGAATTGCAATTCTTCCCCTCTGGAATTGCAGTCTAATTGCAGTCTAATTGCGGTCCAAACGCTGTCCCGTTTTTGCGGTCATTCTTTCGCGATACCGTTTGTGCGGTCATTCTTTCGCGGTCCAGTTTGTGCGGTCATTCTTTCGCGATACCGTTTGTGCGGTCATTCTTTCGCTATTTCCGGTAAAAACTTACCGTATCATCATATAGTACAGTTTGTTTACAGTAACAGTGATTACACAAACGTACTATACGAATAGTATACAAACATACGATATCCGTTCGTATATACGATATATCCGTACGGATATGGTATGAATATAAAGTGGGTCATCCTGTGGTTAAAATATACCGATGCACCGGTTCATTTCGAATGTAAACATCCGGTTTTCATTTCGATCATCTGCCATAATTTGAAGTTTTTCAAAATGAATAAATGTTCAGTTTTACGATACAGAAACAATATTTAAAACTGAGGATTGTGAAGTACTGTATCACAGTACATATACATGTGTGTTCAATATACAGTAATTCATCACTGTACTCCGCACCACCGCCGGGGACACAAAACAATGATCCCCCACGCACACCAGCCATCTACATTTGGCGTCCTAAAAGTTCCGGTCTATATCCCACAGTGGGAACAATGTGTATCACCACCACCACCAGTTTTTGTCTATGACTACACTACACCCCCCCCCCCGCCCCGACCACCACTTCTGTCTGTAACGCAGGATGACGTGGCCGACTGATCAAGTGCTAAACTAGTCCTGGTGCGATGGCCGACTGATCAAGTTATAAACTAGTCCTGGTGCGATGGCAGATTGATCGAGTGCTATACTAGTCCTGGTGCGATGGCCGACTGATCAAGTGCTAAAGTAGTACTGGTGTGATGGCCGACTGATCAAGTTCTAAACTAGTCCTGGTGTGATGGCCGACTGATTGAGTGCTATACTAGTCCTGGTGCGATGGCCGACTGATCAAGTGCTAAAGTAGTCCTGGTGTGATGGCCGAATGATCTAGTGCTATACTCGGCATGGCCGACTGATCACGTGCTATACTGGGCATGGTGAGATGGCCAACTGATCAAGTGCTATACTGGGCATGGTGCAATGGGCGACTGATCAAGCGCTATACTAGTTATGGTGCGATGGCAGACTGATCAAGTGCTCTGCTAGTCCTGGTGCGATGGCCGACTGATCAAGTGCTATACTCGGCATGGCCGACTGATCACGTCTATACTGGGCATGGTGAAGAGGCCAACTAATCAAGTGCTATACGTACTGGGCATGGTGAAATACTACACTCCCGCCTGCGATTCACTTACCAAGAATTGCGTTGAATTGCAATTCGTCCGCTCTGAAATTGCAGTCTAATTGCGGTCCAATCGCGGTCCCGTTGTTGCGGTCATTCTTTCGCGATACCGTTTGTGCGGTAATTCTTTCGCGGTCCAGTTTGTGCGGTCATTCTTTCGCGATACCGTTTGTGCGGTCATTCTTTCGCTATTTCCGTTAAAAACTTACCGTATCATCGTATAGTACAGTTTGTTTACATTATACAAACGTACTATACGAATATTATACACAAACATACGATATCCGTTCCTATATACGATATATCCGTACGGATATGGTATGAATATATAGTGGGTCATCGTGAGGTTAAAATATACCGATGCACCGGTTCATTTCGCATGTAAAAATCCGGTTTTCATTTCGATCATCTGCCACAATTTTAAGTTTTTCAAAATGAATAAATGTTCAGTTTTACGATACAGAAACAATTTAAAAATGAGGATTGTGAAGTACGGTATCACAGTGCATATACATGTGTGTTCAATACAGTAATTCATCAGTAATTCATCATTGTACTCCGCACCACCGCCGGGGACACAAAACAATGATTCCCCACACACACCAGCCATCTACATTTGGCGTCCTAAAAGTTCCGGTCTATATCCCACAGTGGGAACAATGTGTATCACCACCACCACTAGTTTTTGTCTATGACTACACAACACCCCCCACCCCCGACCACCACTAAACTAGTCCTGGTGCGATGGCCGACTGATCGAGTGCTATACTAGTCGTCCTGGTGCGATGGCCGACTAATCAAGGGCTAAACTAGTCTCAGTGCGATGGCCGACTGATCAAGGGCTAAACTATTCCTGGTGCGATGGTCGACTGATCAAGTTCTAAACTAGTCCTGGTGCGATGGCCGACTGATCAAGTTATAAACTAGTCCCGGTGCGATTGACCGACTGATCGAGTGCTATACTAGTCCTGGTGTGATGGCCGACTGATTGAGTGCTATACTAATCCTGGTGCGATGGCCGACTGATCAAGTGCTAAAGTAGTCCTGGTGTGATGGCCGAATGATCTAGTGCTATACTCGGCATGGCCGACTGATCACGTGCTATACTGGGCATGGTGAGATGGCCAACTGGTCAAGTGCTATACTGGGCATGGTGCAATGGGCGACTGATCAAGCGCTATACTAGTTATGGTGCGATGGCAGACTGATCAAGTGCTCTGCTAGTCCTGGTGCGATGGCCGACTGATCAAGTGCTATACTCGGCATGGCCGACTGATCACGTGCTATACTGGGCATGGTGAGATGGCCAACTAATCAAGTGATATACGTACTGGGCATGGTGAAATACTACACTCCCGCCTGCGATTCATAAGTAATTCATCATTGTACTCCGCACCACCGCGGGGGACACAAAACAATGATCCCCACACACACCAGCCATCTACATTTGGCATCCTAAAAGTTCCGGTCTATATCACCACCACCACCACCACCACCAGTTTGTGTCTATGACTACACTACACCACACCCCCCCCCCGCCCACCGACCACCACTTCTGTCTGTAACGCAGGATGACGTGGCCGACTAATCAAGTGCTAAACTAGTCCTGGTGCGATGGCCGACTGATCAAGTGCTATAATAATAGTCTTGGTGCGATGGCCGACTGATAAAGTTCTAAAGTAGTCTTGGTGCGATGGCCGACTGATCAAGTTCTAAACTAGTCGTGGTGCGATGGCCGACTGATCAAGTTCTAAACTAGTCATGGTGCGATGGCCGACTGATCGAGTGCTATACTAGTCCTGGTGCGATGGCCGACTGATCAAGGGCTAAACTAGTCTCGGTGCGATGGCTGACTGATCAAGGGCTAAACTATTCCTGGTGCGATGGTCGACAGATCAAGTTCTAAACTAGTCCTAGTGTGATGGCCGACTGATCAAGTGCTATACTCGGCATGGCCGACTGATCACGTGTTATACTGGGCATGGTGAGATGGCCAATAGATCAAGTGCTATGCTGGGCATGGTGCAATGGGCGACGGATCAAGCGCTATACTACTTATGGTGCGATGGCAGACTGATCAAGTGCTCTACTAGTCCTGGTGCGATGACCGACTGATCAAGAGCTATACTAGTTATGGTGCGATGGCAGACTGATCAAGTGCTCTACTAGTCCTGGTGCGATGGCCGACTGATCAAGTGCTACATGTATACTCGGCATGGCCGACTGATCACGTGCTATACTGGGCATGGTGAGATGGCCAACTGATCAAGTGCTATGCTGGGCATGGTGCAATGGGCGACTACTCAAGCACTATACTACTTATGGTGCGATGGCAGACTGATCAAGTGCTCTACTAGTCCTGGTGCGATGACCGACTATCAAGTTCTATACTAGTCCTGGTGCGATGGCCGACTGATCAAGGACTACACTAGTCCTGGTGCGATGGCCGACTGACCAAGGGCTAAACTAGTCCTGGAGCGATGGCCGACTGATCTAGTTCTATACTAGTCATGGTGAGATTGCCGACAGATCAAGTGCTAAACTAGTCCTAAAGCGCTGGCCGACTGATGAAGTTCTAAACTAGTCCTGGTGCGATGGCCGACTGATCGAGTGTTATACTTGTCCTGGTGCGATGGCCGACTGATCAAGGGCTAAAATAGTCCCGGTGCGATAGCCGACTGATCAAGTGCTATACTAGTCCTGGTGTGATGGCCGACTGAACAAGTTCTAAACTAGTCCTGGTGCGATGGCCGACTGATCAAGTGCTATACTAGTCCTGGTGAGATGGGAAACTGATCAAGTTTTAAACTAGTCCTGGAGCGATGTCTGATATCACCGCGTGTCACTATCAGTGAAATAAACATTACTAAATGATTATATCCATATAACGGGCACTCGTAATGTTTAGAACTGGTGGAATAGTGACAAAATTATACACTTATTTAATTCCTACAAATAACTGAGAATACACATAACTTTAATTGTTGTGCCTACTGAGTGGGTATGTACCTTTAATTAGCATAAATATTAAAAACAAGAAATGCGTCTGTCGAACGCGGATGCCACCTGCAGCATATTTGAGAAACTGTGACAAAGTGGTTAACCGAAAAGTGTGACGGACGGACAGACGGACGGACGGTCCAAACACTATATGTCACCCGTTTCTTCGAAACCTGGTGGCATAAAAATATCATGCCTCATTTGAATATGAAAATAGCTTGATACCACTGCTAGTCATTATCAGTAAAATAAATATTACTAAATGATTATATATGGATTATATATGGATAGCGGGCACACATAATTTTTAGAACTGGTGGAATAGTGACACAATTATACACTTATTTAACTGCTATAAAGAACAGTTTGTGCCTACTGAGTGGGCATGTACATTTAAAAACTTTAACTTTAAATCAAAAATATTTAACCGGACGGATGTACGTACGTACGTATGTATGCCAATGTGACAACTATATCGCACTGTCCACATGCAGGCATGTCAAAAACTTTGAGGTAAATTTGAAAGTAATTTTACCTTGATATTGGGCACAGGGGTTGCAGGAGTTGAGCATAGAATGAAAATATGGATGATAATAAACACACATGTGAAGCTTCGAATGAATTGGCGAAGCTGTTTCTGAGATATAGTGTTCTTAAAAACTTTAACTACGGTAAATAAAAATCAGATGGCCATGGCCCGCATGTTTGAGGCCCACCGAGGCATTTGATGGTGTCCGAGTATATTTATTTGAAGTTTGAATTAACGTATGTAAAAGCTTTAACGCAAATTTGAAAGTTATTTGACCTTGATCTTCGGCATGTGGGTCGCATGCGTGGGCTATAATATGAAAATATGGATGATAATAAACAATTATCTGAAGTTTGAAGCAAATCTGGGTAAGTGTTGTGGAGATATAAGGTATGCAAAAACTTTAACAAAAATTTCAAAGTCATTTGACCTTGACCTTGGGGCACAGGGGCCGCATGAGTGGGAGACAGAATGAATATATGGATTATGACTAATAAGCATTTGATATTTTCAAGTCAATGTTACTTAGGATAACGGTATTTAAAAACATACACCGATTTTGGACGGACTGACGCACGGACATCATTGTGATCACTAAGTCTCGCTTTCCGCAAGCAGGCTCGGCAAAAAAAATACAGATGGACGTCAATGTGCAACTATATCGCACTGTCCGCAGGCGGTCGCGACAACAATTGTCCAACCCCTTTTTAAAGGTGCAAGCCCACTCAGTAGGCTAAAAATGCTCTTTATGGGAATTAAATAAAGTGTATAATTGTCACTATTCCACTACTTTAATATAAACATTACGAGTGACCGCTATACAGATATAATCATTTGGTAATATTTATTTTACTGATAGTGACGCGCGGTGGTATCGGTATTTTCATTGTGCAAATGGGGCATGATATTTTATATTATATACTATTAAATTAAATGCATCAACTGAAAAAAAAATTGACAGATTAAAAAGTATGATCATTGCACATCAAAAAAATAAATACAGAGAATAAATAGTAATGTCCGTTAACATTTTAAGGAAACACGGTTATCGTCCCTGATATCAATGTGGAAATTTTCTTCTGATATAAAATGTATAATAATGCCAAACAATACGTGGGTAATGGTAAATGATTGTTTATCTGGCCAGAAAATGTCTCCGATGATGTCTCTGACATAAAGAACATTATGTGCCTACTGAGTGGGCATGTACCTTTAACGCTAGCTCCGCCCTGTCCAGTGAGACCTATGCATATGTTAAGTTTCATAAAAAATATTGCAAAGGGTGTTCGCGTTATGCTCCGGACAAATCAGTGCGCGAAAAAACAAAGGGAGATAACTAAACTAGAAAATGTGTTCATAGAACACGGATACCCCACATATCGCTTTGATAGTAAACAAGGCAAAATTCCAGTGTCCAAAAGGGAGAGATAATCCATGACACGGGGTTCGAATCAAAAATCGAAATAAACTTTCCGCATCTACTCATCAGAAGGAAGCTACATATCAAATTTCAGTGCTGTAGCTATTACAAAAGTTTTACGAGTTACAAGCAAAATTTTCAAATTCTAATTCAAAGAGGGAGATAATCCATGACTCGGGGGTCGAATGAAAATAAACTTTGCAAATCTACTCATCATAAGGACATACCAAGTTTCAGGTGTGTAGCTATTAGGGTTTAAAAGTTTTACGAGCTACAAGACAAAATTGGAAAATTCTAACTTGAAAAGGGGGAGATAATCCATGACCATGGGGTCGAATCAAACATACATGTACCAAGTTTCAGGTATGTAGCTATTACGGTTTAAAAGTTTTTCGAGTTACTAGGTTGGTGACGGACGGAAGAACGGACAAGGTCATGGGTAACACTAAATGCCCCCTCCTCTATCGTGGTGAGGCAAAAGTTGTCATATACAAGTAACTTACCTTAATTTATCAGTTACACATCAGACGATGAATGAACTTTAATTCTGGTGTAGAATATTAAAGTTATTCATTATATTCAATAGTGCTGCTTTGACATGACGTGAAATTAAAACATGCATGACATGATCTGGAAGAAAAACCACAGACCAAGCACGCATATTCAGAATCACGTCTGTCGGTTCTTATCCAGCTCCGAATTTCTGTCACCTGTCCACAAAATCCAGAATCCAACATTGTCGCAAATTTAATCCTCTATGTTGGTGTACGTTAGAACAAAATGTCACTTAGTATATTATCCAATCCATTATAATCTCTTGTTTCTCTAAATAAATGCGTCCAACAATCCTTGTAGCTGCTATCGTGATAAAAAATGTTAAAGGTTCCGTCAGCGCCTCACATATTGATCTTAATATCCACCATTTTGATTCCAAGTACCAGAATAATGATGTTTCCATGCGCCGTCGTAGTGTTATCTGTCAGATTCCGTTGTTTATTTGATCAAATTGATGGACAAATTTGTGTCCGCTAATGTCGCCAAGAGCATAATCTGTGACGCTGACTGTAATAATTTGGCATAACTTCTAGCTTGTGAATTTTTGGTTGAATGAAGTGATCACTATGGTGAATAAGTATGTATTTGTGCCCGGTTTGCTCAGCAGGTAGAGCGATGGTGTGGTAAACCAGAGATCCCCGGTTCGATTCCGGGCTGGTGCACATCTTTCTCACCCTGTGACATTTAGCCCCCAACCTAGTTGCGGGAAGTAACTCTGCAGAATACTCCCGCATCGTCCGTACCGAGAGTTTATAATGGTGCTCTCCGTAGGTTTCCCCTGCAAAGTACGAAATCACATCTGATTTGCACTTCAACTGTTAATTGCGACATATTTTCTGTATTTTTCAATTGAAAGAAATGCATAGTTATACTTATTCATTCTGTGTAATAAGTACAGACACATATGTCACAATTAACAGCTAAAGCGCGAATGAGATCCGATTCGGTACTCTGCAGGAAAAACCTATGGAGCACCGGAACTCTGGGTACGGACGATAATTGAGTATTCTGTTGCCCAACAAAGGACCGCGACTGATAAATACTCCCAAATTGTACCCAAACATAAGGAATTCGGAGACAAAAATTAAACATAGAATTCGAGGACGAATTTCAATTTGGCGGAGAAGAATGTCACAGTACGCAACTGACCATGGGGATGAAGTGTGTATGATCTGTGCCTTGTTAGCTTGCTCGGTAGAGTCATGGGCATGGTACAGTAAACATGAGGTCCCTGGTTCGATTCCGGGCCGTTATTTATCTTTCTCACTCTGTGACACAAGTAAACCGTTTTATTTTAAATAAATGGCTATCATCGGAATAAATATTATCTTCACAAAATTTGAATCGGGCCAATAGAAATCAACAGCTAGAACAGAACGTTTGCAGTAATATAAATCTAATTCCAAAATAAATTTTTAATATTTTAATTTTTATGATCAGGTTTCGAAAATTAAAATATGCTTTTCTTTTAAAATTATTATCAATATGTTCACCATGTTATTATGGTTAATATGCAATTCACAGTCTCCTTGCAGCTTTTATTAATTTGAAAGACATTATGAAAAGTTGTATTGATCTCAGAAATTGTCATGTCGACTATAGGATCGCGTCGAAATAATGTCAACATAATAGGAAAACGTAATTTGATACCGACGAAAAAGTAAACAAAACGCAAAATTGATGCTTTGTTTTGCTATATTATACCGTAGACCACACATTATCATTTGATTTTATATGAAAATAAATATATTGTCAGCATGGTGGTGTCTATTAATGTGTTCTTGATATTCGGAACGGCAGTGAGTGAGTCACTGAGTGACGACATTTTGTTTTGTCCAAGAAATTGTCAAGGTCAATGTTTCACTGTTTGTCTTGCAATAACCCGCCGATTTATATTTGCGCACCAAAAAAACAGATCACAAATACCGCTGACTTTCTAGGGTAGTCACTTTGAATTAGATAGATGGGATAAAATTTTGGATTGGAACACTGATACGTTTGTCAACTATTTCGATTTTATTGCCGCATTGGTTAAGCAGAGCGGTACGCTGGTTTTACCGCAGAGCGCATCGTAAAGCGGTCATTCTTTCGCAGTTTACAGAAACAAAGGAGCGTAAATTGCAATTAAAAGCGGAGCGCAGCGCGAACTGCGCTATAAGTATTGCAATTCCGCAACCAACTCTTTGGACCGCGGTCACATGATTGCAGTCCGATTGCGGTCCGATTGCGGTCCAATTGCAATTAATGGGAACGCGTATTGCAATCCTGCGCTCCAGGAATTGCAATTCGCCTGGTAAGAGAACCGCATGCCACTCTGTAAACGGTGTTTAAGGGCCGTGTAGCCTACATCGATTAGACGAAAATAAAGCTCGTCAACTAACATCGTTCTATATATTATTTAAATAATTATTGCTTATTGCTTTTGCTTATTGCTTTTCCAATATAGTAGCTGACGAGACCCACCACAACCATTTCCACGACGATGAACGCGATATCGCGGTATTTTTTAGCCTCTGACGGTACATAGAAATCTGAAAGTTGTGGCTCGGGATCCAGCGGCGCGAGACTTCTCTGCGGATATGCCAGCTTGTACTCGCGCATGGCTTCGTCAACGTTCCGGAAAGCTTGCACGGCGTGACTCTCGCGGCGAAGCTCTTCGTTGATCCAGTCCATACGGGTGGTTCGTTTTTTCGCCCATGCTTCCTTTGCGCTATTGAGTTGTTCTGTAGCTAAATCATGGCGCTTGCGCTCATCACCCGCGTCCGAGTTTTTTCCTATTAACGAGAATAAATAGTTGCTAAGGCCGAACGCCCCTCCGTTCACAATCGCACCACCTACTATTGCTAAGGCCATTTTAATTCAATATATTAGGAGGTATAATTCCAGCTTTAATTAGATAATCTCGGGTCCAAACTGCGGCCGCTACATCTAAGGTCACCAATCCTACGTTGCGGGAGCGGGACCTCCGAAGGCCATCTTTGATAGTCGAGCATATCCGACAGTAAGACCCGTTATCACCATGGCGTGATAAACCGCATTCACTATCATTTTACCATTCTTTTCAGCCATTATATTTATTGCATATAAAAGGGATCACGTTTAATGTTTAAATGGGGCGCATCCAATTGCGATTGGTGTTTCGTAACTTTCTTCGGAACCGCCTCCACCATGCTCGGGTTCAACAGTGTTGAGGTTGGGGGTTGTCTAGAAAGGTATTTCCACACACACACGATGCTCACAACTGCCAGACCACCACCAACAACCCACGGGATGATTTTCCAATCAGGTTCAACAATGTTGAGGTAATAGGGAGTAGGAGCTACATCACTCCCAGATTGCTCTTCTGATTGTATTTGGGGGTGTCGCAATCCCCGATTGCAACGACTGTTTGGCCTCTCGAAGCTCGGCGCGTATTTTATCGTGTTTAGTTTTTCGGGTGGCAGCCGCTGTCCGCCCAGCTGCCTGTCTTTTTGTGTTTTTGTGTGGTGCAATTGGAGGATTAATCGGAGTCGGAAGAGCAATCGGCGATTGCGGTTCCGTCACTCTCGCAGGTGCGTCTTGTGTCATCATTTATAATATTAGAGCTTATTGTTTGTGGGCATATATGTCCAAATTGACAGTGTTTAACCGTGGTCAACGCGGTTGTCAGCGGAGCTAAGTACATTCCAAACTTGTGATAAATTGAGCAGCAGGCCGTTCTAAGAGTGTGTCCTACAAAAGGGTCAGTCTCTAGATCACCAATCAACCCGCTCAGTGTCAGATATAGGGAGAATTGCACTGACAGCGGTAGCGTACAAATGAATAGCCGCCGCCCCAAGAGTTTTCGTCATCTCTGCCCCCAATTTGGATTCGTATCGCGCATACATTTTATCAACCTCTACATCTGACATTTTATCCACCTGGCAAACTGAGAGACGCCTACCGAAATACTGCTCCGATTGCCCCCCCCCCCCCCCCTCCCCCCCAGCAAGGAGCGCAGCTAGCCGCTCGCGGCGCGTCGTGTTTTCATTTTCTTTCAGGACCGTATCGGCAGCCATTGCAATCCCCGATTGCTCTTTCGGGAAAGATGTCGTGTCGGTTCCTACAGTTTATTTCGGGAAAGGTGGCGTGTCGGTTCCTACTGTCTCTTCCATTAGCTGGTCGAGAAGTTCGTCGCAGTTCATTGCGTTTTTAATTTCAACAGTGTTGGGTGTACTATTCTGACTAGCCTCATAAGTCTAACATATTGATTTAATCCAATAATATTGGTAAGTAATAATAGCGCACCACCCGATACTTATGATCACCGTTATGCTCGCAACAAAGCAATCAATTAATTTTATAATTAATTTTAAGAATATTCTAAAATTAATTAACAATTATTAAGCGGAGCATTAGCATTGTTAAACATTGTTAAGTATTTGTTAAGCATTGTTCAGCAATTGCTCAGCATTGTTAAGCATTTGCTCAGCAGCTACTAATTAATTTTATAATTTTCTTAAAATTAATTATCAAATCAATTGATAATTTTGTAAGCAGTTGGCTGATCAGTCATTAGCAGAAGCTTGGCGTGCTTAGTTTCCGAAAGCATCTGTCTAACGTGCAGGCGCTCCTCGCGCGTTGGGATAACGTCGTTCTCTCGAAGACAGTCATCGAATGAGTCTCGGTCTTGCAGTGAAAGAGGGCGACCCATTTCGTTTGCTGGCGCAGATCCTTGAGGACGGCGTTGTACTTCTGAGTGGAGATCCATACGTTTTGCCCCGCATGGCGGCCAGAACATGTGAGCTCGGAGAGCATGTCATTCTTTTTGGTCATCGCCGCCTTGGCCGAGCAGTCGTCAATCACGTATAGAGTGGGCTCGCCCTGGAATCTTTGGTATAAACCACGCAGCCAATCGTGAAGCCTGTCGCCGGGGTCAATAACGTATACCTCAGGGTCGGTCCATATCCACGGGCGCCGCTGATAAATCTCGTTTTGCCGCAGAGTGGGACACAGGATCACAATGTGTCGAAAGATATCGCGGTAGGACCCCTCGAGTAAGTCGAGGATGACATTGTTTTTCCGCATCCTGTCTGCCCACATATTATGGCAGAGTGGGCATCACAAACTTTAAAGTTTGAAGGTGGAGTTAAATCTCCAATCGTGAATTGGTATTGATTTATTAAATCAGTAGAGTGCTGAGACGTATCGACCATCTTCGATGTTGAGTTGTGCGTCTGTGATTATATATAGATACACGTTCAATGGCCCAGCTCCATCCGCCTCTTTGGTTATCTGGATCGTCACACCCTCGCTAGCGTTCTCAACTTGGCGTCCACTACCGTGTATTTGTTCGTCGTCGCTGACTCGCATGTCTAACCATAACGCGTATTTGCTAGTCAGGAACTGCGCGAGGGAGACGTTCGAGAGCTGCATGTCTTTGGCAACCGCGGCAACCTCTGGGTCCCGCTTAGAGCCGGCAACAAACTGCTTTCTGACTTCGTCCCACTGCTGGTGCGCGCGAAGGCCCGCGCTGTAGAGTTGATTGGGGACTCCCTCGATTGTCACCTCTACCTTTGTGATTTTGGGGTTATAGAATTTGTCGGTTTTTCTAACCCCGAGCTCGAACCGACGCTCCTCGAACAGCATCAGTATACCTTTCATCGTGCAGGCGGGTACGTTGACACTAATATTCCACAATGTGTCGCTTTTGTCTTTCGTCATCTTGCGATGGCGAAGAACTCGGTCGTAAAGTATGGCAACGCGCCCGGCGTACTGTGTTCTGATCAATCGCGCGAGTTCGGGCATCGTGACCATGTCGTACTCCAGTGAAACATTGTCGATCGTATACGTCGATGCCATGTCGGTGGCTATGAGAACTCGGTCGTAGTCGTTGAACCTTAGTTCGTATTCGAGACGGTCAGCCAAAACGCTCTGATAGTAGAGCATGTGACTCTCCAGCAACTCAAAGTCGAGCGGGATGTAGAAGCGGTTGCAGTAAGCGGCCGCGATCGCGTTGTCGCTCGCGTCGTTATCTGCCTTGTTACCAGCCCCGATTCTAAGTCTGGTTACGTTCTTATTTTTGCCCCGTCTTCCACAGGTCATGATAACAATGGTAGACGTCGCTGTCGTCGATCGACATCACCTCATTACCAGAAATCTTGATCATGGTCTTCTTGACAATGGCGCGACCCAGGTTCTGAACGACGGTTCGGTCCACGTCTGTCGAGGTCAGCGAAATAGTGAAAGCGAGGCGAACATTCCCCGGCATAATGACGTCGCTAGCTCCGAGGTTGGGGAAGCTGACCAACAGCTGCTGGTTCTGGTCGATCGTCGATGGGTTGTTCGCAATAACGACGCTCTGTCTCACACCTTTCGCCCCAAGGGGCTCCCGCAGTCTGCGGTATGGATTGAGTTTGCGGCCATATTGACTTGAAAACATAGTTTCGATGAAATTAAATACTCTATTAAACCCGTATGTTGTTTTCTTTAATACATCGTTAAATATGGATGGTTACGATATTGGTATGGACGAAGTCGACCGAGACGATATCCGCGATGATGACATCGATGATGACATCGATGACGAAACGTCCTTCATAGTGAATCAACCTCCAATTCATGAATTGGAGGAAATAGGTGGCGCTGCCAACATCATTAGTCTAAGGCAGGGATTAATCGAGTCAACTGTAGACGACTACTACAACAGTTCGGCAGAAAAAGGTGTGGTCCCATCTGTCGGTCGCGACTACTCCAAGTTCGAATTGGATCTGCGTGGTAGGTTGCGACTAAAAGCATCAAATATCCCTATCATCAACATGAATACCGTAAATCCCCTATCGTTGAACACCATTGCCGGAAACCGGGGTGGTGGAGAAAAAATTAAGGAGCGAACTAGGATTCACGGATTGGAAACGTTGTAAAACAATTGTGCCGGCCCTCGCTGTAAAGACACTACAGTCTACCGACGAAATGATGGCAAAGACGGCCGCCACGATAGAAACGATCGAACTCAGCGAGCTCCCTTGAGTAGCCACCGACGCTATTCGCACAATGGAGATCAACGAAAACGAAATAGATGGAATACTCAACCTCGACCAAGGGTCGAATGATGACCCGCCGTTACCTCTTCGCGAACTCCGGGGCCTCGATAGGGCTATGCAAACAGTCCGGGTGAATTGGTCCATAACCTCTCCAAACTCACGGCGCTGGATGAATATATCGCGCTAGAAGAAAGAAAACTTGGGGAAGCCGGTGACGATAGAGAATCTACCGAGCAGATCAACGAACGACTGCAAAAGTTGCGGGATGAAAGAGCAGCTCGCGAGGAGGCTGCCTCGACTAACCGTGAGGCTCTCCGCACCGAAATCAGTCGGATCCGCGAAACAATCTCGAGGGTTCTGCACAAGGAGACGACACTCCGTGAGCGACTTCGCACTCTGTTCAGAGAGCAGGGCGTCACGATAGCAAGCATCCTCGCAGCTCTCGGCATGACTATATCTACCATAGTTCTAGCTATCGAGCTGCTCGTAGGCGGTGCGGCGGCTGCACCAGCACCCACGCCAGCACCCGCGCCAGCACCCGCGCCAGCACCCGCGCCAACACCCGCACCAGCGCCAGCGCCAGCACCCGCGCCAGCACCCGCTCCAGCACCCGCACCAGCACCCGGTGGAGCTAAGGAGTGGGTAAAAAAACAACTAAAAGCCCTCGCAAATCTCCTGGCTGAATTAGCCGGAAAGGCGGCTGCCGCTCTGCCTGGGTTGATCGGGAGTGTCGTCTCCTACTTATTATCTATATTATCTAAAACGGCCGGATGGCTCGCCAAAAATACTTGGGCTTTAAACATGGCGATCGTCGGTCTTCTACTATTCTCCGCCCGAGAGTTCCTAAAACCAAAGCGCAAGTAGTACGATCACCACGAGGGCGACGACGAGCCCTACTTTCTCTTCCTCGTGGGTTGTACTTCCCGCTCCTGTTCCAATCCCATCGCGATTGGAAGAATTGGGGGAACTTGATGGTGCATCAAGTCCTTTTGGAACATGCCGTTCCTGAGCTGGAGCGGAGGTGGAACTTAACGAGACACTAGTTCCTGCTCCTGTTCCAATTCGTGAATTGGGGGAACTTGATGGTGTGCTTCGTGGTGGGGTGTGTGCTTGCACGGGTGCAGCCGCCGTCTTGGGGGTGCACTTGATGATACCCGCGTTCAGGTTCGCGTTGTAGCCGATTTTTTGATCGGCGGTGTCGATTACGATCTGATTATTGTAACTGTAAACTGGGTCGTCTCGTAGTATCATATTGATCGGCGCCAGATAAAGACCTGTTGTAAATGTATAGTTTACTGGGGTGCTGGCGTTCTGCAAAACGTCTTGATACCGCTTGATCGCATCCGGGAGGTCCACCGGTTTGTTTATTGCGTCCTCGACATTTACCAAGAACTGTTTTTGCGCGTCAAACACCGTCCCTTCTCCTATTATAGAACTGCGCGTTTGCCCCTTTGCGCCGAGGATGGCCCAGACGTATATGCGAATGGGGTCGTTCAGGCGGGTAACACCGGCCTGCGTAAACCCTAGACCGTCGTTCAATATAAAGGTTTCTATACCCTCTTGTACGTTTCTGTCTTGTAAAATATACTGTACGTGAGCCTTTGATGGTGATAACCATGTACAGTATTTGTAATCGCACGTGTGCCCTCTAGCCACTTCAGCCCCGAATGTCATGTTGGAGGTATTAAAGTTGTTTTCCGTCCAATTTACCGTGTTTCTGAATTGTGGTGGTGTTGGGTAACTCGGTGTATAACCCCCGACCGCCAACCCTGTAAAAGCAGGTTTCGTTCTGAAATTGTATGTCCCGTGCTCTAGACCCCTAAGATAAACGGTGCCCAGGCTGTTGCTGTTCGGGTATACTTTTTGTCTCAAATCCGAATCTTTTGAAACGTTAAATTCGTTACACAGTCTTTCGAACGCCCTACGGTCGTATGTGTTGGAAATAGGATTCCAGTCGTCGTCTTGAGGTAGTGGCATACCTAGTTCTTTGATAATCCTCCTAATAGTATAATACACATGACAGTTGTAGAAGCTACTGCTCAGCATGCTGTTACTGTCTTTTATGTGGTATCTGAAATAGACGCCACACCCGGTTGTGGCACACCACACGACAAAATTTAGTTGGTTCTGCCAGAACTGCATAGGGTTGTTGTTCCAGTTTGCTATGACATCCTGTGTAATGGTTTTAGGAAGTCTGTACTTTTCAAACATGTTAGGGAAATTGGTGTTGAAACCAGGCCCGAACTGACTCTTATTTGGGGGTGCACAACCTCACCAATGGTGTTATTTTGAGTGTATACACCACCAACTTTATAGTTTGCATTATAATTAAAGCTAAGTGCCTTGGTATCCATTGAAAGATAGTATGATGTTTGCTACTATCACTAATGTTCAAAAAGAGAGTTGTGAACTTCAGAACTCAGTCGACAACTGATGCGGAAAACGCCGGGTAGGCCTCAGATCAATCACCTTCATGGTTGGGTGGCAGAATGTAGGGAAGAGCGAATGGTTTGGCTATGTGAAGGATGGACAACAAGTAGGTGTAAAGCTGCATCCCGGACTGTGGAGTTTTAGACAGGTCAAATATTGTCTCACCTCAGAGCTTGACGGTATAGTCAACCTCACAGTATCGAAGGCTACCGGACTCGCAACTATGAACATCAGCCCAGACAGCCGGGTCAGGATCTCCCCGACGTTGGGCATTCGACTCGGTTTTAGAGAGACATACTCCGCAAATAAAGGTTTGTTTGCCCCGGGTGAGTACGTCGGTGATAACCCGGTGGACTTCGCTTTCACGAAAAATATCAGGGTACACCTGGATCGGGTGAACACATCGTACAACATGTTAGACGGATCTCCCAGCACATTACTGAAAACCGTGCAAGCCAGTGATTGTTTCTTTGGGGAGACTGTGACCTTAGACTTCCCACGTCCCGAGATAAAAGTTTTGGAATCGGGAAATATCCACGAATTTACGGTCTCTATTCTCGATGATCAAGCGAGAGAGTTGAAGAGCTATTACCCGATTTCGGTCGTCCTAGAAAATCCAATTGAGTATAGGTGCCCCCAATAATATTAATAATTTAATTTTATAATTTTCTTAAAATTAATTATTATGAGTATATACGGACCAGGTAGTTCTTCCCTTGCACGGGATTGGGTGACAGATATAAATTCAAAGAATTTGGAACCGGCAGAAGGGGGATTCACCCTAAAAGAGAGTGATTTTTTAACTACCGGAAAAACCAAGGCCCTGATCAATAAAACTATATCGGCGGCCACGGACGAGATTCACAAGAGTCTACTATCACAACTTAGAGTATATGCCCTGGCTGTGACTACACAAACTCGTGAAGAAACACATACATAACTAAACGAAGTAGGCGGAAAATAACCGAATTTCGGGAAGAGGCCCGGACGGGGATTGAGGAAGTCCGGACGGGTATTGAGAAAGTCCGATCAGATATACAGACGAACCTTACGGAAGCCTATGTGATGTCGCGCTCTGAGGACCAGACAGTACTTACTGAACTAGGTGGAAAAATAACAGAATTTCGGGAAGAGGCCCGGACGGGGATTGAGAAAATCCGATCAGACCACCAGACGGACCTTACGGAAGCGTATGAGATGTTGGGCTCTGAAACCCATACAGCGATTGCGCAAGTTGGTGAAGGATTGAGTGTAGTGGTTGAGCAGTTTAAGTTATTACGCAGCAGAAACCCCATCATCACAGTTTGGGCTGAGAAGAGGGGGCCATTAAATGAGGGGGCCTATGAATATTCATTTAGTGCCAAAGCGAGCAATAGATATGGGGGATACGTCATGACATCTCCAGGTACGGTTCGACGAATGGCGGTCTGTTCGGTTAATGCTAGTGGTAAACCTGTGGGCGCGGTCATCTCGCAGTGGATGGGGAAGAACGGGGGGATGGAGCCGCTAAACTCGCTGGACAGAGTTCAGGGGTGGTTTTGTTCCCCGGTGATGTTCCAATTAGACCTTCCGAAGGTAGTGTTATTAACTTTGTTACGCAAGTCGCTAGCCCAGCGAGTTCTTCCACTGTTGTGACATTGTTGATTGAAATAAATTTGTAAAATACCAATAATATGAACGAATCACCGCTTCCGAGCACGCTTCCAATACCAACAATGTTGGACCCCAATCGCTGATGATATTGGTTTTGGCGAAAGAAGTTCAGATTTTAGGTTGGACTATATCGTCGCGATGCAGGATATTCTAAAACAATAGGGGGAAACTCGGAGGGTAAATGCTAATAAATATAGACGAGCTGCAAATATAGTGGAGGGGATAAGCACCGTGCTGGCAGCAATTTCTATAATGGGTGGGGCCGGAACCGCTGCATTGTTATCTACAATCGTGGCAATTCTTATTGCCGCGGGTTTGAGTGGTGTAGCGACTGGGTCGGGATTGTCATGTATGGCGTTCAGAGTAGTGGGAAGGAAATTCGAAAATAAAAGTAGAAAGCACGACAGAATATCGGTTCTCGCGAGGTCTAAGAAATATAGCATCGACGTTATCGTGTCCAAAGCGTTGGCCGATAACAATATATCTGATGTCGAGTTCGAATCCGTGGTGGAGGAGATGTCTAGATATGAGGATTTAAAAAAAACTATTAGAACGAAAGCACGTGCCACCCTTCCCAAGATAGAGAATACTGATTGGGATAAATTTAGGTTAAAACTGGGTGATAAAATGGGAGGAAAAGTTACAACACCACCGTGAGTATGTCACCATACATTTCTATAAACCACAAACTGTCCAAGTAGGGAATAGTTTTTATTTCCACCCTCCACCATGGCTGCGGCTGCATCGGAGAACATAACAAATGTTCCCTACTACTACTGTGTGTGTTTAAATCAATACACACCGTGGCCTCGATAAGTTGAAATACACTGCAGCGGTCGGATAGGAACGCTGGTTAACGTTGATACAATATCGGTTTTATCTTTATAACTGACTTTCTGATTTGAATTATTACTAAACGATAATACTTGCGAGCACGTAATTCCTTGTTAACCAGTCGATGCGTAGCCTGGGTGCCACCGCATGGTGGACATAGCAGTGACTAGGATCTGGTATTACAATCTCCAATATAATTAGGACTACAATATCACTTTCTCATTCAATAACCACCACCAACTTTTTCTTGGTGGTGGGTGCTACAATACCGCTCAATAACAGCACAATGGTTGCTGTTATCATTTTGACTCCCTCTATATTGACCAGCATGTCGCATGTCAAATGAACACACGTGTTTGGCATTGACACACCAACATTCAGATATTTGTTCTTCCATACAATAACACACCATTTATTTCAGACGAGACCAATTTAAAAACTCAAAGTGTTGGCAGCCATCTCGATTTTAAATAAGTATCATCATTAAATATTCAAATGAAAGCTGGTTTTGATAACGCTGTGAAACTAATTTATTTTGCCTCCTCATCAATTTGTGATTGCCGTTAATTACTTCAAATGTAATTTCTTACGACAAGCAGTGAGTAAAGTGTAGACATGTTGACATTTGCCAGCCATCTTGGATTTCTATGGAATTTAGGCTATCACAAAATGTGTCACTGCCCGTCCAGATAATGGAACAAGGTGATGAAGTGTATATACACTAAACTTTATTGCAACGTAACTATAGTTTGATTGTGCTAGTGGTGGGTTGGCTTGGTGGGCGAACTTGTTATAATTTCGGTGGCCATCATCGATGTTGGTAGCAGTTTTTAACGACACTGCAATTTCCGATGTAAAATAAATTGAAACCATTGATTATCATTTTTGCATACCATTTTACAATGTGTAAATGCATATTTGCTTTGATTCTACAGGATTTTTAAAACTCGCAGAAGTCTGATAGGCAACTATGCTATTTGGCGGCCATATTTGATTGTTTACATACATTCCCAATTGCTACGTACTTATAAACAAGTTATCTTATTACATGTATATGTTACTCTTAGAACATAGTTCAACCATAAACGGACTTACTTCTGTTTTGCCAATAATTGATGTAGTTCGTGCATATTTAGTGTGGTGGGGAATGTACGTGCGTTTTGGCCGCCATATTTTAGGATGTTGGCGGTAAATTTGTATGAAAATGGTGAATTTGGATTCCAAGTAAATTATAATTACCGGCTGTCACGTTTTCAGTGCTTTTTCGACGCGAGTTTGCATTGTTGCTACTTGAATGTACTAAAACCTGCTAATTTTTAGCAGAAAATATTGTTGTTATGGGGGTCATGTTAAAGGTGCGACACTATAATTTAGTAGTGTATGTTGTTCTAGTCAAGTATATTCTCTAGTCAGTGGTGGGGCTCCGGCTCCATTCTTTATTTTCCTTATACTGCATTGTTTTACTTCATTGTATGTAACCTTCATATTTGGCCGCATTATCTGTATACCAGTGAAACAAGTTATGTCATAAGGAATATGCATATGCTCTACGTGCCGTTGTCTGCTCGTACACATGTTCGTATTCATCATACTGGACAAAGTCCATATTCGTTTTGCTAAGGTATAGTAAATCATAACAGTTCAATACAATGTTCATGTCCAAAACTAATTCAAGCTGGTATTGTTTTCAGCTTTCACCACATACGTGCACCATTCGCACGGAAACACGGGTGTATTAGAAGGCACCACGGTTTTATCTATATGTCACCGTGTGACCATACTATCTCATAATAATGTGTATTTTCTCATGTACATATTTCAATTATTCTATAAACTGCATTTTCATATGACCAGATAGGTTTCAAAACATAATTACTTGTTTGATTAAGATTAGTCGGCAAGTTGGATAATATCTACTCTGACTGCAAACTAATATAATATTGATAAGATCAGATGTCAAAAGCCCCTATGTTATCTAAGCATTGGTCACGGAGAATTTATTGTTTGCCAAATGCAATGTTTGACTATCAGGAAGCCTACTCTGTCAAAATGTCACAATATCACAATATCACAATACTGCTCAGATAAGAAAGATGGTTTTATTTATTGATGTATTGGCATGTGAGATTAAGACTCACTCTTGCTATATAATACGTTGCAAATTTTAGTAAAATCAGTTTTCCTTACCCCTGATTACAGTCAGGCGGTACTACAATAACTCAGGAGCAAAACGGATCTTGTGTTTGGATTATTGAGTTTTAATGTTGGATCAACATGTAACAGGGAAGTTGAAATTATTTTATAACATTACAATTTACAGAAGTAAACATACGTACCTACATGTAGAACATTACTATCAGAATACCAGCCATTATTTGCAAACTGGAACTGTATACAATATACCTATATGGAATAATATATTATCCCTACATATAAACTCATTGGAACTGTTTAACCTGTATGTATGTTCTGGACATCGATATCATTAAATTAGTGTGCTATCGTTTAAATCTGACTTCTAACTGCAACCTAATTTATACAATTTTATATTGTATACACACATCTTTTAACAGCGGCCATCTTTTAATTCGCGATGACCATCATTTAAGCAAAAATGAAAAGGCTTGACCCAATAACCATTACCGTGAAGTTTGGCCAATATCGGCTAAGAGGTTCACGAGAACAAGACGTTTGCAATATTTATTAAAATAACGACATTTTGACCTTTCGGCGGCCATCTTGGATGACATGACCATCCAATTTCGACAAAAAATGTACCAGAGCGATCGCCTCTTTGATACCTTCGATTTGATATAGACATGACCATATTCGGTCAAAAATAAAATGTGACCCCAATTTGACCACATTTTTGACCCCGGGGTCACCATTTTAACAACTTTGAAAGAGCATTGTACATCAATCATTTATAATATGTTTCGTCGAAATCCGGGTAGCGGTTCATGAGTAGAAGATTTTTTAAGAATTTGTGCCATTTTTAGACGGTGGCCATCTTGGATTATCGATGACCACTATTTTAACAAGTCTGAATAGGCTTAGCACATGGACCATACATTTTAAGTTTAGCTACCATGTACCAAGCGGTTCATGTGAAGAAGAATTTTGAAATCTCTAATAAAAGAACGACCTTTTTACCTTTCGGCGGCCATCCAGGACGACACAACCATCCAATTTCCACAATAAATGCACCAGAGTGATCGCATCGTTGATACCTTCGATTTGATATATGACATGACCATATTCAAACAAGAAATTTGACCGCAGGGGCCACGACCATTTTTAACACCGGTTTCACCATTTTAACAACTTTGAAAGAGCATTGTACATCGATCATTCCTACCAAGTTTTGTCGAAATCCGGTTGGCAGTTCTTGAGAAGAATATTTTTGAAGAATGTGTGCTATTTTTAGACGGCAGCCATCTTGGATTACGTAATGACGTAATTTTAACTATTTTGTAATCCCCTACCGAAGGACCATGACCTTGAAGTTTGGTCAATATAGGCCCAATGGTTACCAAGGAGAAGACGTTTGAAAATGTTCACGGACGACGGACGGACACATTGCGGTAACAATAGCTTCGCTCAGGTGAGCTAATACAATTGGACATTGAGTTCTTGTTGATTTGTGCAGATCGTGTGCATTCAATTATAGTAAAACACGCCAGTGACAGAGCTAAATGACGTACCGTGAGCTTATTATCAGCTAATATTTCAGAAAATCCGTCAATAAGGCACAAATGGGGCCCATTTCACTAACCTTCGTACGACTACGAAGTCCGTAAGTGCAAATTTGAAATCCACACTAATATGTGTTCTGACATTCGATTTTGGAAAACAGTTTTCGTGGATGTGAACCCATAGGTACAAAATGGTAGCTTTAGAAAAACACGTTAATGTGGGGAGCAAATTCATAGAAATCTTCGTACGAACATTTTTGTTGTAACAATGTTAAGTTTAGTGAAGCAGGCCCCTGCTTTGGAATATACTCCTATATAGTTGTTGTTCAAAAGAAATTGATTGTTGCACACTAATAAAGTCCCATTCAAAAGTATATCGCTGGCATGTACCGGCGACATGGTATTTTTTGTAATGGTAAGGTTTATTGGCTGAGGAGTGATCATAATACCCCCAAAAACGTCGCTTGATTCATGAACATATTTAATATCAGCAAGAGTTTCAAAGGTTCGAATCGAAATTCAATGCCCTATTTTTACATTTGACCTCCAGTGACCTTGACATTGGACTAGGCACATGGGTAGTGAACTCGGCATATGGTCGCATTCGTTTAGTAAATATAGAGCAGAAATAAAGTTTTACCTTTGACCTCTAAGTGGCACTGACCTCGGACATAGATACATGGGTTTTGAACACAAACATCGTCTCATCATGACAAGCACTTGTGGCAAATTATTTTAAAATCCATTTTCGGTTTAGAAGATAGAGCGGAAACAAAATTTGACCTTTGACCTCCAAGTGACATTGACCTTACACGTAGACATGTGGGTATTGAAAGCAACACATCATCACATCATGGCAAACAATGGTGGCAAATTATTTGAAAATGCATTAATTGCTTTAAAAGATAAAGAGCGGAAACAAAATTTCCAACCGACCGACCAAAGCATCAGAAACTTCGATATACTGTATTTATTCTAATAAACACCCCCATGGCTATGCAATTTGTGGGATCAAAATGTTGAAAATATGCTCAAACAATGTTTGAAATGGCTTTTGTAGGTGAAAATAACAGAGTTATACTACAAATATGGGAGTAGGGGAGGGGGGGGGGTGTTACTATTAGAGTGTGGGATACTATAGAGTGGGGGCTACTATTAGAATGAATACTGTAAATCTTCTCAAATTTTCTCCCACTAATAAGTAAACCTATGATTATACATAGGTGCAGTAACAAGAATTCCGCCACGGAAGTGGTGTCGTGCTTGCTGAGGCATTTTACCGTAACATGATCATGGGCATGTGCTAAAATAATAATCACAAAAACCATCAGAGAAATGCATGCTTAAACACGAAAAAGATAAAGGTTGAAGCAACTTTTTGACATAAGACATGGCTAAGTGTTTACACAACCATGTGAAGGTCAACAAGGTCGAGTGTCATGTTAATGGCGGCATGAGTGTGTTCCAAATGCTTACATGTATCAAGTGTCCAAATATTGAAACAATTCATCAAGTAACATTTATTTAATACGATGATGAAGAAACTTGTACAAACTTTTTGACGCAAAACAAAATGGCTAAGTGTTTCAGCAAAAATGTGAAGTTAAAAATATTGAAATATCGAAACAACCCATCAAAAATATTAAAAAGTTATACCATGATAAAGAATTTTTGTACAAACTTTTTGACATTTCGGACAACGACGGAACAAGCGGAAACTATAGTCGAGCCTTCTGCTAAAGCAGGCTCGACAAAATCTAGACAATGTTTATCTCAAATGTATAATTTTAAAGCAACTTACATTCATAGCCAAGCGTAGTGCTGTACTCAACAAAATCGTAGTCACATTTATAAAGTCCAGCATCATTTAAATCAACATCTAATATCATTAACGAAACAAAGCCTGCTCCAGTAGTACTCGTGTCTTCAGTGTATTTAGATGGGTTTGCTGTTGTTCCACTGTTCATGATAGTAGTACCAGCAGGACCAGTCCACACTCGACCAGCTGCATTGTACACACCAGTAAATGTCAACTTCAAACGTAAATCACTGCCACAATTAAGTCCAGCAGCATATGTTAAAGTTCTTTGACCTGAAATAAAATCAGATACAAATCTGTCATATTCAGTTGCTACACCATCTTTTCTACTAGACAGGGAGATAATTAGAAATGTATTTCCGCTATTACTGTATCAGGATACACAATTTGTAAAACAATCCTTCGCGTAAGAGTGAAGATATTACATGTTGGAGACTAACTTTTTGTGTTTCAGCGACAAAGGTCAAGGTCATGTTAAAAGGCGCGAGTGTGTAACAAATGTTTAGGTGATTGCAGTATTGAAGCAATCCTTCGCGTAATATAAAACAGAACTATCAAAGTTCCAGACCCAAGGACAAGAAGAGAAACACGCATCCAGAAAGCCGAACAATCTGAAACCGAAACAATGCCAGACATTCAAAATATTGAGAAAAAGTTCACAGAAAGCCAAACAAACAATACTGGCAATACACGATCAAATGAAGAAACTCAAACACAAAATTGACAATATCATATCAAAAGATGAACTAGAGTCAGTCATAAAAAAGCTAATTGACAATAAGATAGTAAATATTGCCACCAAAATTAAAGACGAAGTTTACCGATCGGTTTCACACAGAATCGATATTGTAGAAGGTGAGCTACATACCAGCAGGATTGAAATAAAAACCCTAACGAACAACATACAATCACTGAAGGAAAGTGTAAGCGACAAAAACGTGACAATAACCAAATTGAAGAAATAAATTGAAGGGACCAGACGCGGCAATTTAAAAAGGGCCGATGAACTTGAACAATACACGAGACGAAACAGTGTAAGGCCTAATGGACCGGGATTACCGCTGGAAAAGAATGAGGAAAAAGAGACCGCCGACCAAACGACCGAAGTCGTGATTAAAATGTTAAAATAAACAATGGGAATGACATTGGAAGGACGAGACATAGATATTGCACACCGGATTGGAGTACAAAGGCGTCAAGTGCCTCGACCAATCATAATAAAATTTGGGTCGCGAACTGAAAAAATCAAATCGTTAAAGGACAACACAAATAAAATTAAGGGGCACCGGAATATACATTCAGACTTGACTCAATTAAAGGCAAAAGTGTTGAAGGAAGCATTCGATAGTAGAGAGACAGAATCTGCTTGGAGTAGGGATGGGCATATATACATTAAACTTCAGGCGAATGGTAGAATAGAGCAGATAAAACCTGCCGATTATGAAGACTGGCTGCCGCGATAAACCATAATACATCACTGTCTTATGACTGCAAACTAAACATGACAGTAGCTTTGTGTGTGCTATACTTTTGAATTTTGCATACACAACACATGCAACTGTAACTTAAATAGTCAGTACCATTGAAGCTAATGACATGTTTTGTTTCCATGATTTTCAAGATCTGACTAACACGTATATATTAAAATCAAAATAATATACATGTCTACTAGTGTACAGATGTTGTCATCGATCACTGTGTAGAGTGATATGATGAAAATGGACAATGCTGTTTCATAAACTGTATGTCGCATTTCCTCAAATATTTGTCACTGCAAAATACAAAGGTAGTCACGACACGCATGGATATATTAATTATTATCCAGTGAACGGTGGGAAAATGAGCCCACAGACGCGATTGCTAGTATCGGCGCGTCATCACATGTACTATCACACTGTACACGAAAACCACAAAACCACACACAACATGTATATATTGATATTTTTAAATATTGCCTTATATGTCTGATCGCAGCATAGACGTATATTTGGGTTTTGGCGGTCCGTTGATTGAACCATATTGTGTGAACACATCAGGTGACAGACTGGTCACAAACACCACAGGTCAGGTTTATCCATTACCCCGTTTTTTTTCTGTACTGGTCACAGTCGCAGTAAATATTATTGTCCATACACAACATAATGTTTCTCCCAATCCAACAGTCTGGACTGCAGCTTATACCCTTGATGCTACCGAGTATATATATACGTTTATCTTTTTATCCATTGGAAAAGTTGCAGTCGCTTCATTTTTGATCCCCTACCCTTAACATTAAAACTCCCTATTTTGATGTCCATAGTATTATATTAGGTTTAGTTTTCATTTGATCAATCACATTACTACACTGACATATAGTTCAACGATCCAGCACAGACGAACACAAAGAGACAGGTAAGAATAGTGTTGCATCAGTAATAAATTGTGTAAAACAAGGGTCACCAAAGCACCCAGTATGTACTGCATGTATACGTGGCCTCCCGCCAAGAAAGACAACCATATGTTTTCGTCTAACATAAAATTATTATATTATCTTTTGCACGTGCACACATTATGGTAAGATTATATTTGTGCAGGTGTTTATACGATGTTTTCTTTGTTGATTAGCATAGAACCTGATCAGTCTGCGCGATTGCGCCGACTGATCTGGTGCTACACTCCTCGTCCTCAATGTTTAATCTCCTTTCCGAGCTGGTATGCCACATATACATTCATGCATAAAACGTAAAACGATGTATTGTGTCTGACTAGCAACACACAGTGAAACATTAAATGGTCAACAATAGAAAGATTTGTAATGGCAGATAAAAACATAGTTTGACAATTTTCAGTTAGAGATCATATGTCTTTTCTGGGTAGAAAACAACATGTTTAGATTTTGTGTTTGGGGCCACCTAAATCCTCTGTAAAAATTTGGCTTTTCTTCAAAATTGCCAATTCCATGATGTACAGTCCAGATATTTCACATACAAAAATTGATCAATGATATGCAATGAACAATCGACATATTTCAAATTTAACATGTTTACGCTAAGAAAATAAATGAAAATATTTAACTTCTACATTTGTGTTTGATTTGAAATCCATACACTTGCTATATATGGACAGAAGTTCTTTCAAACGTGGAGGTAAATCTCTCTGTGTTGTTGTATATTAATGTAATACAGTACTTTATCCTTAGTTTACAAGAATAAAAAAATACAAATTGTATAGTAAATTACATAGTAAAAATTACAAATTACATGCAGCGTCTGGTCCAGAATATTTCCATCTCAGCGACATTTAGACTGAGAAAGGAACACCGGAATGGGCTGTCAAAAGTGTAGTATGATAATGCCAATATACAACGTGCATTCATTATCACACTCGAAAAATTAAAGAGTCACGAAATCGTGTGAGGATATATTTCCAAGTATATATAGGCCGCCGGCTGAACAAATGGACCCTACTCATTTGCGGTAATTGGCACCGACAAAAATTATTTTTCATTTTGCACTCACACAGTATAATCTGGTTGTAATCGTTACTGGTGTCAATACTGTTAGTCTATTGATGAAATTACGAACAGCGTAGGCTACGCTGGTCGCATATGTCGGAAGGTCCTTTTTCGCAGCGGGGGTCCATATGCAACCAATGATAGTATTGATTGACATGTCTACTACAAACGTAACTATCCGATGTGTGCGCGTGCGTCTGTTGTGTTAGCCACCAGAAGCCGGCTCCCTCGTAGAGACGACGATTTATTGATGTATTTAGTGGGAATACTGACGTATGCTTATTGCACTTACAAACTTTTTTGATACACGTTTGTTTAAGGGAGACAACTCATGGTGGTCGCCACAGACAGACAGTCCATAACAATTTTCTATTTAAAAAGAAATATACTAGTAAGCTAGTTTCAAGATAGTTTGCGTATAATATATAAAGAAAGTGAGTATGGTATTTGTTTTATACAAGAGGCACACTTTACTATAAATGGCAAAGCTCAATGGGAAAGTGAATGGGGTGGTGACGCTTATTTTAGTGGTGAATTCTAATTAGACCAGGTTTAGATTATGAAACTATACATTATGAAAACATTATAACCGGTACAATTCAATCTCTTAAAATAACTGTATCTGGTAAGGAATAAACATTAATAAATATGTATTGGCCTAATGAAAACATTCAATTTTATCAAAATCTCGAGACATATATATAATATGTGGAACTAGATACTCTAATAATAGGCGGAGACTTCAATATTATTTTAGATCCTGACATATATAAGAACAATGGTTCAGCTGAGCCTAATAAAAAAACAAGAGAAAAAATAGTGTCAATCATGAACAAATATAAAAGAAAATTCACATGACATTCAAATACAAAACACCAATATTCTGCCGTTTAGACTACTTTTTAATATCTGAGAATATAATGAACCGAATAACGAAAAGCAAAATCACTACAGGTTACAAGTCAGATCATTCGATAGTATATGTATCTATACAAACACATTGCAAAGAAAGGGGCCTGGCTACTTTTAATTAAATAACAGTCTACTTTTCAAACCGGATTACCAACACATAATTAGACGTAGTATAACTACCATTACCGATATGAATCAAGATGCAAATTCAAATACATTATGGGAAATAATAAAAGGAACGATACGAAATTAAACATTAAAATATGCGTCAAATGAAAAGAAAAATAATTTAAAGTTGGAAAAAAAGTTAATGAAAAAATAGATCAGTTAGAAACGGAATACGCTAGAAATATCTCTAATGCTACGTTAACATAATTCAATTCTAAAAAAGAAAAGCTTGAAGACATTCATGAAAATAAATTGAAAGGGTGTATGCTACGATCAAAAGCGGAATATATAGAGGGTAACGAAAATAATACCAAACATTTTGCTAATTTGGAAAAGAAACGATCAGAAAATAAACTATAGTTTGTTTAAATGTAAATGAAACAAGAGTTGTCACAAGACAACGAAGCTCGCATGTTGGGAGCCTTCACTAAAACTTGGCACAGTTGTATAAACAAACATGAATATTATATAACTTGACCTTGGGTTAAGGGGTGTGCGGTTGACCTTGACATGGAGGTCAGTGGTGGAAGGTGGTTCGTGGATTTTCTATAGCATGATATAGCATATTAAGATAAATGCATGTATGAAATATCCATGTACTCCCTGAAAACAGAAGTAAAACAAAATTTAACACAACGTTAAGTTTATGAACGCACTAAGTTGGTGATTTTCTACAGCATGATACCTATTCACATGAGGAATGCATGTATGAATGTGCTAAGTTTGTGACCTTGACCTTGGGGAAAGGGGTGGGTGGGTGGGTCATGCTGTAACACAATAGAAAGAAACATCAGAATGCATGTATGAAATATCAAGGCGTTCTCTGTAAAAAACAGAAGTTATAAAAAGACATTTACTTCAACGTTAAGTTTATGATGTTGATCTTGGGGAAAGGGGTGGGGTGGGTCATGGATTTGCTGTCGCACAATAGAGGACGATCAGATGAATGCATGTATGAAATATCAAAGCGTTCCCTGTAAAGGAACATAAGCTACACAACATTTACCCCAACATTAAGTTTATGAACATGGTAAGTTTGTGACCTAGAACTTGGCTTAAGGGTTTGGTGGTGGGTTGTGGGTTTGTTGCAGCATGATAGAGGGTCATCTTAGGAATGCATGTATGCAATATCAAGGCGTTCCATGAAAGAACACAGATGTTATAAGACATCTACCCCAACGTTAAGTTTATGAATGTGCTAAATTTGTGACCTTGACCTTTGGGAAAGGGGTGGGGGCGGGACATGGATTTGCTATAGCACGATAGTGTATCATCAGATGAATGTATTTATAAAATACCAAGGGGTTCCCTGTAAAGAAACAGAAGTTATAAAAATACATTTACTCCAACTTTAAGTTTATGATGTTGAAAGGGATGGGGTGGGTCATGGATTTGCTGTAGCACAATAGAGGATCATCAGATGAATGCATGTATGAAATAACAAAGCGTTCCCTGTATAGAAACAGAAGTTACACAACATTTACCACAATGTTAAGTTTATCAACATGCTAAGTTTGTGAACATTACCTTGGGGTAAGGGTTGGGTGTTGGGTTGCAGATTTGCAAGAGCAAGGGTCATCTGAGGAATGCATGTATGAACGATCAAGGCGTTCCATGAAAGGAAACACATTTTATAAGACATGTACCACAACGTTAAGTTTATGAATGTGCTAAGTCTGTGACCTTGACATTGGGGAAAGGTGTGGGGGTGGGTCATGGATTTGCTATAGCACGATAGAGTATCATCAGATGAATGTATGTATGAAATATCAAGGCGTTCCATGAAAGGAAACAAATGTTAAAATACATTTTCACCAACGTTAAGATTATGAATGTGGTAAGTTGTGACATTGACCTTGGGGAAAGGGATGGGGTGTCATGGATTTGCCATAGCACGATAGAGTATCATCAGATGAATGTATGTATGAAATATGAAGGAGTTCCATGTAAACAAACCGAAGCTACACAACATATTCCCCAACGTTAAGTTTCAAAACATGCTAAGTTTGTGACCTTGACCTTGGGGTAATGGTTGGGTGCTGGGTAGTGGCTTTGCTACTGCACGATAGAGGGTCATCTGATGAAGGCATGTATGACATATAAAGGCGTTCCATGAAAGGAAACAGACGTAATAAGACATTTATCCCAAACGTTAAGTTTATGAATGTGCTAAGTTTGTGACCTTGACCTTGGGGAAAGGGGGGGGGGGGGTGGGTCATGGATTTGCTACAACACGATAGGGTATGATCAGATGAATGCATGAATGAAATATGAAGGCGTTACCTGTAAACAAACAGAAGTTACACAACATTTACCGCCAACGTTAAGTTTATGAAATATAAATGAAATATTTTGATGGGATTATTTGTTGGTGTTTGGGGTGTACAGATTACTTCTGTATAACGAGTTAAAATTAATATATATGTGTATTACAACATATACATGTATGTATATCGTAGTTGTATATATTTGTGTTATGCAGGGTTTCTAAAATTTATCGTTTATCAGTTTATCGGTTCTGGACCGATTTTTGAGATTTGAAAACTAGTCTTAACAAGAATTCCGCGGAATCAAATGTATCGCCTTGTTCCGCCTTGAACTTCACCCTGGGGCAGGAGAATATTTTTTTTTTGATAATCGTATATTCATCTACATGTCATAGTAAATGGATGTATACAGTTTGATGACTGTAGCTGATAAGGTGTTGGAAGTAATGATCGTAACACGAAAACTTAACATTGAAAGTATTAAACAAATATAATTTGACGATAACCATGGGGACAGAGAAAAACAAATTAATAGTCCTATGTTCATCTACATATCATAGTAAAGGGATGTATACAGTTTGATGGATGTAGCTGATAAGGTATTAAAGTAATGATCTTAACACGAAAACTTAACATTGAAAATATTAACAAATATAGTTTGACCTTGACCCTGGAGACCCTGGGGCCCGCCAAACAATTGTTTAATAGTCCTATGTTCATGTACTTATCATAGTAAACGTATGTATACAGTTTGATGTCTGTAGCTGACAAGGTGTTGAAGTAATTACCGTAACACGAAACGTAACACGAAATCTTAACATTGAATGTATTAACAAATATAGTTTGACCTTGACCCTGAAGACCCTGGGGACGGCCATTTTTTTAATATTCCTATATTCATTTACTATCATAGTAAACGTATGTATAAAGTTTATTGACTGTAGCTGACAAGGTGTTGAAGTAATGACCGTAACACAAAACGCAACACGAAAACTTAACATTGAATGTATTAACAAATAGAGTTTGACCTTCACCCTGAACACACTGGTTAGGCCGAACGCTTGGTCGACAGATGCAACGAATATCCGTACGTTTTGGAACGCGCGGTAGTCAGATAAAATGGCCGAAAAGGAAGCAGTTTTTGAGGTAAGCGTTGTATTTATATTTATATTTATGATATATAAACGAATTCAGCCTCATGATTGGTCTTACGGAATGCCCCCAAGTATTCACCGTCTGCAAATACTTCTTTTCAAGCTGTGTAAGTGGAATTGATGGAGAAATGCAAAACAAAGTTTGGGTTGTCAACAACAAAACTTGGAATTTTTTTTCAAAGTAGCACAAAATGAAATGTCTCTGTTTCCACAGAAGTAGTGGAATAATGAATAAAACATACAATTAAGACCAACCCGCAAAATTGGCACATACACGTGTACCATTTCCAATAATACGCATCTGACAACACGAACGTCGGATAAGAATGACCTTGTTTGAAAAATAAACTGTAAATTTTTGCCGAAAGACATAATATTCGTCGGCAACATATGCGTTGCATGTCAATCGGCATTGCCCATCGTTGCAGTAAAAAAATGGGAAGATTCTGCATCCAATGTGTTGTTGTGTCGGCAGGTGTCTCAAATTGTATGTCTCTACATGTATTCAATGATTTCCAATGTCGGGGGTCACATATGTGTACGATAAATTGGCATACAGGGCCATTTTGTGCTACTTTGAAAAACAAATCCAAGTTTTGTTGTTGACAACCCAAACTCTATTTTGCATTTCTCCATCAATTCCACTTACACAGCTTCAAAAGCAGTATTTGCAGACGGCGGATACTTGGGGGCATTCCGTAAGACCAATCATGAGGCTGAATTCGTTTATATATCATAAATATAAATATAAATACAACGCTTACCTCAAAAACTGCTTCCGTTTCGGCCATTTTATCTGACTACCGCGCGTTCCAAAGCGTACGGATATTCGTTGCATCTGTCGACCAAGCGTTCGGCCTAACCAGTGTGCTGAAGAGCCTGGGGCCCGCCAAAATTTGTTTAATAGTCCTATGTTTATGTACATATCATAGTAAACGTATGCGTAAAGTTTGATGACTGTAGCTGACAAGGTGTTTAAATAATGACCGTAACACGAAAACTTAACATTGAATGATGACGCCGCCGACGCCGCCGACGACGCCGACGACGCCGGAAAAGCAAAACCTATGTCTCGCTTTCCGCTTCGCAGGCGAGACAAAAATAGGTCCGCGAAAAATTACCTATTTGCTGCTATTTCCGTATTAGTCCATGAGCAAGATATACCCCCCACCCCCGAGCATCCCCCACAGCTCCTCCGCGAGTGGTATCAATTTGTTCAGGAGACATATCTGATTGATATTAAACATGTTAACAATGAATAAGTTGGGATGAACTAGGAATAGCGGCCATTGTTCAAAGTTTTTCAAAATGAATACATTTTCAATTTTACGATACAGAAACAATTTAAAACTGAGGATTGTGAAGTACAGTATCACAGTGCATATACATGTGTGTTCAATACAGTAATTCGTCAGTAATTCATCACTGTACTCCGCACCACCGCCGGGGACACAAAACAATGATCCCCCACGCACACCAGCCATCTAAATTTGGCGTCCTAAAAGTTCCGGTCTATATCCCACAATGGGAACAATGTGTATCACCACCACCACCAGTGTTTGTCTATGACTACACTACATCACCCCCACGACCACCACTTCTGTCTATAACGCATGATGACTTGGGCGACTGATCAAGCGCTAAACTAGACCTGGTGCAATGGCCGACTGATCAAGTGCTATCCTAGTCTTGGTGCGATGGCCGATTGATCAAGTTCTAAACTAGTCGTGGTGCGATGGCCGACTGATCAAGTTCTAAACTTGTCCTGGTGCGATGGCCGCTGATCGAGTGCTATACTAGTCCTGGTGCGATGGCCGACTGATCAAGTGCTAAAGTAGTCCTGGTGTGATGGCCGACTGATCAAGTTCTAAATTAGTCCTGGTGTGATGGCCGACTGATTGAGTGCTATACTAGTCCTGGTGGGTGCGATGGCCGACTGATCAAGTGCTAAATTAGTCCTGGTGTGATGGCCGACTGATCAAGTGCTATACTCGGCATGGCCGACTGATCACGTGCTATACTGGGCATGGTGAGATGACCAACTGATCAAGTGCTATACTGCGCATGGTGCAATGGGCGACTGATCAATCGCTATACTAGTTATGGTGCGATGGCAGACTGATCAAGTGCTCTACTAGTACTGGTGCGATGGCCGACTGATCAAGTGCTATACTCGGCATGGCCGACTGATCACGTGCTATACTTGGCATAGTGAGATGGTCAACTGATCAAGTGCTATACTGGGCATGTTGCAATGGGCGACTAATCAAGCGCTATACTAGTTATGGTGCGATGGCAGACTGATCAAGTGCTCTACTAGTCCCGGTGCGATGACAAACTGATCAAGGGCTAAACTAGTCCTGGTGCGATGGCCGACTGATCAAGTTATATACTAGTCCTGGTGCGATGGCTGACTGATCAACGACTACACTAGTCCTGGTGCGATGGCCGACTGATAAAGGGCTAAATTAGTCCTGGTGCGATGGCCTACTGATCAAGTTCTAAACTAGTACTGGTGCGATGGCCGACTGATCAAGTTCTATACTAGTCCTGGTGAGATGGTCGACTGATCAAGTTATAAACTAGTCCTGGTGCGATGGCCGACTGATCAAGTTCTAAACTTGTCCTGGAGCGATGGCCGACTGATCAAGTGCTAATCTAGTCCTGGTGCGATGGCCGACTGATCAAGTTCTAAACTAGTCCTTGTGCGATGGCCTACTGATCAAGTGCTAAACTAATCCTGGTGCGATGGTCGACTGATCAAGTGCTAAACTAGTCATGGTGCGATGGCCGACTGACCAAATTGCATGCCATAATAACTAGATGGCATGCATGTCGTGCCCGCCGAGGCATTTGATAGTACAAACAATGTTTTTATTGCAACAAAGCTTTAGCCCGTTGACGTAAAATCATGCCGCACCCGCCGAGGCTTTGATAGTATACCCAAAAACTTTAACTAAAAAACACTTTAACCAAAAACTTTATCCTGAATGCACACCAATGTGCCGACTATATCGCTTTGTCTGCAAGCGGGCCCAACACAAATTTTAAGGGAAATTTCAAAGAAATTTGACCGTGACATTGGGCACATATAAATAATAATGAAAATGTGGGTGACAAATACACAATATGTGAAGTTTCGAGTGAATTGGTGAAGCGGTTTCAGAGATATAGTGTTCTTAAAGGTACATGCCCACTCAGTAGAAACAAAATGTTCTTTATATCAGAGACATCATCTGAGACATTTTCGGGCAAAATGCACATTAATTCACCATTAATACACATATTTATTGGCATTATTATACATTTTATATCAGACGTAAATTTCCACACTGCTATCAGGGGCGATAACCGTGTTTCCTTAAAATGTTGCCAAGACATTACTATTTATTTTTTGATGTGCAATGATCATAATTCATAATCTGTCGAAAACATTATTTGTTCAGGGGATCAAATTTAATTATTATAAGTAATTAAAAAATATCATGCCCCATTTGCCTTTGAAAATAGCCTGATATCACCGCGTGTTTCTATCAGTGAAATAAACATTACTAAATTATTATATCCATATAACTGGCACTCGTAATGTTTAGAACTGGTGGAATAATGACACAATTATACACTTATTTAATTCCTACAAATAACTGAGAATACACACAACTTTAACTGAGTGGGTATGTATTTTTAATTAGCATAAATAATTAAAACATATCATGCCTCATTTGAATATGAAAATAGCTTGATACCACCGCTAGTCATTATCAGTCAAATAAAGATTACTAAATGCTTATATATGGATAGCGGGCACTCGTAATTTTTAGAACTGGTGTAATACTGACACAATTATACACTTATTTAGTTGCTATAAAAAACAGTTTGGGCCTACTGAGTGGGCATGTACCTTTAAAAACGTTAACCTTAAATCAAAAAAACTTTAACCGGACGCACGAAGTGACGTTCACATGGATGTACGTACGTATGTAGGCCAATGTGACAACTATATCGTACTGTCCACATGCAGGCATGTCAAAAATTTTGAGGTAAATTTCAAAGTAATGTGACCTTGATATTTTGCACAGGGGCTGCAGGGGTTGAGCATAGAATTAAAATGTGGATGATGATAAACACACATGTGAAGCTTCGAGTGAATTAGTTAAGCTGTTTCTGAGATATAGTGTTCTTAAAAACTTTAACCTACGGTAAATAAAAACCAGATGGCCATGGCCCGCATGTCGAGCCCACCGAGGCATTTGATGGTCTCGGAGTATATTTATTTGAAGTTTGAATTAAGGTATGTAAAAGCTTTAACGCAAATTTGAAAGTAGTTTGACCTTGATCTTGGGCATGTGGGTCGCAAGCGTTGGCTATAATATGAACATATCGATGATAATAAAGAATTCTCTGAAGTTTGAAGCAAATCTGAGTAAGTGTTGTGGAGATATAAGGTATGCAAAAACGTTAACACAAATTTCAAAGTAATTTGACCTTGACCTTGGGGCACAGTGGCCGCAAGAGTGGGACACAGAATGAATATATGGATAAGGACTAATAAGCATTTTATGTTTCAAGTCAATGTGACTTAGGATATGGTATTTAAAAACATACACCGATTTCGGACGGACTGACGCACGGACTGACGCACGGACGACATTGTGATCACTACGTCTCGCTTTCCGCAAGCAGGCTCGGCACAAAATCTATACCGCACTGTCCGCAGGCGGTCGCGACACAAATTGTCCAACCCATTTTTAAAGGTAAATGCCCACTCAGTAGGCTAAAAATGCTCTTTATGGGAATTAAATAAGTGTATAATTGTCACTATTCCACTAGTTATAAACATTACGAGTGCCCGCTATACAGATATAATTATTTGGTAATATTTATTTTACTGATAGTGATGCGCCGTGGTATCGGTATTTTCATGTGCAAATGGGGCATGATATTTTATAATTATTTTACTAATTAAATGCATCAACTAAACAAAACATTGACGGATTATAAAGTATGATCATTGCACATCAAAAAATAAATACAGAGAATAAATAGTAATGTCCGTTAACATTTTAAGGAAACACGGTTATCGTCCTTGATACCAATGTGGAAATTTTCTTCTGATATAAAATTTATAATAATGCCAAACAATACGTGGGTAATGGTAAATGATTGTTTACCTGGCCGGAAAATGTATCCGATGATGTATCTAACATAAAGAACATTTTGTGCCTCCTGAGTGGGCATGTACCTTTAACGCTAGCTCCGCACTGTTCCATGAGACCTATGCATGTGTTAAGTTTCATAACAAATATTGCAAAGGGTGTTCGCGTTATGCTCCGAACAAATCAGTGCGCGAAAAAACAAAGGGAGATAACTAAACTAGAAAATGTGTTCATAGAACACGGATACCCCACATATCGCTTTGATAGTAAGCAAGGAAAAATTCCAGTTTCCAAAAGGGAGAGATAATCCATGACACTGTGTTCTAATCAGCAATCGAAATAAACTTTCCGCATCTACTCATCATAAGGAAGCAACATATTAAATGTCAGTGCTGTAGCTATTACAAAAGTTTTACGAGTTACAAGGCAACATTTTCAAATTCTAATTCAAAAAGGGGGAAATAATCCATGACTCGGGGGTCGAATCCAAATAAACTTTGCAAATCTACTCATCATAAGGAAGCTACATACCAAGTTTCAGGTGTGTAGCTATTATGGTTTAAAATTTTTACGAGCTACAAGCCAAAATTGGAAAATTCTAACTTGAAAAGGGGGAGATAATCCATGACCATGGGGTCGAATCAAACATACATGTACCAAGTTTCAGGTCTGTAGCTATTACGGTTTAAAAGTTTTAAGAGTTACCAGGTTGATGACGGACGGAAGAACGGACAAGGGTAACACTAAATGCCCCCTCCACTATCGTGGTGGGGCATAAAAATTAGTGAGGCAAAAGTTGTCATATACAAGTAACTTACAGTTACAGATCAGACGATGAATGAACTTTAATTATGGTGTAGAATATTAAGTTATTCATTATGTTCAATAGTGCTGCTTTCACATGACGTGAAATTAAAACATGCATGACATGATCTGGAAGAATAACCACAGACCAAGCACACATATTCAGAATCACGTCTGTCGGTTCGTATCCAGCTCCGATTTCTGTCACCTGTCCACAAAATCCAGAATCCAACATTGTCGCAAATTTAATCCTCTATGTTGGTGTAAGTTAGAACAAAATGTCACTTAGTATATTATCCAATGCCGGTTGTAATCTCTGTTTTCTCTAAATAAATGCGTACAACAATCCCTGTAGCTGCTATCGTGATAAAACAATTTAAAGGTTCTGTAAGCCCCTCACATATTGACCTTAATATTCACCATTTTGATTCCAAGTACCAGAATAATGATGTTTCCATGCGCCGTCGTAGTGTTATCTGTCAGATTCCGTTGTTCATTTGATCAAATTGATGGACAAATTTGTGTCCGCTAATATCGCCAAGAGCATAATCTGTGACGTTGACTGTACTAATTTGGCATAACTTCTAGCTTGTGAATTTTTGGTTGAATGAAGTGATCACTATGGTGAATAAGTGTGTATTTGTGCCCGGTTTGCTCAGTAGGTAGAGCGATGGTGTGGTAAACCAGGATTCCGGGCTGGTGCGCATCTTTCTCACCCTGTGACATTTAGCGCCCAACGTAGTAATCCCGCATCGTCCGTACCGACAGTTATGGTGCACTCCGTAGGTTTCCCCTGCAAAGTACCAAATCACATCTCATTTGCACTTCAACTGTTAATTGCGACATATTTTCTGTATTTTTCAATTGAAAGAAATGTCAGTATTATACTTATTAATTTCTGTGTAATAAATACAGAAACATATGTCACAATTAACAGCTAAAGCGCCGCGAATGAGATCCGATTCGGTACTCTGCAGGAAAAACCTATGAAGCACCGTAACTCTGGGTAGGGACGATAATTCAGTATTCTGCAGTTACTTGCCGCAACTACTCCCAACGTGGAGTCGTGACTGATGAAGAAATGTTCCACAAATATGGAATTCTGGGTGGAAATATTTCTGCTCCAGTGACAATTGTTGCCCAACGAAGAACCGCGACTGCTAAGTACTCCCAAAATTGTACCCAAACATATCGAATTCGGAGACAAAAAATAAACATAGAATTCGAGGACGAATTTCAATTTGGCGGAGAAGAATGTCACAGTACGCAACTGACTATGGGGATGAAGTGTGTATGATCTGTGCCTTGTTAGCTTGCTCGGTAGAGCCATGGGCATGGTACGGTAAACATGAGGTCCCTGGTTCGAGTCCGGGCCGTTATTTATCTTTCTCACTCTGTGACACAAGTAAACCGTTTTATTTTAAAGAAATGGCTATCACCGGAATAAATATTATCTTCACAAAATTTAATTCGGGCCAATAGAAATCAACAGCCAGAACAGAACGTTTGCTGTAATATAAATCTAATTCCAAAATAATTTTTTTTTTTAAGATCAGATTTCGAAAATTAAAATATGCTTTTCTTTTAAAATTATTATCAATATGTTCACCATGTTATTATGGTTAATATGCAATTCAGTCTGTTTGCAGCTTGAAATTGAAAGACATTATTAAAAGTTGCGTTGATCTCAGAAATAGTCATGTCGACTATAGGATCGCGTCGAAATAATGTTAACAGAACAGGAAAACGTAATTTGATACCGACGAAACTGTAAACAAAACGCAAAATTGATGCTTAGTGCCATATTATACCATGTAAACCACACATTATAATTTGATTTTATATTAAAATAAATATATTGTGAGTATGGTGGTGTCTATTAATTTGTTCTTGATATTCGGAACTGCAGTGAAGACATTTTGTTTTGTCCAAGAAATTGTCAAGGTCAATGTTTCACTGTTTGTCTCGCAATAACCCGCCGATTTATATTTGCGCACCAACAAAACAGATCACCAATACCGCTGACTTCCTTGTCACTTTCAATTAGATGGATGGGATAAAATTGTGGATTGGAACACGGATACGTTTGTCAACTATTTCGATTTTATTGCCGCATTGGTCAAGCAGAGCGGTCAGCTGGTTTGACCGCAGAGTGCAGCGTAAAGCGGTCATTCTTTCGCAGTTTAAAGAAAAAAAGGAGCGTAAACTGCAATTAAAAGCGGAGCGCAGCGCTAACTGCGCTATAAGTATTTCAATTCCGCAACCAACTCTTTGGAACGCAGTCACATGATTGCAGTCCGATTGCGGTCCAATTGCAATTAATGGGAACGCGAATTGCAATCCTGCGCTCCAGGAATTGCAATTCGCCTGGCAAGAGAACCGCAGGCCACTCTGTACCAGTCTGGATGTGGATGTTGTAGCAGTGTGGTTCTAGTTGAGTGTTACTACCATGGTGATTGTAAGGTCCGGTTAGAACGACGGAATACTCTGGGACCCGACATTCTACCCGTATTATGATACTGGACGACAATCTTTTTGATCATATAGGGTTATGCAAATATGGATGTTATATTGTTTATGAGTATATATTAGACTGTGTGGAAATATGCATATATGTTTATGTAACTGTAAGACATTCATGTATGTATTACACGCCGTAGTTTATTGTCAAATCGGTTATGACGTGAAGGAATATGTGAGTGTAGACTCCATGAGTGCCGCAGGCAGGCAGTCAACAACGTGCCCAGGGACTCCGGCTACTATACAGGACATGGCATATGGTGTCTTGTAGTTCCTTGCCAGGCTAAAACAAAGGGGAGGGGGGTAGGGTGGCGCTGTCCGGGACGGTGCACAGGAGTCGAAAACAATTGACTTTGGGAGAGATATGTATTCATCCCGCATCCTACTGTACCCACATAGAGTAATGTAAAACAAAAATTCTGATATCTGTATCACCTTCACACCGTTGACGCATATTCAGCAACATATACAGGGAAGTACGATACAGAAATCAGTATTTTTCTAAGTAAAATTAGTTTCTGTGAGTACTTACCTGTATATAGTCAAACCCCTCCTCCAACCCCACAAGTTGGAGATGATTATTTCATCGCAAGAGGAGGTTTTACAGGTGGGCGCATGCGCTGTCGGTAGATGGGACAGGTGTAAGGTAGGGACTATATGCGTGGGTCAATACTTTTATTCTGGAATGGGTTAGCACAATTAGAAGCTATATAGCAACATTTGCAGATAAATCAAAAATTCTGATTGTATGCACATCCCATATATGTTCAGTTTGTGTTCGCTTTGCAGGGGCATATAGCTACATACCATATAATTCCATGTATTTATAATATCTCAATTGTATTAGAAAGTGACACATTTAAACCCGTGGTAACTTACCTAATACCTGTTCGATGACCACAAGTAGCAGGAGCAGGTAGAAAGATGTAGCCGGCATATTCTGTAATTCTGGAACAAAGAAAATAATTTCACTGCATACCTTATGTTATGATTAGGCGCAATGTCATGCCACATCACACATTGGACATATGATACCGGTAATGAGAAAATGCACATGTAAATATTTTCCTGAAAGAATAATAATGATGTCCAGAGTACCAGGGCCTGAACATTTCCACCCTAATGTTTTTTAATGATCATACTATCTAAATACAAAATCAAGAGAGAGTTTGCTTTTAACATACAAATGACACAGTATTATTTTTATGGACTACCTAGCTTCCATTACATGTGATTTTCGTTTCTGGAAAAAAGATACATACAGTGGCGTAGCCAAGCATACATGCGTACATGTAAAAACAAAACTAGAAAATATGTTAATAGATCACGGATGCCCTACATATCATTTGAAAGTAAACGAGGCAACGTTCCAAGTCAAAAAAGGGGGGATATTATCCATGGATCAGTGTCAAAGCAAAAACAGAAATTGACTGTGTGCATCTATACACCATACATTAGCTACATACCAAGCATCAAGCCTCCAGCTATTATGGTTTAGAAGTTATACAACTTACAAGGCAAAATTGTGAAATTCAAAGTTGAAAAGCGGCAGATAATCCATGATCCAGGGGTCGAATAATAAATTGAAATAAACTGTGCGCGTCTACTCACCATAAGGAAGATGCATACCAAGTTTCAGGTCAGTAGCTATTATGTTACAAGGCAAACTTGGGAAATAATCCATAATAAATAACCCGGGTGTCGAATACAAAATTGAAATAAACTGTCCAGATAAGCTTTGTGTCTAAAGCGTACTATACCCCCTGATTTCAAAATCATTGCGTATTTTACTTTCACAAATGGGTTTTTTACTTTCTTCATTACTAAATAGGGAACACATGATAAAAACAATATAACAACTGTTTGTTGTTTGCAGCTCAACTAAATGAATGTTCAACTTTCTGATTATGTTCACAACTCAATTTGAAAATCAATGCGTAATTTCACATTACTGTGCGTATTTTGTACTACCACTTTTGATAAAAAACAATTGCGTATTCAGCTAAAATAGTTGCGTAAAATACACCAATACGCACCTTATCTGGAGCTCTGAACTGTGTGCATCTAAGTATCTATAAGGAAGAGTAGCATAGACAAGGCTGGGTCTGGACCACCCTGATAAAAATAAAAAACAGGGTTATGGGCCACTTCCCCCCCCCCCCCACCCCCCCCCCCCCGGGGGCCCGCCGCCGCGCCCCCACATTCTTGCGGTTCTTGTTGCAAGGGGGTACAGAGTCAGATCGTCCTGTGTCGGAATTGTGGCAGGGACTCTATTTGCACTAGACTGATTACTGTAGAGAAGAGGGCCAGGAGACAACTCAAGCGGGTTATGAACGAACTTACTGCACTTCAAATACCCAATTAGAGAGATAGCACTGCACTTGGCATACCCATCCAGTATGGCTACTATGGATGAATACATAGAACAACTGATTGCAGAAATGCAGAAATGCAGGCACCCAAGCCTCCCCACGACGTCCCCACGACGTTGTAAACAACATCGTGGATGAGCCTATTCCCGATTCGCCGAAGAGGCGACTGCTGAAGCCCCTGATGCAAGGCGCTGTAAACAGCTACCTCCTTCCCCGAAACCTCGGCCAAGCATTCAGAGGAAACGGAAGGAGTTTGATACTATACCCCCTCAAGGGTACCAGAAGGAGATTCTTCAGCTATACGAAGAGGAGAACAAGACGGCTGAGTCTTCAGGAGGACCCCTTGGGTGATAGGGAAGTTTCTGAGGGGCTGGCAAATAGATGTCCCCCAGGGGCACCCCCTCGCCGCAGACCCAAGAGCCTTCCTAGAGAGCACCCAGATCCGCCAGAAACTTGTCGAAGAGATCCAAGCAATCAGTGGAGTCAAGTTTCAGCTTGCTTTAAAGATGCAGCTTCAGAAAGGCGGGCCAGATGGCGCTGATGAGTACACAGACGCTGTGCTCCGCCACAAGCAGGAGGTTGATGAGATCGATGAGGATCTGGACAGGCCTTACCACACCTTCTAGAAATTCTTGAAAAATGGACACAGAGAGGCTCGGGATGGGTTGTCGATGGAGTGATGACTCTGTGGTTAGACATTGCTCGCTATAGACATTGAGAGGAGGTTCCTATATCCCACTGCCTGCAGGAGCCAAGGTTCACGCTGGGCTTCGCAAATGGAGCTAAATGGCGCCAAATGCGCTAATAAATTGAATGTGGCACAATAAAACAAAATTTGGCGAAAGTAATGTCGCCGGTAACAAAATAGCAAAATTGACAAAAGTCTGTTTTTCCCAGGACACGGTCTCCGTGTGTGTATTGATAGTCCAGAATGTGTTTTCACTTGCGCCTACCAAGCACATTTCCATTGGAGAAAATCAATAACCAGTCCACCTGCGTGTAATTTTGACATAATCATGTCAAGTTTTAAGTGGCGGTCTGTATAAGTGGCGGTCTATTACTCTGTATACACTTTATTGGGAACATATTTGTTATGTATCATTAATAGGCGTGCGCCATAAACTGGTCAAGGGATTCTTTACAATGTTAATTCGTATCAGGCATACCATTTCTCAATCTCTGCATTTGACATCTTATCAACCTGGTCGACTGTGAGACTTCGCCCCAGACACTGCTCGGCCTGCCCCCCCCCCCCCCCCCTCCCCCCCCCCCAGCATCAACCAGTGCTGTTTCTGTCGTGCCGACAATCGTGCCGACAGTTCCAGCCGTGTCGGCAGTCGTGCCGACAGGCGTTCCGACAGTTCCAGCCGTGTCGGCAGTCGTACCGACAGTGGGCACGACTGTCTCTTCCATTAGCTGATCGAGAAGATTGTCGCAGTTCACTGTACTCTTGATCTATTCTGACTAACATATTGCCAAGCGCACCACCCGAAAATTCTGATCACCGTTGTGCTCGCAGCAAAGCTTGCAGCGGAGCAACACATTGATTCCCACATTGTTCAGCAGTTGTTCAGCATTTGATAACAATTGTTCAGCATTTGTTCAGCAATCGTTAACAATTGTTCAGCATTTGTAAACAATTGTTCAGCATTTGTTCAGCAGTTGTTAACAATTGTTCAGCATTTGTTAACAATTGTTCAGCATTTGTTCAGCAGTCGTTAACAATTGTTCAGCAGTTGCTAACGATCGCTAAGCATTGTCTAAGCTGCGCTTAACACTTTGTAAGCAGTTGGTTGATCAGTCTTTAACAGAAGCTTGGCGTGCTTAGTTTCCCAAAGCATCTGTCGAACATCCAGCCGCATAGGGATAACGTCGTTCTCTCGAAAGCAGCCATCGAATGAGTCTTGGTCCTTGCAGTGAAAGAGGGCTACCTATTTTATTTGCTCATGCAGATCCTTCCGGACGGCGTTGTACTTCTGAGTGGAGATCCATACGCTTTGCTCCGCATGCCGGTCCGAAAATGCGAGCTCAGAGAGCATGTCCTTCGTTTTGGTCATCGCTGCCTTGGCTCAGCAGTCGTCAATCACGTACAGGGTGGGCTCACCCTGAAATAGTTGGTAGATGACCCGCAGCCAATCGTGGAGCCTGTCACCGGCAGCGTAGACTTCAGGGTCATCCCAGATCAACTGGCGCCGTAAGTCTTGTTGTGCCGCAAAGTGGGACACAGGATCACAATATGTCGAAAGACATCGCGGTCAGGGCCCTCGAGCAAGTCCAGAATGAAGATCATTTTTCTGAATCCAGTCTACCCGCATATTATGTTCGAAGTGGGCGTCCTTCTTAAAATCCAGCGGATTTTTAGTAGATTGCTGAGACGAATCGGCCATCTTCGATGTTGAGTTGCGCATCTGTGATAATATACATGTATACGTTCAATGTGCCAGCTCCGTCCGCCTCTTTGGCTATCTGGATCGTCACACCCTCGCTCGCGTTCTCCACTTGGCGTCCACTACCGTGCTGTTGGTCGTCATCGTCGGTTCGCATGTCTAGCCATAGCGAGTACTTGGAAGTCTGCGAGAGAGACGTCCGAGAGCTGCAGGTCTTTGCCCACCGCGGAAAATTCTGGGCGCGCTTAGAGCTGGCAGCAAACTACTTGTTGGCTTCATCCCACTGCTGGTGTGTGCGAAGGCCCTGTGTGTAGAGCTGATTGGGGACTGCCTCAATCGTCACCTCGACCTTTGTGATTTTTGGGTTATAAAATGTGTCGTTTGTTCCCGAGGCGAACCGGCCCTCCTCAAACAGCATCAGTATGCCTTTCATAAAGCGGACTGGGGCGTTGATGTTAATATTCCACAATGTGTCGCTTTTGTGTTTCGTCATCTTGCGATGGCGAATAACTCAGTCATAAAGTATGGCAACGCACCCGGCGTACTGGGTTCAGATCAATGACGCGAGGTCAGGCATCGTGACCACGTCGTACTCCAGCGAAACATGTTCGATCGAATACGTTGATGCCATGTCAGTGGCTATGAGAACTCGGCCGTAGTCATTGGACATTAGTTCGTATTCAAGGCAGTATTTCAAAGCGCTCTGATAGTATAGCATGTGACTCTCCAGCAGCTCAAAGTCGAGTGGGATGTAGAAGCGGTTGCCGTACGCTGTCGTGATCGCGTTATCAACCTTGTCACCAGCCCCGATTCTAAGCCTGGTTACATTCCGATTTCGGCTGGTGTCAATACCCTGATATACCGCGTTTTCGCGCTCTTGCCCGGTCTTCCATAGGTTTTGGTAGCAATTGTTAGACGTCGATGTCGTCGATCGACATCACCTCATTACCAGGTTCTGAACGACAGTTCGGTCTGCGTCTGTGGACGTCAGTGAGATAGAGAAAACGACGCGGACAGTCCCCGGCACAATGACGTCGTTAGCTCCGAATTTGGGGAAGCGGGTCAAGAGCTGCTGGTTTTGGTCGATCGTCGAGGGGTTGTTCGTAATGACCACGATCTGTATCACGCCTTTTGCCCCGAGAGGCCTCCACAGTCTGCGGTATGGATTTAGTTTGCACCCGTATTGACTTGAAGACATCTTCGAACAATACTATTGAACCTGTCTGGTTTTCTGTTCCATACATCGGAACGATGGCTGGACACGACATTAACATGGACACATTCGATCACACTACGGGCGACCGTGAAGATTACCTCGATGATGATAACATCGAAGACGCTGTCGACGAAACGCCCTTCATAGAGACGCCAGGAGCGTCAGCCGAGGGCGACGAAAAAATAGGTGGCGCTACCTACACCGTTTCTCTAAGCCAGTAATTACTCGAGTCAGCTGTAAGTGACTACTACAACTATTGGGTAAAAACAAGTACGGTCCCATCTATTGGCCGTGACTACTCCAAGTTCAAATTGGATTGGTCCGGCAGGTTACGACTACAAGCATCAAATGTCCCGATCATCAACATTACTAGCGATTGCCAAATGATAAGGTACGAACTCGGATTCGTAGATTGAAAGAGTGGTAAAACAATAATGCCCACCCGTGCTGTAGAGGCCCTCCAGTATACCGACGGAACGATGGTGAAGACGGCCGCCGCGATAGAAAAGTCGAGCTCAGCGAGGTCCCGCGTGTAGCCACCGATGCATTCGCACAAGTGAGACTACGTTCTGCGAAAATGAGATAGACGAAATACTCAGCACGATGAATGACCCACCGTTAAACATTCGCGAACTCCGAGGACTGGATAAGGCTATGCAAACAGTCCGGGTCGAAATCGTCATGAACCTCTCCAAACTCACGGCACTGGATGAATATATCGCACTAGAAAAACAAAAAATAAAAGAAGCCCATGACGATAGCGAAGCTATCGAGTGGGTCACTGAACGCCTGCAGTCGTTGCGGGATGAAAGAGCTCACTTGGAGACTGCCTCGGCTAACCATGAGCCACTCAGCACACAAGTAAATCGGAACCGCGAAACAATCTCGCGGGTCCTGCACGAGGACACGACACTCGATGAGCATCTTCGCATGCTGTTCAGAAACCAGGGCGTCACAATAGTAAGCATCCTCACAGCGCTCGACTATATCGACCCTAGTTCTAGCTATCACAGGAGGCGACGATTGTACGGGGGCTGCGCCCACGCCATCACCCGCGCCAGCCGACGTAGCCAAATAGTGGGTAATAACGCAACTAAAAGCCTTCGCCAGTCTCCTGGCTAAATTACCAGGAATTAAGCGGCTGCCGCACTGCCTAGACCTATACTATGTGGTCTCGTCTCCTTATTGCTATCTATATTATCAAAAACGGCCGGATGGCTTGCCGAGAATGCTTGGGCTTTAATAATTGCGAACGCCGGTCTCCTACTATTCGCCGCCCAAGAGTTCCTTCGGAACAAGCTAAAACAAAAGCGCGAATAGTGTGATCGCCACGGGCGTGACGACGACCCCTACTTGTTCAGCCTCGTGGGCATCAGTTCCAGCAGTTGGAACAACGGCGGAACTTGCTGGGGTACTTTGCGCTGTGGCAGCACTTTGTACTGTTGCGGGTGCTTGCGGTTTTATGAAATCGGTTCCATGTGCGGTGCGCTTGATGATATCCACGTTCACGTTCCCGTAATGGCCGACCTTTTGTTGGGCGGTGGCGATTCCTATATGATTATTGTAAAAGTCAACGCGGTCGTCTCGTAGTATCATATTGCTCGACGCCATATACAGACCTATTCCAAATACATAGTCTACTGGGGTGCCGGCATACTGCAAAACATCTTGATACCGCTGGATCGCCGCCGGGAGGTCTACCAGAGATGAGATGGCGATGAGATGAGATATCGAACGCCGTTCCTGTGCCCAGTATAGCACTGTGCTTACGCCTGTGCGCCGAGGATGGCCCAGACGTATGTGCGAATGGAGTCGTTGAGGCAAGGAACCCCCGGCCTGCGTGAACCCCAGACCCTTACAGACCGTCAAGTGAGGGATTGGTCCAAAAAAATAGGAAAATAGGAATTCAGACGGTGAAAAAATAGGAATAAAATAGGAAAATATAGCCTAAAATAGGAATAAAATAGTACTTTAAGATGGCTACCCAACACATTGTATGGCCATCCTGACCTTTTACTTTACCGGACTCACTAGAGATTGTGTATAAATATCAAAACTTACACACATTTGAAAGTCATCTGAAAAGTTTTTTTCATAAGAAAATGACCAAGTATTTCAGCACCATTTTGAAGGTCACGAAGGTTAAGGCCATGTCCAAATATTAAAGCAATCCTTCAAGAACTATTGAAGATATTACATGATGGAGGTCGGAACGGAATATTTATATCGAAAACTAGAAAATGTGTTCATAGAATACGGATTCCCCGCATATCGCTTCCATAGTAAATGAGGCAAAATTCCAAGTCCAAAAGGGGGAGATAATCCATGGCTCAGTGTCAAAGAAAAAATAGAATTTCACTTTGTGCATCTTCACACCATAAATAGCTACATACCAAGATTCAAGCCTCCAGCTATTACGGTTAGAAGTTGCAAGGTAAATAAATAAAATTCTAAGTCGAAAAGGGTGAGATAATCCATGATCCGGGGGTCGAATCAACAATCAAAATCATCTTTGCGCATCTACTCACCATAAGGAAGCTACAGGTCTGTAGCTAGTACAGTTAATTGGGAAATTCAAGTCTAAAAGGGGATAACAATGGAGATAATCCATGACCGTGATTGAATTGTTTGTTTGTTTGTTGGTGTTTAACGGCCTATCAACAGCTAAGGCATGTCAGGCCAGGCAAATGGGTTCAATCCCATTTAAAACGCTGCAACCTATACATGTTTACTGATAAAATATAGCTTGGCTATATACATATATGTGCTGGATATAATATTGTGGATTCGCAAATAAGTTATGATGGTGGTACCAGAGACGAAGCTATGCATTTTCCATATTTATTGACATTGAATAACTCTAATTACACTTCATTACACTGCATTACATAATAGTTCAACTTATTGCCTGTACAGCGTAAAACATGCAGCTAGATCAGACTCCACGTACCATATAGCATCCAGGGATGGGGGGCATTTCACTAAACTTCGTACGACTAAAATGTTCGTAAGTGCAAAATTGTGATTGTCCGTAAATTTCGCATTAACTATGTATTTTTGTAAACAATTATTGGATTTACATTTATTGTCAATGAATGTAAATATATCAATTGAAATTTCCAGACGATCCTAAATTTTCCCTTACCAACATTTCAGTCGTGCGACGTTTAGTGAATCGACCCACAATAACGAAATAATACGCACATATCGTGTATACGTACACGTATATGTGGCTGTGACTTTAGAAATATGGCCTATGGGATGCGTGACCAGTGTAGCTCCTGATCAAATAGCACACTCATGTATTGCTGAAATGGCGAACAATGCAGATCCTGATAAGAATTAGCGGATGCAAGTCTGATCTGGATCTACACTGGTGGCAAGCACATTACGTCCCGTTTCTGCAGTCACAGCCACATATCCCATCAAACTTACGAAGCAATTGCCGTCGAAACCAAAGACGCTTTGTTATGAACTAAATCCTTTAACAATATTCTAGGAACATGTTGCCAACATGACCGAATTAAAATAAAAACGTTTATAAAACAAATAAATCGGTGAACACACAATATACACGTACTGTTTATGACACCATATACTAGTATATTAGAAGTTAACAGTTGTACACATATATTGTCTATTTCGATTCGATTATTTACATCGTATAAAGTGATGTACTAAAACAATATATACATACCGGTATTTCCATGCGCATACAACTACATGTATATAAAATCTTGAGGATATTGATCGTACTTCGGTTTGTCCATTGTTGTGATTGCCAAGTCGATGATCACATGACAATGTAATCCAAATCTTCCGGGTCCAAGCGTACTGTCTGTGTAAACTTTGGACAATTGCAATTTACTTATAAACATATGATATTATATGTAATAGCGTGCGTGATCAGATGATATGGTACTTACTGAACGAATTTACTGATTTCATAAGAAATCGGCTGTGCCGAGTTTCTCATGAAATTAGTCAACAAGCTTAATAAGTACATGTATAATGTTAAGTTAACACAAATGTTCATTCATGATTATTGCATAAGTACAGCACTATACATTGTGGTTGTACTGATACATTCGCGTGCTATTGTAGTCAATTACTTTAGTATATTGATGTATTATGATTTGGAATGCACTGTGTTAATACAGTGCGTGCTGCAATTATTTGAAACAAAGCATTGATTATATCATACTATTATGTTATGAATAATAGCACAATATATGAAATAGATATACAGATTATTTTGATCCTCTATAAGCATGAAGAGGACAATACAATGATAGAACATAAATACGTGTAAAATAGTTACAAACCTAATGGACAGTGATATACGTTTACGCATATCTACATGCTTCACACACGTGGTACATACGTTTACGCATATTTACATGCTTCACACACGTGGTACATACGTTTACGGATATGTATATGCTTCACACACGTGGTACATACGTTTACGCATATTTACATGCTTCAAAGACGTGGTACACGTAACCGTATGTCATTGTCCATTAGTTTTGTAAGTATTTTACACGTATTTATTCTGCACCGCAGCATTGTGAGCATGTGCCTGCTGCGTTACAGTCAGTATGCGTAAGACACTATGATGAGTATAAGTATAATGACAATGCAAAGTACATATAAGAAGAAGAACAACAATATTGTATTTGACTTAAACTATACAGTTTCTAGTCATGTAAATATGATGCTATTTTTATATAAACATATTAAACGATTCTAATTATTCTAACTTATTTGTCATGACATAATATCACAAGGCGCGCGATTATAAATATTTCAGATCACGCATCTCGTTCCTGCGACCGAAGTCGGGAAGCGAGATCAGCCTATATTGAGCCATGCTCAGGCACGACCAATCCCCCATCTCGACCCCGCGTCCACGTCCCGAGTACGTGCTCAGAAAGCTCTATAAGCGCGGGTCTAGCTCTTCGTGTTCTGAAATTAGGATATACTAATATAACATGTTGTAAGGAACGCGATTATAATATTTCCGATCACGCATCTTTCTAATTTCTAAAGTCGAGAAGCGAGATCAAACTGTGCTGAGCTGTGAGCTGTGCTTAGTCACGACCAATCACCCATCTCGACCTCACGTACACATCCCGAGTACGTGCTCAGAAAGCTCTATATGCGCGGGCCTAGCTCTTCGATGTATGTAATGAGGATGAACTATCTATTAAATGCCATAGTGATGGAATTACGCAAATTAAACGCTTGTTGTAAATATTTGCATAGTTTTGTAAATGTATGCTTCCTATAACATCCGCATTAACTTTTTGTTAGGAATCATATACAAATACGTTTCATACTGATATATTTGTACAACACTAACATTATATTTGTATCCATGTCACTATGCCACTTTTGTACGAATGAGTCTACTAGTCTTTGTTTAAACATGCTAAGCAATATCCTTGGTGTAACACGTTCAGGATCTTCCCACACATTACCAAAACCATACTCATTCAACAACTGTTTTAAGTTGGCTGTCCAGTGCAGCATACCGTTATTGCAGCCAACGAACTAGTGTAGATCCTGCACAATATGCAATTATCTGTATGTACGACATGTAGCCAATATTTGATAATACGAACATAGCGTATGATATAAAGCGAAAATCTGGCGAGCTCACCATAAATGCCACCGTTACTAGTACAGTGGAACCAAACCGGACCCCCTCTATACCGGTATTCGCGCTATGCCGAACATACGACCACGTCCCGAATATTCTGCTATATAAACACATTAGTTTTACCCCTCTATTCCGGAACCCCTCTACTCCGTAATCCGGGCGCCATTTCAAGTCCCAAAACCATATTTCAGCGTTAAAATAACCCCGGAAAACCGGAAACACGGTCACCTGTCAGGATGTCATCCAATAAATACACCGCGCCCAATTTCAATGTTGTTGTTTCAAGCGGGTCTCAAAATCACACCGTGTTTGCAATAGACTGGTTCCCGGTAGAATTGTTCAGCTCTGGTTCCCAAAATGCGGAGCCACGAGAATGAGACGATTTTAACGGAAGTGTTTTTTGAACGTCATAAGCGGCATTATAAAGTTAGGAATCTATTCAATACATGCGACCTAAATACGAGACATGTTTGCTGTTACGGAAATAAAATAATCGGCACATTATTTTTGAACCAACCGACCGATTAATTGAGATAATCTAATAAACTTAACGAGGCTGTAAACTCGTGACTGTAGCCTGTGGGCTATTGCGGCAGCTCGCGGTAACTACACAGCACACGCGAAATGTGTCATATGCTCTTTGCGACCAGTGTAGACCGTAGACATTGCGAATCTGCACTATTTACTATACCCCTTGCGAATCTGCACTATTTGCAATGTCAATAAAAAAAACACATTCTGGTCTTAACAGAGCGTTCCAGCTGATCGAGAAAGTTCCACAGTGGCACAAAATACTTAGGGGCCTTTATCCCATGTCATCTGCACTCTGTTTATTGGGAATTACACATGTCGACATGATAAAACACAACTGGGTAGCCGAGCCCCTTTAAGGTCTTTGTAATTTGGGGGTACAATTTCTTATTTGTCCATACAAATGGCAAGTTGGGAGTGCTTTAGAATCAGTCTCATTGGGACTTAACTTTTTCGGGTGGAGAAATATGAAAATACTCTATAAATTTACTATACTGGTGGCTGGTCCACAACTAAACTGTCACCTTGTCGTGTAGTTTTATAAAAAAAAAAATGGTTTTTATTTGTTTGTTTGTTTCCAATGAAAAAGTCATCATATCAATTCTCAGAATAAAAAGAAACTTGACATATTTATTGAAAAAATGTGTACATATGCTTTCAATATGGTAATAATGGTATATACTATACAAATCCAAGAGTTAATGATGGAAAACATACATTTCCTTAACTGGAAATAGAAAACCCCTGTAAACCGAAAACCCCTATAAACCGAACTTTTCAGTCTGTCCCCAGGGTGTTCGGTTTAGAGTGGTTCCACTGTAGAAGATTTCACATTCAGGATTAATTTTGAAAATTTGAAGTGCATCGTCTCAATAGCTTTATTTTTGGTGACTCCCCAGATTTCTCACACTTAATTGAGGATGGCAAGCACGAATGAATCAAACAACTGACATAGCGTACATGCCCACTCAGTAGGCACAATATGTTCTTTATAGGAATTAAATAAGTGTGTGATCATGTCACTATTCCACCAATTATAAAAATTACGTGTCCGCTATGCAGATATAATCATTTATAAATAATTAGTTTACTGATAGTGACTAGTGACGCGCGGTTGTATCAGACTATTTTCATAATGAAAAGAGGCATGACATTGTTTTAATTATTTATACTAATTAAATGCATCACCTGAACAAATAATATTTTCAACAGATTATATAGTATAATCATTGCACATCAAAACATAAATACAGATAATAAACAATAATGTATGTTAACATTGTAAGGATACACGGTTATTGCCCCTGATATCAGTGTGAAAATTTAAGTCTCATATAAAATGTATAATAATGCTAATCAATACGCGGGGTAATGGTGAATTAATGTTTACTTTTGCCAGAAAATGTCCCAGATGATGTCTCCGATATAAAAAAAACATTTTGTGCCTACTGAGTGGGCAGGTACCTGCTCACTCAGTAGGCACAAACTGCTCTTTATATCTGTAATGCACTTGTATTTATTTGAACTGGTGGAATAGTGACATAATAATACACTTATTTAATTCCTATAAAGAACATTGTGTTCCTACTCAGTGGGCATATACCTGTAACCTACACCGTTAATATTGTAAATGCCCTACGGGTATAGAAACCTACTGTTCACTGTACCGGATCTGTGCCGTGATGAGGAGTAGTCTGGTCCTCACGTAGACGGCATGGACTAATGTTGATAGGCACGCCCTGTATATGTTGGCAGCTGGCTAGGAACAGGGCATTGAAAGCAAGTGCAGATCCTGATTATTGTACATTGTGACACCGACATATTATGGTCTATTTGTTTTGCTGAAAATAGATACATGTAAGCAACTTCATGATTGATTTCAAACAGCTGCCATAGTAATGTACAGCAGGGTAATACTGCGGTGTTTTTATTATTATTTTCTTATATTTAATGGCAGGAATTGGCTCGAGGACCTTCCAAACACGTGCATGTGAGCCAAAAAATGGCAGGCCAATGACCGATGGCCCGTTTGTTTCCGAATTTACAAAAAAAAATGCCATACAGTCGAAATATGTGCATTAAATGAAGGAGGCAATGAGGAGGTCCATTTAACCTAGCTTGTTTAACCTAGCTGTTTTCGGGCCCAGCTGCTGTCGTTTCGCGGCTTATCGTTATATACGAGATGCTATTATACGAGTTCAGGTGTGGCGTTTATCTGTTACTATTTGGTTAGATTGGTAAGGAAATGGTCACGTACCATACCACCGGTCATGGTCCAAAATATTAAAGTTTGATTTCAGACGATGCAGAATACAGTCAATAATGTTTAATTAGAGTAATGCGGACGGCAAATTCCTGTCTAAACTGCATTATTCCGTGAGATGAATGGTGGGGAAACCGGAGTACCCGGTGAAACCACCTCCTCCGGCAAGTAATGACAACTTCACATGCGTCGGTGTAGAGGTGAATAGCTGTGATCGAACAGCTACCGGGGACCAATGCCGGCGCTTTACTGCCAGTCTAAATAACGGCATCAGCTATTGACACTCCGACACGCGTCGCTCACTCGTGCCCGGCGCCCGGCCACACCGCAACGACGTCCATTTTGGTTCTACAACATATATTTTAAAAGAAGAGAACATGTATGATTAAGGGTTAAACAGGAAGCGACTGTCTGCCATCATTAACCTCGACCTATATAGGGTGCTGTGGCCAGTATTGGAAGACCATTATTGGTCAGTGGGAGTTGCGGGTAGAGGGTACAAGTTGTGCTAGTCCATGCACATGGGGAGTCATCGGAATTGTGTATGGTACAGAGGGAGGGGTGGGCAGTGATATGTATATTTATTATATATTGTCGCACAGATTTGTTGTCATACTAGTCATAATATGTCATGCTTGGAGATTGGGGTTGCGTTATTTTATTTAGTTTAGCTTCATGTATTAGCCCACACGAGCCTGTACATATCGTCTCGTTAATTTCCTATGGTACTAATCCTCGATAAGGCAGTCCATACCAGAGAGACTTTCCCGGGCCAGTTACGATCGAGTACATACCCATTGGATGGGGGGGGGGGAGAGATCACTTGTCGTATGATTATATATACAGTCTGATACTAATATGTAATATACTTTTTCGGTATGTACACTTTACCCCAGTATCCTGTTCCCTTTATGTAATCTAATAAAACTAGGTGCATTTTGGCTTCACATTTCTTAGGAGGCGATTATCATGTGTTTTCAAAATAAATATAATAAACGTGGTTTGGCAGCATATGAGAATCGTCTCTCAAGACGAGTGTTACGTGTCCTGTTAGGGTCATGTTACAATCTCGCGTTTTCTGATTACTGCTGGTGAACACGTTTTGGTATTTGTTAGTCGTATATGCAAGAAGCCCGGTTTTGTCTGATCATCAAATGCACGTGCGGTTACCGACTGTGACGTGTGACAGTGTCGGAGAGTGAGACATCAAAGGTTACAAAGCGGTGTATAAAAGGTTAAGTCGTGTCGATCTGACCTTTGATACACGCCGACACGACATTAACGGAGATATCACGGCGCTATTTTCTCTTGTGGCGTGTATGTATACATATTGTATCTAGGTGATTGTTAATCAGGGAGCCAAGCTGGGATCTCGCTGTGGCGGCCATATTGGAAAATCCAAGATGGCCGTCATCCAAAATTAGGTGGTGTCATAACTTGAGAATCAAATGTAATGCAATCATAAATGAAACAACTTTATATTATGTTTTTATTATCAGTCAGGGGTGTAACTGATTTCAGTTACGTTCGAAATAACCTGATACATTTATTTCTTCTAGTTGTGTGAGAGTTGTCTCCCTTCCGTTATCAAATTATAGATAACGTGTATCAGTTATTTGTAGTATCTATCATTTCTAACTTTTTTTTTTTTTTTGTATTAAATGTTTTGTATTCTCTTTGCTACATGTACATGTACAAACACAAGATATACAAACAGTTCAATGAACAAAAGTACATATATATGTCAGTTCATACGCATGGCTACATTTCAATGAACAGTCTGAATAATAACGTATTGATGCTTGTCTACATGTAACATTAAGTATTTTAAATAAATAATAGGGTTTTTAGAGGGTGTTTGGGCAATGAGACTGTTATAGGTCTTGTATTTTTATGAAAAAATAAAATAAAAAATACGTGAAAAAAAGGTTATCAAAATGTTATAACAAAAATAAAATATAAGAATGGACGTTTATTACATGTTTTGTGCGGATATAGGTATATCGATACACATAGCAGGTGAATGTTTACGTATTCATTTCCATAAAGTCACTCCATTTTGAATGGAAAATATCTAGTTTATCCTTGATAGTGGCGATAGTCTCTTCTATTGTTATTGTTTGCTTCAGATATATTTTAAAACGGCCTATCGATGGTTGCGTTTCATCATATTTGCACTTAAAAATAAATATTTTGCTAGAAGAATTAAAAAGCTGATAAGCATTGTTTTATTTTTGCAGTCAACCCTCACGTTACAAAATGATATGTTTTCATATGTTAAATTACTGTTATAGTCTAACCTACTTGTTTGCAATAGCAGGTTTATATCCGACCAAAAAGGTTGTATGACGTTGCATTCCCAAAACATATGCTTATTAGAATCCACATTCATATGACAGAATTCACATAAGTTAGATGGTTTTAATTTGCATTTGAATAGAAAGGCATTGTTTGGAATTAATCTCATCAAATATTTGTACTGAAATGCTCTAATTTTTGTACTTATTGTGTTTTTATATGACAATGAAAAAATGTATTTCCATTCTATATCTTGTTTATTTAGTTCGTTTTCCCATTTGATTATATGTTTTTGTTGTGCTAATCTTGATTTTCTAATCTGTATATTATATACTATTTTATTTATATGCTTCGATGACAAACATAAATTTATTGCATACTTGGGCGTTTCATTAGTCAATGGCTCGGTTTTCAATTCTAGTTTCCATTAGGTTTTAATTTTACTTAATAATTTGTAATATTTCAAAAAATCTCCATTATTTATGTTATACATATTTTTCATATCGTCGAAGCTATAAAAGTATTTTATTCTAAAATCATATATGTGTTTTAAATACATAATACCTTTATCATACCATTCTTTATAGAATATAGTTATATTTCTTTCATTTTTTAGGTTTGAGTTATGCCACAACATTTCATGGGATATGTTAGCACATGAATGATTAAAATTGACTTTGCATCAAGATGTTAGTATATTGTTTAGGAACGTATATTGTTTTACAAGATGTTTGGTGTCATTTGAATTTAGATTGCTTTTAAATAGTATATCACCACCATATTTATTTAGTTCCTAATTGTATGCAAGTTTTAACTGATTCTGTTTACCCTTTAAACGTTTTATCCATGAACAATTAAGTCAATTGATAAATGCATGGATATTAATCATTTTCAATCCACAATTGTCATAGTTTTGAATTATAGTTGTTCGTGCTATTTTATCGGGTTTACAGTCCCAGAGAAAGTTATACATCAAATCATTGATGTGTTTGATTGTTTCTTCAGCGGGATTCTCAAGCACTGTTAATGGGTATATTAATTTAGGTAACGCGATGGTCTTTAAAACAGTTATTTTGCCAATTAATGTCAAGTTCCATTTTTCCCAGTTTATTAAACAGTTTTGAAATGACTTAATTTGTGGTATTAAGTTTAATTCATGTATCCGTGTTTTGTTGTTTGTGAATATTATTCCAAGGGTTGATGCATGGTCGTTTGACCAAGTGTATTGCTTGTTGTTACACCATGGACTTGGGCTATGTCTAAGCCCCCAGATTTTTAGTGCTGTGCATTTTGACTTATTTAGTTTTAGACCAGATATTAGTGCGAAAGTGTCTAGTGTATGTATTAGTTCATTAAATAATATTTCCGATCCATCCAGCGTAAAGCTTGCATCGTCTGCAAATAATGTTTGTTTTATTTCATTTTCACCTAAAAATAAACCTTTAATCTCTACATTTGCGTGTATTTGTCTAGATAAAAGTTATATGCAAATAATAAAAATATATGCTGATAGTGGACAACCTTGTCTGACATCTTTTTTAATAGTGAAAACAATTGATAGATTACCATTATTCGAAACACAACTTGTTGTATCTTTATAGAATAGAGATATCCATTGTATTAGTGAATTACCAAAGTTAAGATTGTTGAGACACTTACTTATAAATCTATGGCCTAAGCTGTCAAACGCTTTCTGGAAATCTGCAAAAAATATTAGACCTGGTGTATTGTTTTCATTTGCTTCATTTATTAGTTCCATATGTGTTCTTACATTTTCTCCTATATATCGACCTTTTAAAAAACCAGTTTGATTCATGTTTATTATTGTGTTTAATACCTTTTTTATTATATTACCTATAACTTTTGTTGCAATTTCATAGTCTACATTTAATAGCGAAATTGGCCTCCAATTATCGATTGAAAGTGTGTTTTTATCTTTGTTTGGCAGTAACGTAATGATTCCTTGTTTTTTTCATTTCAGTTAGAGATTCATTTTCGTATGAGTAATTAATCGAGTTTATGTAGTGCTTTTTTATGTCATTCCAGAATAGCTTGTACAAATCGGCAGTTAGACCATCTGATCCTGGGCTTTTCATGTTTTTCATTTCCTTTATTGCTGTTACACATTCATATTCATTAATGTAACTCTCACAAGACTGTTTTTCGTTTTCGTTTAGTTTGTGGTCAATGACGTTGAAAAATGTGTCGTTAGTGTGATTTATATTATTATCGTCTTCATAAATATGCGTATAATAATGTTGTACATGGTTTAGAATATCAGTTTGGTTGTTTTCCAGTGTCCCATTTATAATTAGTTGTTTAATTGTTTTTGCTTCACTTCTTTTCTTTTCAAAGTTTGTAAAATACTTCGTATTTTTTTCTGACCCTTCAACCCATTCAGCCTTTGATCTTAATAGTATGCCTTTAATCTTCTCGTTAATGATTTCACTAAGTTTATTTTTTTCGACATTTAATTCGTCTAATATATCTGGATTGTTTGGGGCATTTGCTAAGTTTTGTTCTAAATGTTTTATATTAAGTTATATTTCTTGTTCATTTGCTCTATCTTTCTTCTTCACCATACTTGAATATTTTATTGATTCATTTCTTACAGTTCCTTTTATTAGTTCCCACATAGTATTTGGGTTACAACCTACATTTTGATTTATTATTTCCTGAATTGAATGTTTTATTTTTTGTTTGTATTCTTCTTGTAGCAAAATACTGTTATTTACCTTAAAATATCCTGGTCCTCTTATTAGTTCGCATAAATTTAACTTTAGCAATACTGCTGAATGGTCAGACAAAAACCCAGGTAAGATATCACAATGTGTTACTGCATTTAGTAAATTAGCTGATATAAGAAAGTAGTCCAGTCTGCAGAATATTGGTGGTCTATGATTAGAATGCTAAGTCTGGATGTCTGAGTCTGTATATGTCATACAATTCATTATCACTTATAATGTCATTTATTCTTGTTGTTTTATTTGTATATCTTCTGCCATTTATCTTATCTAAATTGAAATCGATGACGTTGTTAAAATCGCCTCCCAATATTAGAGATTCGCTATTATTCTCAATCACTAAATGTTCCAATGTAGTAACAAAAATCTATATCTTCAATATTAGGTCCATAAATGTTTCTTAATGTTAGTTTTGTACTGGCTATACATATTTTTAGCAATTTCAGTTGTCCTGGAATTATATCTTTATATTCTATAATATTATATGAAGAGTTTAAATTGAGTAGAATTCCGATTCCTATACTATTTGAGCTGTTACCAGAAATAAATATTTCATTATCCCATTCGTTTTTCCATTGGTCTATACATCCATGTGTACAATGAAGCTCTTGTAGGAAGCAGACAGCAAATGTATTTTGTTTTAACCACGAAAATAGTTTTGTGCGTTTGGTTTTGTTCCCAAGCCCGTTTACATTGAAGCTACATAATTTCGAGTCCATTGGTTATGGTGTTTTTATATGTTTTATTATTTTCACAAACTACATGACATTCATACCTACTAGTATATTCACGTCCATTGAATATGGGTCTTTTCCATGAGGTATCATATGTAGGATTGTTAGCTTTATCTTTATATAGGCGGGGATATGATATATATGGAAAAGGTCGGTACGGTGAGGGTGTAGTAATATTTGAAATAGTTTCATTCGGATTGAGGAAAAGGCATTTTTTATTGACAACTTCCAAATTCAATAATAGTTGGCTTTCATTAACGATAATTGTGTGATGTCAATGTTTTGGACTATAATACGAAAGCTGACTGCGTGTTCCTCAATCAGGCTACACAGATGCGCATACTGATTGGGGCCCACATTGTCTGTCTACACTATATGTTCTCAAAAATATATATTAGGGTTGTGACACGCGACGCGTGTGTTACATGTATCTAACGCGTTGGAGAAATAATAGTAATCCATATTTAGCAACACATACTGGTTGGGTGATCGCTGAATGTACCAAGCTGTAAGGATAATTTTTGTATGACAAAAATGTAAAAAGAACACAGTGTCAGGAGGGCAGTGTAGAACCATAGCTGACTGCACTATTATCTCTGACATTTGAAAATAAACTTGGATTTCTACGCTTTGTAAAAATAAAATAAAAAATGTGTCTATCTGGCAGTGTAGAGCTCACTCACGATATTCACTCAGTTTCAGCTTACCTTGAGTGTCGACAATTTTATAATTAATACAATATCTGGTTCATGATTCAAGTAACAATATGAATTGAAAGTTGAGTTTCCAATTCCAAAGTAATATCAAATTTCTGAGTCAAGCAGAGTGGATTTCGATCTGAGTGCACGGTCGAGATTCGAAGACACACCGAGCTTTTCAAAACAAATCCATGACTTTTATTATAATTATGAACGGAAGATGTTTAAACAAACATATAAGTATTCTTTTTTATACCGCAGATACATTTCTGGCGTTTTGATTGGAAAGCTTGATGGGCAATATGAGCCCATATTGCTCGTCAAGCCAGTCAATATAGATCGAATAAAAAAATTGCGGCAGGTCTAGGCTGAGTCGAAAATGAAAATTTTGGAAATCACCCCCTATACAGAGTCATATGGATTGGTAATGACCTAACTAAGAAAATAATAGTTAGATTATACAGCTCAGTCCAGAAATTGCCAAAAGTTATTAACGAATTTCTAATCATTTATGTTTGGATGACGTTGGGTAGTATCTGCAACGTCATGATGTCGTGCCGTTTGGCGTCATATTTATATGACGTTAACAATACAGTTTGGAGTAATATCAATAATCTTCGGTATGACAAATACGTGATTGTGGTTCTACAAAGTCAACATCGTGCCATATTGCCCACCTGAAACCACATTCCACCTCGGCTACGCCTCGAATGAACATATATTCAGATAGAGGCAATACTACACAAAACCGATTGTGCAGAACCACAATAACTTAAAATATAAGCTGAGTTTTCTTTTATAATATTGACCTTTAACAATTATAATACACACACACATAAAGGCCAATATTATATGTAAGTCCGTTTCTGCGAATTTTTTTTTATTTACGCAAGTGCTAAAGTAGTCCTGGTGTGAGTGATGGCCGACTGATCAAGTGCTATACTCGGCATGGCCGACTGATCACGTGCTATACTGGGCATGGTGAGATGGCCAATTGATCAAGTGCTACACTCCCGCCTGCGATTCGTTTACCAAGAATTGCAATCCAGCGGTCCTTGAATTGCAATTCGTCCCCTCTGAAATTGCAGTATAATTGCGGTCCAATCGCGGTCCTGTTTTTGCGGTCATTCTTTCGCGACACCGTTTGTGCAGTCATTCTTTCGCTATTTGCGGTAAAAACTTACCGTATCATCGTATAGTACAGTTTGTTTACATTATACACACGTACTATACGAATATTATACAAAAACATACGATATCCGTTCGTATATACGATATATCCGTACTGATATGGTATGAATATACAGTGAGTCATCGTGCGGTTAAAATATACCTATGCACCGGTTCATTTCGCACGTAAACATCCGGTTTTCATTTCGATCATCTGCCACAATTTTAAGTTTTTAAAAATGAATTAATTTTCAGTTTTACGATACAGAAACAATTTAAAACTGAGGATTGTGAAGTACGGTATCACAGGGCATATCCATGTGTGTTCAATACAGAAATTCATCAGAAATTCATCATTGTACTCCGCACCACCGCCGGGGACACAAAACAATGATCCCCCACACACTCCAGCCATCTACATTTGGCGTCCTAAAAGTTCCGGTCTATATCCCACAGTGGGAACAATGCGTATCACCACCACCACCAGTTGTTATCTATGACTAAACTACACCCCCCCCCCCGACCACCAATTCTGTCTGTAACGCAGGATGACGTAGCCGACTAATCAAGTTCTAAACTAGTCCTGGTGCGATGGCCGACTGATCAAGTGCTATACTAGTCTTGGTGCGATGGCCGACTGATCAAGTTCTAAACTAGTCGTGGTGCGATGGCCGACTGATCAAGTTCTAAACTAGTCATGGTGCGATGGCCGACAGATCGAATGCTACACTAGTCCTGGTGCGATGGCCGACTGATCAGGGGCTAAACTAGTATCGGTGCGATGGCCGACTGATCAAGGGCTAAACTATTGCTGGTGCGATGGTCGACTGATCAAGTTCTAAACTAGTCGTGGTGCGATGGCCGACTTATCAAGTGCTATACTCGGCATGGCCGACTGATCACGTGCTATGCTGGGCATGGTGAGATGGCCAATTGATCATGTGCTATACTGGGCATGGTTCAATGGGCGACTGATCAAGCGCTATACTAGTTATGGTGCGATGGCAGACTGATCAAGTGCTCTACTAGTCCTGGTGCGATGGCCGACTGATCAAGTGCTATACTCGGCATGGCCGACTGATCACGTGCTATACTGGGCATGGTGAGATGGCCAACTGATCAAGTGCTATACTGGGCATAGTGCAATTGGCGACTAATCCAGCGCTATGCTACTTATGGTGCGATGGCAGACTGATCAAGTGCTATACTAGTCCTGGTGCGATGACCGACTGATCAAGGGGTAAACTAGTCCTGGTGCGATGGCCGACTGATCAAGCTATATACTAGTCCTGGTGCGATGACCGACTGATCAAGGGGTAAACTAGTCCTGGTGCGATGGCCGACTGATCAAGCTATATACTAGCCCTGGTGCGATGGCCGACTGATCAAGGGCTACACTAGTACAGGTGCGATGGCCGACTGATCAAGTGCTAATCTAGTCCTGGTGGCTGGTGCTATGGCTGACTGATCAATTTCTAAACTAGTCCTGGAGCGATGACCGACTGATCAAGTTCTAAACTAGTCCTGGTGCGATAGCCGACTGATCGAGTGCTATACATGTCCTGGTGAGATGGCCGACTGATCAAGGGCTAAACTAGTCCCGGTGGGATGGCCGACTGATCAAGTGCTATACTAGTCCTGGTGCGTTGGCCGACTGAACAAGTTATAAACTAGTCCTTGTGCGATGGCCGACTGATCAAGTGCTATACTAGTCCTTGTGAGATGGTCGACTTATCAAGTTATAAACTAGTCCTGGTGCGATGGCCGACTGATCAAGTTCTAAACTAGCCTAGGTGCGATGGCCTACTGATCAAGTACTAAACTAGTCCGGGTGCGATGGCCGACTGATCAAGTTCTAAACTAGCCTAGGTGCGATGGCCTACTGATCAAGTACTAAACTAGTCCGGGTGCGATGGCCGACTGATCAAGTGCTATGCTAGTCATGGTGCGATGGCCGACTGATCAAATCGCATGCCATAATAACTAGATGGCCATGGCCTGCATGTCGTGCCCGCCGAGGCATTTGATAGTACAATTTGTTTTATTGCAAAAAAGCTTTAGCCCGTTGACGTAAAAACATGCCGCACCCGCCGAGGCTTTGATAGTATACCCAGAAACTTTAACTAAAAAGCACTTTATCCTGAATGCACACCAATGTGCTAACTGTATCGCTCTGTCTACAAGCGGGCCCAACACAAACTTTAAAGGAAATTTCAAAGTAATTTGGCCATGACATTGTGCACATATAAATAATAATGAAAATGTGGGTGACCACCGTATGTGAAGTTTCGAGTGAATTGGTGAAGCGGTTTCAGAGATATAGTGTTCTTAAAGGTACATGCCCACTCGGTAGGCACAAAATGTTATTTATGTCAGAGACATCATCTGAGGCATTTTCGGGCAAAATAACCATTAATTCACCATTAATACACATATATATTGGCATTATTATACATTTTATATCAGACGTAAATTTCCACACTGCTATCAGGGGCGATAACCGTGTTTCCTTAAAATGTTACCAAGACTAGTAATTAAAAAATATCATGCCTCATTTGCCTATGAAAATAGCCTGATATCACCGCGTGTCGCTATCAGTGAAATAAACATTACTAAATGATTATATCCATATAACGGGTACTCGTAATGTTTAGAACTGGTGGAATAGTGACAAAATTATACACTTATTTAATTACTACAAATAACTGAGAACACACATAACTTTAATTGTTGTGCCTACTGAGTGGGTAAGTAGTATAAAGGGAGTCAAAATGATTACCACCTGCGGTGGTATCATTTATGACCCTTTATACTACCCCCACCACCCCCGAAAAATCAAAAAATTGGTTAACGAGGAAATTGTCCCCCACCACCCCCGAACAATCCAAAGATTGGACGTCATAAATACATCATGTATTTGTCACGTCCAATTGAACATATACAACTATACTAATAAAAAGCATTTATTTTTGTCTCGTTGTCATAAATACATCATGTATTTTTCACGTCCAATTGAACAGATAAATTGAATAGGTTATAATAAAATATTATAACAAAATGGATAATAAAATACGCAACGAATTGGAATTTTGTAATGACTTTTATGGAGAATTTTACGCTGTTTCTACAGTATTAAAACACGGTAAAATGACAATACTATGTTGTATCGAATACATGAAATATCAGCGTAATTTATTACGCTGCGATAAAAACGTTGCATTTCCAATATTAAACCGACAATTATGTCGCCGGTATAAGGATCAAATTTGTGTAATGAAGCGACTAAATAGGATCAATTGGATAGGAGAAACACTACCGAAATATTATCAAACTAATTTTATAAAACAGTTTAAAATCAAAATCAAAGATTCGTTTACGGATATGCGTTTCTACGATATCGCTTTTAACGAAGAAATTGGAAAATTATTAAAGAAATTGGAAATTATTAGAAGAAATTGGAAATTGAACAGAAAAAAAAAAAACTATTAGAGAAAATGGATAATACAATACAATTGGAATTGAAAATTTTTAATAACCGTGTTGAAGAACTTTACGAAGAATACGGGGGTTATAGTCCTATATATAAATTTTATAAAATGAGAACACTAGGCGATATCGAATACATAAAAACGTTGCATTTACAATATTATACCGACAATTATGTCAACTATACAAGAGGCAAATACAAACATTAAGACGGATAGTGCGTATCGGATATGAAACTAAGGTGTATTATATAAAATTGTTAAAACCAAACGATTCGTTTACGAATATACATTTCTACGATATCGCTTATAAAGAAATTGAAAAAATTATTATTGAACAGAACTAATTTATGTTATAATCACACCAAGCAGACGACAATGTTCCAATTACACGTGTTATGAACATGTAAATTAGGTGTCCCACCTTACACGTATATTAAGTGTCCATTTTATAGAGAGATTTACACAATTACGTCTTCCGGAATGGAAAATAAACACACTGTAATATATAATACACACACTGATATTGATAGCCTTATCGATGGTATGTAAACGGGCTATCAATTTACACAGGTGGTGTGTAACAGTTTATAAACACTTAGTGAGGGTTATATAGTTCACGAATTTCCGGGATGGTTCGTTATTTAATTAATTAATTTTAATAAAATTATTTAATTTAAAGCGGAACACCCCCTATTATATTAATTAATAAAATTATTTATAATATTTTCACCAACAAAGTTAGGTTTATATACGGGAAATAAACACAGTTCATTGTCGGGACGCCGGCACTAATATCTCAATAGTGAGATAGATTTCGCCACATGTATTCCACTCTGGCCGCTCTACACATTATAGCGGATGGAGGTAATGAAGGGGAGAGGTCCGCGGTATCGGTCCAATGATGGGGTGGTGGAGGCGCGGGTTCGAGCCTCGGTGAGACCTAAACTTTTTTATTTTTTTTTAAATTGTTTATTTATTATTAATAAATTGTTTACTGCACCAATATAATTAATTAATTATTTTTTATAAAATATCACAATGGTGCTGTAACATTTCCTCCGACTTTATTTCCAAGTTTTACCCTAAATTTATCCCAATCAGTACACTTAATTTTGGGCATGGTGGTGCGCGCCTTGATTCTTATATCATTTTTTAATTCTTCATATCTCCCCATTTCTTCCACCACGGATTCAAACTCTAAATTTGATATTTTCTTATCGGCCAACGCTTTGGACACCATAACGTCGATGCTATTTTTCTTAGACCTAGCGAGAACGGATATTCTATCATGTTTTCTACTTTTTTTCTCGAGTTTTCCACCCGCCGCCCTAATTACCATACACAGCAACCCAGAAACGGCCGACACCGCACATAAAATCCCCGCTACAGGAACCGTTATAATGGTGGATATAGTTGCAGCTGTCCCCGCCCCGCACAACACAGAAACACTTGCCAGAACCGTCTAGATGCTTCAGCTATGTTCACCGCGCGCTTATATTTGTTAGCGTGTCTTTTTCTATTTGCACATTCTCTAATTAAAATATCCTGCATAGCGACGATATTATTCAACCTAAAATCTGAACTTCTTTCGTTAATTGGATACAGTGTTGGCGGAGTGGTATTTAGAGTTGGATACAGTGTTGATGGATCGGTATTGACAATTGGAAGCGGTGATTCGTTCATATTTAAATTTTAGTTCAATATATTAGTATTTACACAATAAGTTCAATTAACAATGAGACAATAGTGGAAGAACTCTCTGGTTCACCGATTTTCGTAACAAAGTTAATAACACTACCTTGGGAAAGTCTAATTCGATCATCACCGGCAAACGAAACCACCGTCGAACTATCTCCAGAGATTTTAGTGACTCCAACCCCCCGTTCTTCCCCATCTACTACAATATTTATCGCGACCGCGCCCACAGGTTTACCACTACCATTAACCGAGCAGACCGCCATTCGGATAACTTCACCTGCAGCTGTCATAGTGTATCCCCCATATGTATTACTCGCTTTGGCACCGAACGAATATTCATAGTGCCCCACAACCAATGGGCCCCGCTTCTCAGCCCAAACTGTTATGACACGTTTCGGCGTTTTCATTGTTCGCACTATTCCGGCAAGCGCACTGTTTGCGTTATATGCCTCAGTACGAATCTTTTCAGAGGTATCCTCAAGAGCTTTGGTCGCGGCTATACGATCATGTTTCAGTTTATCGGTTATCTTTCGTCTAGTTCGGTAAGTGCCGCTTCTCTGCTGAGAGAGTCCTCTAAGCGCAACGCATCATAAGCCTCCGTAATGGTCGCCTGGTGGCCTTCTAGGACTTTCTCAACACCCGACCGGGCCTCTTTTTGAAATTCGGTTATTTTTCCGTCTAGTTCAGCAACCGCCGCTTCTCTGATGAGAGAGTCCTCTGAGCGCAACACCTCATAAGCCTTCGCAAGGGCTACCTTGTGGTCTTCTCGGGCTTTCTCAACACCCGACCGGGCCTCTTTTCGAAATTTGGTTATTTTCCCATCTAGTTCGGTAAGTGTCGCTTCTCTGTTGATAGAGTCCTCTAAGAGCAACACCCTATAAGCCTCCGTAATATCAGCCTGGTGGTCTTCTAGGGCTTTCTCAATACCCGTTCGGACTCCATCAAGATCCAACCGGGTCTCTTTTTGAAATTTGGTTATTTTTTCGTATAGGTCAGTAAGTGCCGCTTCTCTGTTGAGAGAGTCCTCTCCGCAATGCCCTCTTTGTGGTCTTCTCGGACCCCCTCAACCCCCGACCTGGTCTCTTTCAGAAATTCGGCTATTTTTTCGTCTAGTTCAGTAAGTGTCGCTTCTTTGCTGTGAGAGTTCTCTAAGCGCAACGCATCATAAACCTCCGCAAGGGCCTCCGCAAGGTTCGACTGGTGGTCTTCTCCGACTTTATCAATACCCGACCGGGTCTCTTTTAGAAATTTGGTTATTTTTTTATCTAGTTCAGTAAGTGCCGCTTCTCTGATGAGAGAGTCCTCTGAGCGCAACACCTCATAAGCCTTCATAAGGTCCGCCTGAGGGTCTTCTCGGGCTTTCTCAATACCCGACGTGGCCTCTTTTCGAAAATCGATTATTTTCCCGTCTAATTCAGCAAGTGTAGCTTCTTTGCTGAGAGAGTCTTCTAAGCGCAACGCATCATAAACCTCCGTAATGTCAGCCTGGCGGTCTTCTCGGGCTTTATCAATCCCCAACCGGGCCTCTTTTCTAAATTTGGTTATTTTTTTACCTAGTTCGTTTAGTTCCGTATGTGTTTCTTCACGACTTTGTGTATTCACAGCCAGGGCATATTCTCTAAGTTGTGATAGTAGACTCTTGTGAATCTCGTCCGTGGCCCTCGATATAGTTCTATTGATCAAGGCCTTTGTTTTTTGGGTAGTTAGTAAAAAGCGCCCTCTGTCGGGATGAATCCCCCTTCTGCCGGTTCCAAATTATTTGAATTTGTCACCCAATCGGAAGAACTACCTGGTCCGTATATACTCATAATATTGATAATATATATTACGAACATGCGTTTAATTCTAAATAATTAATTTGAAATTTCTAGGACGGCCGAAATCGGGTAATCGTTCTTCAACTCTCTCCCTTTATCATCAAGAATAGAAATCTTCAACTCGTGGATGTGTCCCGATTCCAAAACTTTCATCTCGGGGTGTGGGAAGTCTAAGGTCACAGTCTCGCCATAGAAACAGTCGCTGGCGGGCACAGTTTTCAGTAATGTGCTGGGGGTCCGTTCCGTCTACCGTGTTGTACGATGTGTTAACCCGATCAGGTGCACCCTGAGAGTTTTCGTGAAGGCGAAGTTACTGGGGTATCGCCGAGGTGATAACCCTCGGTGAAGACAAAGGTCCCCGGGACCAGTCGCCCTTCATCCTCATTGTAAGGGGTGCATATTTAAATCCTAACATTGAGGCCAACCCCGGAGTGATCTCTAATTTTTTATCAACGTCCAATGTCGCAATCCCCGTGGCTTTTGAGATTCCGAGAGTGACACTACTAGGTATATTCCTTGCGATTAAAGCTTGGAGATCTCCGAAACCCCAAAGGCCAGGAAGTAATGCGGCAGCTGATTCCCCAAAAGCTACGGGCATGATAGCCTCTACCCGTTCTATTCCTTGGATATCCTTGTACATTTCAATGTTTTTCCACCCAACCGTGAAGGTGATTGATCTAAGGCCTACCCGGCGTTTTCCGCAGCAGTTGTCTATTAATGTTTGAAGTTCACAACTCCCTTTTTGAACATTAGTTATAGTAGCAAACATAATAATATCTTTCAATGGATACCAAAGCATTTAGCTTTAACTCTAATGTAAAGTACGCGGTCGGAGGTAAATACACGCAAAAAGACGTTGTTAACCGCCTTGTACACCCAACCGTAACGGTTAGACCGGACAGTGGCTTTGCCACCAACTTCCCTAACATCTTTGAACAATATAGGCTGCCCAAGATTACTACGATGGAGGCGGTAAACGGGTGGAAAGCAACACCGATGCAGTTTTGGCAGAACCAAATAAATTTCGCTGTATGGTGCGCAACAGCCGGGTGTGGAGTTTCATATAAAGACCATCTGACATCCAAGAATGTCATGCTCCGAAGTGTCTACAACTTTCACGTGTATTATACTATTAGGAGGATTCTCAAAGAACTAGGTATTTCACTACCTCAAGACGACGCCTGGGATCCAATTTCCAACGCATACGACCGTATGGCCTTTGAAAGACTGTGTAACGAATTTATCGTTTCAAAAGACGCGGACTGGAGACAGAAAGCATTTCCTACCAGCACCGGCCTCGGGGACGTTCTCATTCACGGCCAGTCCGGGAATTGGACGCAGACTGATTTTAGACACGATCACTCCGGTGGCCACATCGTCAGTCGGAACGCCGGGAATTTTGACCCCGCGACTATGACTTTCGGGCCGGAAGTGTCTGGAGGTCGGCACTGTGGCGTGTTTTCTTGTAAAATGTTACCTCCGAAACGGGCTCACGTCGATTACGTACAGCAGGCTGCTGAGGTTCAGGACGCGTGGGGTACATTTATGTTAGATACGGGTCTAGGGTTCACGCAGGCCGGGGTTACCCGCGTCAACGACTCCATTCGCACGTACGTCTGGGCCATCCTCGGCGCACAGAAGCAAACTCGCAGTTCTATACTGGGCACGGGAACAGCGTTTGATGCACAAAAACAATTATTGGCACTTGTAGAGGACGCCATCTCAGCTAGGGTGGACCTGGAGAAGGCGATCCAGAATTATCAAGACGTTTTGCAGAATGCCACACCCCAGTAGACTATGTATTTGGAATAGGTCTTTATATGGCGCCGAGCAATATGATACTACGAGACGACCCGGTTGACGGTTATAATAATCATATCGTAATCGCCACCGCCAATCAAAAAATCGGCCACAACGGTAACGTGAACACGGATATCATCAAGCGCACCCCCAACATGATCGGGTTCAACAGTGGAACCGATTTCATAAAACACAAAATGGATACACCTCCCCCAATTCGTAAATCGAACCCAGTACCCCCAATTCGTAAATTGGATGCACCATCGAGTTCCATCAACAGACCAATCGCGATTGGAGAAACACCAATCAATCACAAATTGGGTGAAATTGGAAGCACAACACATGAGGAGGAGAAATTAGGGCTCGTCATCGCCCTCGTGGCGATCGGATTATTTACGCTTTGGTTGTAGGAACTCTCTGGCAGAGAATAATAGGAGACCGGCGATTGCCACGATTAAAGCCCAAGTATTATTGGCGAGCCATCCGACCGTTTTTGATAATATAGATAGCAAGTAAGAAACGATACTTCCGATCAGTCCAGGTAGTGCGGCAGCCAACTTTCCTGCTAATTTAGCCAGGAGATTGGCGAGGGCTTTTAGTTGTTTTTTTATCCATTCTTTTACCCCACCGGATGGTGCTGGTGCTGGTGCTGGAGCTGGTGCTGGAGCTGGTGCTGCACCAGCATTGACAGCTACAAATAGAGACGATATAGATAGAATTAGGGTCGATATAATCATGCTGAAAGCCGCGATGACGGTTATTATCGTGACGCCCTTCTCTCTGAACAGAGTGCGAATACGCGCACCGAGTGTAGTGTCCTCGTGCAGGACCCTCGAGATTGTTTCGCGGCTCCGACTTAATTGACCGGAAAGCGTCTCACGGTTAGTTGAGGCAGCCTCCAATCGAGCTTCTCTTCGTCCCGCAACGACCGCAGGAGTTTGTTGATCCGCTCGGTAGATTCTCTTATCGCCCCGTGCTTCCTTTATTTTTCTTTCTTCTAGAGCGATATGTTTGTCCAGCGCTGAGAGTTTGGAGAGGTTATTGACTAGTTCGCCCCGAGTTGTTTGCAGAACCTTATCGAGTCCCCGGAGTTCGCGAAGAGGTAACGGTGGGTCAAACTTCGTGCCGTTTATTTCGTTGACCGTGGTTTCAATCGTGTTAATAGCGTCGGTGGCTACGCGAGGGATCTCGCTGAGCTCGATCGTTTCTATAGTGGTGGCCGTCTTCTCCAGGGCTTCGTCGTAGACTGTAGGGTTTTTACCATTTTTGTAGGCAGCGGCGCCTGAATGTCGTCGAGCACTCCGACAGCTCGAGCGAAGATTGCTCCATATCGCTTCAATGAAGAGCGGCTGAGGAACTTGTTTGGGTGGTTCTTGTACGTCAGCAACTTCCAGGTATTGCCCCATTTAACCCACAGGTCTCCTCTTTTAGTGCTGCGAAACTCCAACGTGGCCTTGATGCCGCGTTTAGACACTATACTCTCCCACCGTTTCACCAGAGTTTTCGTTTCCTTGGTAGACGCCAGCTCATTCTTGGAGATCCCCTCAGGAATCTTGGCACCGCCCGCCCATGCCGGAGTTTTGGATTTGGCCTCCCACGTTTCGAAATGTGTACTCGCCTCGGGCGGGTACTCTATGAAGGACGTTTCGTCGAGCATATTATCGAAGTAGTCATCACCGTCCAAGCCCTCTCCGCGGCTATATGGATCTATATCATCAACATAATCATCATCATCTAGGTAATCTTCTCGGTCGCCCGTAGTGCGATCGAATTCGTCCATGCCAATATCGAGACCAGCCATCTTTAATAAGTATTATTATATTAAAGACAAAACAATACAGGTTTAATAGTTTCAATAAAATTAATTATGTCTTCGAGTCAATACGGTCGCACACTCAATCCATACCGCAGACTGCGTGAGCCCCTCGGGGCAAAAGGCGTGAGACAGAGTGTCGTTTTTACGAACAACCCATCGACGATCGACCAGAACCAGCAGCTCTTAGTCCGCTTCCCCAACCTCGGAACTCACGACGTCATTGTTCCGGGTACTGTTCGCCTCGCTTTCACTATTTCGATAACGTCGACGGACGCGGACCGAACCGTCGTTCAGAACCTGGGTCGCGCCATAGTCAAGAAGACCATGATAAAGATTTCTGGTAATGAGGTGATGTCGATCGATGACAGCGACGTCTACCATTGCTATCAGGACCTGTGGAAGACGGCACAAGAGCGTGAAAACGCTGTCTATCAGGGTATTGACACAAGCAAAAATAAGAATGTAACCAAACTTAGAATCGGGGCTGCTAACAAGGCAGATAACAACGCGAGTGACAACGCGGTCGCGGGCGCTTACGGCAACCGATTCTACATCCCGCTCGACTTTGAGTTGCTAGAGAGTCACATGCCCTACTATCAGAGTGCTTTGGCTGACCGCCTCGAATACGAACTAACGTTCAACGACTACGGCCGAGTTCTCATAGCCACCGACCAGTTATCGACGTATTACGATCGATAATGTTTCCCTGGAGTACGACATGGTCACGATGCCCGAACTCGCGCGATTGATCAGAACCCAGTACGCCGGGCGCGTTGCCATACTTTACGACCGAGTTCTTCGCCATCGCAAGATGCGAAAGACAAAAGCGACACATTGTGGAATATTAATGTCAACGTACCCGCCCGCTCGATGAAAGGTATACTGATGTTGTTCGAGGATGCTCGGTTTCGCGTTAGGTGCTAGAAAAACCGACAAATTCTATAACCCCAAAATCACGAAGGTAGATGGTTGACGAATCGAGGGAGTCCCCAATCAACTCTAGCAGCGCGGGCCTTCGCGCGCACCAGCAGTGGGATGAAGTAAGAAAAGCAGTTTTGCTGCCGGCTCTAAGCGCTCTCCGGAGGTTGCAGCAGTTGCCAAGACCTGCATCTCTCGGCCGTCTCCCTCGCGGAGTTCCTGAATACCAAATACGCGTTATGGCTAGGACATGCGAGCCAGTGACGAGGACCAAATACACGGTAGCGGACGCCAAGTTGAGAACGCTAGTGAGGGTGTGACGATCCAGATAATCAAAGAGGCGGACGGAGCCGGGCCATTGAACGTGTACTTATATATAATTACAGACGCACAACTCAACATCGAAGATGGTCGATACGTATCAGCGATCTACTGATTTAATAAAAAAAATCATCTAACGATTTATTAATACATAATTTTGAAAAAATTAAGAAATCTAGCAATCAATACCAATTCACGATTGGAGATGCCCACTCTGCCATAATATGTGGGCAGACAGGATGTGGAAAAAACGGTTTTCATCCTCGACTTGCTCGAGGAGTACTACCGCGATGCCTTTCGTCACATTGTGATCCTGTGTCCCACTGTACGGCACAACGATACTTATCAGCGGCGCCCGTGGATATGGACCGACCCTGAGGTATACGTTATTGACCCGGGTGATAGGCTTCACGATTGGTTGCGTGGTTTTATACCAATGATTCCAGGGTGAGCCCACCCTATATGTCATTGACGATTGCTCGGCCAAGGCGGCGATGACCAAAAAGAAGGACATGCTCTCCGAGCTCGCATTTTCTGGCCGCCATGCGAGGCAAAGCGTATGGATCTCCACTCAAAAATACAATGCCGTCCTCAAGGATCTGCGCGAGCAAACAAAATGGGTCGCCCTCTTTCACTGCAAGGACCGAGACTCATTCGATGACTGTCTTCGAGAGAATGACGTTATCCCAACGCGCGAGGAGCGCCTGGAGGTTCGACAGATGCTTTCCGAAACTAAGCACGCCAAGCTTCTGCTAAAGACTGATCAACCAACTGCTTATAAAGTTATCAATTAATTAATAATTTTGAAAAAATTAGGAAAATTACAAAGTAATAAGCTATTTGCAATGCTTAACAATGCTTAGCAATTGCTGAACAATTCTTAAGCAATTGCTGAACAAATGCTTAGCAATTGCTTAACAAATGCTGAACAAATGCTGAACAATGGTAAACAATGTTAACAATGTTAACAATTTGGTGCTCCGCTGCGAGCTTTGTTGCGAGCATAATGGTGATCATAAGTATCGGGTGGTGCGCTTGGCAATATGTTAAAGTGATGAGACTTGTTAGAATAGTTAAATTAATAAATTTGAAAAAAATGAACTGCGACGAACTTCTCGATCAGCTAATGGAAGAAACCTCAACTCCGACTGCCATCAATAATGATCCGACAGAGCAATCAGAATCGGGGGTTGGTATTGGGTTGAGTGCAACGACTCCGAATGAAAATGAAAATGCGGCGCGACGAGAGCGGCTAGCTGCGCTGGTTGCTGGGGGACAATCGGAGCATTATCTCGGTAGGCGTCTCTCAGTTTTTCAGGTGGATAAGATGTCAGATGCGGAGATCGATAAAATGTATGCGCGATACGAATCCAAATTGGAGCAGAGATGACAAAAAACTCTTGGATCGGCGGCTATTCATTTGTACGCTACCGCCGTTAGTATACTTCTCCCTATACCAAACACCGAAGGGTTGATTCACGATCTAGAGACTGACCCTTTTATAGGACACACTCTTAGAACGGCATGCTGCTCAATTTATCACAAGTTTGGAATGTACTTAGCTCCACTAACAACCGCGTTGACCACGGGTAAACACTGTCAATTTGGACATATATGCCCACGAACTATAAGCTCTAATATTAATATTATAAATGATGACACAAGACACACCCACGAGAGTGACGGAGTTGAACCAGATTGCTCCAACACAATCGAACCAGATTGTTACTCCGCCACTGGATGACATACCGCATATAAAAAATCCCAAAAGACAGGCAGCTGGGCGGGCGGCGGCTGCCACCCGAAAAGTTAAACAAGATAAAATACTCGCCGAGCTTCGAGAGGCTAAACAGTCGTTGCAATCGGGAACGGAGACAGCAAAACATCTGAAGACAGAGCAATCGGGTTCAACTTCAATCCCGATTGGGTTGAGTGCAACAACACCCCAAATTCACAAATTAGAAGCACACCCAAATTCTTTGAATTTGTCACCCAATACCAACTCCCGTTTGGAGTTGGAGCTGAACCCCAATTCACGAATTGGAGTTGGTTTGTTGGTGGTAGTCTGGCAGTTGTTGGTGCCCTGTGCGTGTGGAAATACCCGAAAAAACAACCAGCCAGTGTTCAGAAGAAACACCAATCATCAACAATGTTGAATTTGGATGCGCCCCATTTAAACATTGATCGCGACCCCTTTTATATGCAATAATTATAACAATGGCTGAACAAGATGGTAAAATGTTAGTGAATGCGCTTTATCACGCCGTGGTGATATCGGGTTTCAGTATCGGGTATGCTCGACTATCAAAGATGGCCTAGGAGGATCCGCTCCCAAATTGGACTTTACTGTGAGAGACGTAGGGCTCGCGACCTTAGATGTAGCGGCTGCAGTTTGGACCCGCGATTATCTAGTTAAAGCTGGAATTCTACCAGTTAATATATGGAAATAAATGGCTTCAATCGCAGTAATAGTAGGTGGTGCGCTTGTAAACGCATTGGCGTTCAGCGGTAGCAACTTTATATTCTCTAAAATGAAAATCTCGAACGTGAATGAGGAGCGTAAGCGTCATGATTTACTGTAGAACAACTCAATAGCGCAAAGGAAGCGTGGTCGAAAAAGCGAACCGCCCATCTGGACTGGGTCAATGAAGAGCTTCGCCGCGAAAATCACGCCGCGCAAACTTTTCAGAACGTTGAAGAAGCCAACCGCGAGTACGCGCTGGCATATCCGCACAAAAGTCTCGATCCAATGGATCCCGAGCCCAACTTTCAGATTTCTATGTACCATCAGAGGCCCAAAAGGACCGCGAGATCGCGTTCATCGTCGTGGGAATGGGTGTGGTTGGGCTCGTCGGCTACTATATAAAATAATTAATTAATTAAAAAAACATTTTTTTTTTTATAAATATATATATATAGAACGATGTTAGTTGACGAACTTTATGACGCTATGATCGATGTAGGCTACACTGCCCAAAAACATCGTTTACCTGGTGCAAAGAGTAATGATTCGTCTGGCCCGAGATTGTCTCGAGACGTGGCGCGAGGACGAAAAAGAGGCCACCCTTTTCGCAAAGCGGATGTTAGATTCCTCCAATCAACAATGTTGAATTAGATTCCCCTCTCCTGTTCCAACCCAAAACACGATTGGGGGCTGCAGCGAAACTTCCAACACAAAGGTTTATTATTATTCGACGCAGTTACCGGACGAACTGGCGAGGGCATGTTGGAGATTGTCCGATATATTAGAATACTTCGCATACGATGAACACGCGCAAACTTGATACCAAACCCTCGGTTCGCTTAGCGCGCAAGCTAGCGAACACGTACTATAGCCCACGCGGCTACTGGAAGGGACTCGCGGCCATCAAGAACCTCGCGGCGGCGACCAAGGTTTCAGAAAACGCTGTCAAGGAATGGCTCAAGAAGCAGGCCATCTGGCAGATCTATTTACCCGCGCCTCACAATATTCCGCGCCCGAAATTCGACGTGCCGGTACCGAACCAAGTTCACCAAGCGGATCTCCTGTTTCTCCCTCACGATCGCGTCGGTCGCAAAACGTACAAGTACGCACTGACAATCGTTGACGTAGCGAGTCGTTATAAGGGGGCTGAGCCGTTGGCCACTAAAGAGTCTAAGGAGGTGGCCGAGGCTCTTTCCCGAATATATAAGAGGAGTCCTCTCAAATGGCCGAATCTTCTCCAGGTCGATCCCGGCCGCGAGTTCATGGGCGCGGTCTCTCATCTATTGTCCTAAGCACAAAGTTTCTATCAGACGCGGCCGCGTCAACATCCACCGGAACCAGGGGATCGTGGAACGCTTCAATCGAACCCTGGCTGAGAGACTGTTCGGACACCAATACGCCAAAGAACTTGTAGACCCCCATTCACGATCGACCGAGTGGGTGGCCAGACTGCCCGCCGTGGTCTCCGCACTGAACGGAGAGGTGACCAGATTGATAGGTAAGAAGCCTGTAGATGCTATCAAGTTTAAAAGGGTGACGAGCAAGCCCTCTGCCGTCTCGCGCGGGCGACCCGTTGGTTTAGAGGAGCAACAGCTTCCATCAGATATTGACGTCCGATACCTCTATCAACCGGGAGAGCTCGAAGGTGGCAGCCGCCGCGCGACTGATCCAGTGTGGTCTCTCAATGTATATCATCTAGATCGATCTATTACCAAACCTGATGAGCCCGTGCTTACTATTTGGATGATGGGCCATCTCGAGGGTTTGTTCGCGAAGAACTTCTTATGGTGCCTTCTGACACCCAGCTACCACCGGATCGTTAGAGATGTTCTGTATGTATTCCGTCTGGTAACACGCGTCTTTTATCGTAGTATGCCGAGAGTCCTAATTTTTGTTGACAGTACGTTTTCATAACGCCGTCTTTCATTTTAAATCCTCTATTTTGTGCTACATCTATAATGTGTTTTCCATCTTCTGTAGTTTCACTTAGTACTCGTTTATATCTATCCCAATTTAAATTGTTAGTTCTCTTGGACATTCCTTTCGCAGAGTTTTTATTAATAGAATTAATTTTTTCTACGAAATAACACTTACTAGATAACGTTATCGCCCTATCCCCGCTAAATTCCATTTTGAAAAGTCCGGGCTCTCTTTCGCTCCATTTATCCCAAGCCAACCATTTATTTTTTTATTTTTCAAACTCGTCTAGTAAGTTAGGTCTAATCAATTCCTCTATCGTTTTTCCACTAACTCCTATATACATACTATCAGTATCCATCTGTATTAATTCAAAGTCTTCTCTTTTTACGTATTTGTCTAGAAATTCGTAGTAAAATTCCAACATATATTTCGTACGCATCTCCTATCTCTTCCAAATCGTCAAGGAATGCAGATCTTAATGCTTTGTCAACACAGGTTTCGTTTTGTGTATATGTCGTATTTAAATGTCTCTCCGTTGCCTCTATCATTTTTCCACAACACGAGTTTCCTAATAATTTCATTATGTCGGCTACTGGTTTCTTATTTGGTTCTACATCGCCTGTTCGTCTTGCGGCTGTAACTTCTTTTGCGAACCATTCGAAGGGTTTACCACTAATATAATCTATAACACGATGAACTCCCGTTATTTCTAGGCCGTGTTTTAAATACCATTTCAACAGTGGCGCGTACAGCAATACTTTGGTGGCCGACATAGATCCCACCAATTTTCTTCCATTTCCTCTAGTTCTTCCAGTATCTTCCAAATATTTTATCATGTGTGCTGAGACCTCATCAACATCTACTTCTCTGTTTATAAAAAGTGGAGAAATTTCAGAAAACTTATCTTTTAAGTTGTGTGGAACTTCTATATCCACCTCCGCAAACCCAAACCAGTCTCCAGATAAAACTCTTTTACAAAACTTTTTAATAAATTTAGGATTATGTGGGGTATCTATATGGTGTATACTTTCTCTCCCACAGGGCATCTCTTTATTTAACGTAGATAAATATAACGCGTTTGCATCGTACCCCAAAACAGCCTTGCAAGGTTTGTTAATTTCATTTGAGGAATTAGATCTAATATTTGAAACACCAGCTTCTGCATATCGTGTAAATACTATTGATGGACCGCCAACTAGAGCGTCCTTCATCATTTCGTATGTTTCTTCTGTTGGTGCATATAGAGCATCCTCCGGTATAGATTTTTGTTCTTTAATGGTTCCTCTCAATAAATATTGTATAGCTACTCCAGGTAGTGTTACCGCATCTTTGAAAATATCCACACCTCTGTGTTTATAAAATTCACACATTTTTTTCCACCGCTTCTAGGAACGGTGCTACATCTAAATCGTTATAATATTTCAACCAATCTCTGAAAGTTTTCATATTATTTTCTTCGAAAATTCTACGACATTTACTTAATTCTGTTTCATCTATTAACATTTTCCCAGATAGTTTGGAATACCAATTCTCTATATCCGGTAGTCCTGGGTAATCCAGTTTGTCTGGAGAATCGAACCACTCATAAGGAAAGAAAGATTTCTGTCCTTTGCATTCGTAGGCTTTTATCCAACTATCATAACTTACACCAGGTCCTAGATAAAGTATTACATCAAGAAATCTAAACTCTGGAGTAAATAGAAATACTGTTGCGTTTGCACGTTTTCCGACCATTACTTTCTTTGTTGTTGATGCCAGTTCGCCTACTAGGTATTTCTTTATTAAGTTTATATCATACTTACTGCTGTTAAAACCTATAACCGGCACTTGCTCTATCCACTGTTCGATCTGGCGATTTGGTTTTTACGTAAATGTTCTGTATTAAACCCATATCTTGACCACACTACTTCTCTTATAGCTTTTCCCCTGACTTTCAAATCTTCTACGAATTTTTCTATAAGTTTTGCGGGATCTTTATCACAAATATGAGTTACTGTTCCTGAGAAATTATCTCCTATACTAACGCTTACCGGAACGTGCTCGGCTTCGTACTCTAGATTATTACCGAGAGTTTCAAATTCTGGGTTGAGATATGCCTCAAAATCGTATACTATCTGATATGGATAAAGAGTAGTGTCGCAACCGATCTCTATGTCTTTACCAGTTCTTTGAAATTCGCATACCCACATAACTACTAGGTTGAATTATTTGCTTTTTCTAATAAATGTATCTCTTCTCATAGTGGATGCGCGTTCTTCTTTTCTATGCTTTGCATGAATCTCACACCCGTGCCAGTAACAGCCGTGATATTGATATACGGTATTGGTTTCCGTACAGTATCCATCTACTGGAGCTCCTAAAACCCATCTTTCACCCCCGTGTCCACACTGTTCGTGTTGAATGTGAATTCCCTCGCGCTTTTCCACAGAGTACATCCAATCGATCGCCCCATAGCTGTTAGAACTTTTTGGGTAGAACGCTTTCTCGAACGACGAACGCGGGCGCTCTAAATAATTACCATCACATATTACTTTTGTCTCACCTTTCATACATGTTGGTCTTTGTCTCTTCATATTACTCGCTTTCGTGAATTTCTGCTTGCAATTATCGCAGGCGTAAATTTTAGATAGGTTTTTAAGTTTTTGTTATCAGAAATGCGTGATTATTAAACAGTCCTATTGTCATTGGTTTATTACCTATTGCCTTATAGTGTGCTGGTACCTTTTTCAACCACCATACGTTACATTCGGTGGGTTGATATACTTCTATACCGATTTTAAAAAACTCTTCAACCTTTTTCAGATCTGAAAAAGGAATTGGTGAAACCACATTACTACCGAAATATTGTTTACTAAGTTCTTTCGCCTTTTCTGTACATCTGTCAGGTCTTTTATCTGTCATATGCATCGCTAAACATCTGAACAGACAAAGGTCGTCATTATACTTATCTAAAGAATACATACCTTTTTTATTCTTCAACCATTCTGGAAGTTCTCCTCCTGCCGCTTCTTTGGATTGTAGTCCCAAATCTATTCCCCTACTGCCCTGTATTAGCTTTACAAAAACCTCTACCCATCTTACAAACTTCCACTTTGTATTCGGTCTGTCTATTTTATCGGACATTATTCGTGTTTGCTCCTTATCTGACAGCCATTTTTTAACTGTTTTCATTGATGATAGTGGTTCGCTACCACCGAGATTTTTGTGAAATATTAGAGTTATAGGTTTTCCATTTTTAGTTTCCTCCATATGTTCTAGCTTGTAAGAATATGAATATCTCAAATAAAAATTTGTTGTTAGATACGGAGCGAGTTTATCGGACATGCGTTCGGACTCGTTGATTTCAATGTTTTTACGAAAGGATAATGTAACTACCCGTCTTCCATTTTCTACCTTTTCCAATTTTTCATCGTGAGCCCCCAATATTTCTTCACCTTTTTCCACTATCGCGCGAACGATAGATTTTTTCTTATTATTTTGTATTGGGCGTCTAATTTGAGACAAATTATTGGTGCTTGAAGGTAATTCTTTAGAATTAATTACACTAGCCCTTAACCCCGCAATACTTTATTTTTGAATTCTGTTGCCAACTTCCTCCGCTAGTGAGAGGTCTTTAAATGCCCCTCTTTTATAGGGGCGGGTAAACCGCTTCATAAACGCCTCATTCTTTGTGGCATTTATCAGCTTTGTCAACCCCCTAACTCTCAACCGTGTACTATAAGTAATCCCTAGAAATTCGGCTTCTCTTCTCAAACTTTCGATTTCTGGCGTTATCATATTTTCTGTAATATACTTTTGTATAACCTATGAAATTTATCTGTTCAATTGGTCGTGAAAACATTATGTTTTTTTCACGACCAATTGAATATAAACATATACATATACATGTATAATGGAGTGTGAGACTTGTTGTAAGACGTTTACGCGTAAAGACTATCTACGACGGCATCTAGCGAGACTTAGAAAAATTCCTTGTGTCCCCCCGCAATTCCAATGCCCCAGATGCCCTTGCAAATTCGTTAGTGCCCAAACTCTTTGTAGACATAAGCAACTACGCTGCCCTGTGGCTAAAGGTGAACGTGGTAGACTAGAGCTGGTAGAATTAGTTGCTGATCTACGAAATCAATTAGCTATATTGGAGGAGAAAAATGGGGTGTTGGAATATAAACTATCACTCGTGGGCACATCCAATCGCGAATTGGTATTGCATTAATTATTTTCTCAAAAATTCATAAATTTCCTCGTGGGGGTATTATAGGGGGTTGCAAATTTATGAATTTGCTGTCTGGAGACAATTTCCTCTACATATTTTCGGTGTATCTGCCGTCAGATAATAATATGACCTCATATGACGAAACCCTTTCTGAACTCAGAGCACTGACCACGTACTATACGTCACGTGGCCAAGTAATAGTCGGTGGAGATTTTAACGCGGAAATTAGGAGCAATTTAGACATGACTCGGGCACCATACAAGACAAAAATGTTGACACAGTATATAAATAGCAACAACCTAATTCCGGTTAATATATCACATCACAGTTATGGTCCACAATATAGCTACGAACCAGCGAAATCAATGATCGATCATTTCCTCGTTGATACAACGTTAATTAACTGTGTTGAGACATTTAAAATATTGGATGAAAGTGACCTAATATTAACGTCAGATCATTTACCATTCGTGGCAAAGCTCAATTTGAAACATATAACGTGTTCCCAACAATACGCCCAATGAACCAGTAATTGCATGGAACAAGATCACAGAAGAACATATATTTAACTACAGATATACACTGGATGCCATGTTAGACTCGATTCCCACAGACAGTTCAATATCAATAGACACGTTATCAGACTCCATTACAAATGCACTTCACCATTCCCCATTTACTACCCTACCGAAATGCACATTTAACAAGTTTGCTAAGCCCTATTGGACGCCTGAAGTTAAGAAAGCACACACGGCATCACGTCATTTGCGAACAGTGTGGATTAGTCAAGGTCGGCCTCGTGGACGCGATAACATATATTTTAAAGAATACAAAGATGCAAAATCGAAGTTTAGAAAAATTCAGAAGATTGAGTCGGAAAAGTATATGGACAAAGTGTATAGTGATTTGGACGAAGCTGCCGGTTTAGACTACAGACTATTTGGAAATTGCTGCGTAATCAGAAAAACACAAAAGGTCTACCATGCACCGAAATAATTTTCAATGAAAAACATTACTCGACCCCGGAACATGTTGCAAATGGATTTAGCGAATTTTTCAAAACATATTCAACGATAGTGGACAGTCTCAATCGGGAGACAATGATTTCGCTGAAAACGTCAATACCATGATCAGTACATATCTACAAACCAGTGAAACCGGATACAGTGAAGTTTTTTTCTGAGCCAGTAAGAACGCGTGAATTACAAGTATTAATACGGCATCTGAAACGACGAAAAGCTCCAGGCTGGAATAAAACACAAAACGAACATATCATATATGGAAGTGAAAAATTGTATACAATCATTTCGTTACTGTTCAACAAAATATTAACACTCGAAAAAGTACCAAGTGCCTGGCAAAAAAGTGTTGTCATTCCATTATATAAAGGAGGCGGGAAAAGTAAAACGGATCCTGGCAACTACAGACCAATCTCACTAATTCCGTGTTTATGTAAATTGTTCGAAAAGTCGTAGTCAACAGAATATGGTCATATCTAGATGAACATTCCATAACATTCCCATCCAGTCAGCAGCTAGGATTTCAAAAAGACCTCAGTTGCATAGCGGCCGCTTTCAATCTGCAGGAGACAATTTATTATAATTTGGACTTGGGCAGTAATGTGTACGCAGCCTTCCTGGACATTCAAAAGGCTTTCGACACCGTGTGGCACAATGGTCTCTTGTATAAACTGTATAATCTGGGTATAAAGGAAAACTACTACGACTGATTAACAATTATTACTCGAGCCTGACATGCGTAGTAAAAGTTAACGGCGTCACCTCTAGACAAATACCAGTTACTCGTAGTGTAAGACAAGGCGGTGTAATATCCACATTTTTCTACCTCGTTTTCATCAACGATCTACTTGCCCAATTGGAAGATACTAGTCTAGGCGCAACAGTATGTTCAGTAAAAGCCGGTAATCCGGCATTCGCCGACGACATAACATGTATAGCCACAAGTCCGGCATCGCTACAAAAACAGTTAGCTATCGTAAACACATACGCTTCCAATTGGCGATTTAGTATAAACTCGGTAAAGTCATGTACAGTTGTATTCTCTAAAAAGCCCCGCACCATTGTATGTAACGAGTTTCATATTGGCACCAATGCCATCACCGTAACAGATTCTGCAGTTCATCTGGGAATCAAACAGTGTGCCAACACAAAATACAAAGAACGTGTCCGTGAGAGATGTCAAAGGGGCCTCAACGCATTCCACGCTATGATTGGGTTCGGTGTAAAGAAAGCCTATGTGTATGAATCCAATAACGTCGACAGGCCTATATAGGAAAATTGTAATGCCTACCTCACTGTATGGCTGCGAATTATGGAACGGTCTTTCTCGCACAGACATAAACTGTATTTCTAAACATCAACATACAATTGTTAAATGTATCCAAGGATTTCATAAAAGAACTAGATCAGATATGTGCGAGTCAATGCTGGGGCTTCACCGTCTATCCGCTGAAATTGATAAACGCAAGTTAATGTTTCTGTATAAGTTACTGTCGTCACATAGCTCAACTGTATGCCAAAGTATTTTCTTCAGGAAATTGTTTTTGTACTTATCAGGATCTATTGCAGCGTGTCGAGGGTTCATTCCTGATATATGTGCAATTCTGTCTAGGTATGGCCTAATACATATACTCAATCACTATGACAATTTGCCTCCCAAATGCTCGTGGAAACGAGATGTCAGTACGGCGGTTGCTGTCAGTGAGTCAGTCCAGTCTTTGGGATCAGAGAATGGAAAATGACAATGATTTTGCTAGATTCCGCAGGCTACACACGTCCATAACACCGGCGATCGTCTGGAAGTTTTCAAAGACACATTCTGAGCTAAAACTGCAGACTTTGTAGCTCTGTTATGGACGTGTGTACCAGACGTCAATATAAGTGTATGTTGCCTTTGTGACGGCATTACTGGTGATACCATATGTCACTCTATAGCCGAGTGCGCAATTACCATGCCTTTGCGAGACTCCTTCATGGACAGCATCCGCCGTACGTTCTCGGCAGAAGTATACGATGAACTAGAGCACTATGCTGGAGATGAGTTCCTGGACTGTGTTTTGGGAGCTGATATCACACGCATAAACAATACAGATGATGTACACACCTTTCTGAGTGCAGCATTCAAGTGTGCAAAACGCTGCTATGAACTATACGTTGAACTTGTAAACCGCACATAAGTTGGATATGTTGTTAACTGCGAATAGTGAACAACAAAGTACATGAGGATCGGTCAATTATGACGAACTATTCCAGGAGTAGATGTATCGAACAATTGGCACAAACAAACATTTAATATTTAAACAGTGAATCGTATGTTTGCCTTGCACACCTGTACATAATTCACCTATGCATGTATTTCTATTCATGTACTTTCACATTGTATACATGTATTTTCAAATCTCTGTCAAGAGGAAATAAAGATATTGATTGATTGATTGAAGTACTAGTTTAAGGACATCGTTTTTTATCCCGTCAACACAGTGTGTATGTGCTGTGAAACACGGTACCGTGAAACATTTTTGATATCCTGTCAATACGACATAATCACTGCGTATGAATGTGTGCGGTGGCTGGGGTTATTTTGATTGCACTTTAAAGTTATTTGTAGGTGTTGATGTGCATCGAACTTCCGCAATGTGTATTGTTATAGAGGTGGATATATTCAAACAGCCGTGTTCATGTTTACTCAATACGCAGCTAAATTTTCTCAGCTGTCAACGTATCTGAATATCTAGGGGCATTCAAGCTCAAGATAAAAGCACATGTATTCTCAAATAAAATAATTTGACAAATAATGGCAAGATTAGCGCAGGTGGTAATGTATGTATAGAGAATATACGACTTGGCGTCGGGACAATTGCCACAGCGCGAAACATCACAATAACCTATAGCAAGAGACGGTAAGATGATATATATTCTCCTATTTATAACTGTGCATTGGACGTATGTATGGAAGCGTCCTGGTGCCAATGTTAAAATATATGTATCTCCTAATTAGGAGATACTAAGTCCTAATTAGGAGATAGTAACTCCTAATTGGGAGAAATTATAAGTTATTGTCTCCTAATTAGGACTTACTATCTCCCGATTAGAACGTATTATCTCCTAATTAAGAAATACAATATTTTAGCATTGGTACCAGGACGCTTACATACGTATGGGATTTGTGACGGGTGTATCACCTGATCAAATGGCACAATCCGTTAGTATGTTCTGCACTCTTCGCAATTCCATTAAACCATTAACGCAAAATCAGTCATGCATCTAGCAAGCAGGGGTACGTTTCACTAAACTTCGTTCGACTAAAATGTTCGTAAATGCAAAACTTATGGTAGACTGTAAATTTCATATTAACAACGTTTTCTTGTAAACACTTATTGGATTTACATGTATTGAGCTTACAGTGGGGTCAGCGTGTAAGTGCACACACGAACGAACACGACAGGTTGGTTCCAACCTGTCGTGTTCGTTCGTGTGTGCACTTACACGCTGACCCCACTGTAGGCTGCATATGCAGCCTATGCTCAATAAATGTAAATCCATCAATTGAAATATTAAGACGATCCTAAAATTGCAATTATGAACATGTTAGTCGTACGGAGTTTAGTGAAACGGGCCTCAGCATGCTAGATATTATCAGACTACAGGAGTGTACATGTACATTGTACTATTTAATCAAGAGCTACACTAGTCACACATCAAATAAGCCCCAAGGTGTTGGTCACAACCACATTGTATTCTACAGACATCGTCGTCAGACCCTATATATCAGAAACACGAAATGCTGCCATTGTCGCGGTTGCATAGACAGAATTCCTGGTATAATCGATGACTCGATAGCAGTAATTTACCAGCGATCGTTGACAGAGGCAGCGGAAATGATTCTCAAGAGCATGCAGGTATACTGTAACTACAGAACAACGGGTACATACACACAGACGGATTGTAATATGTATGTATGTGACTGGAGAAATATGGCTTATGGGATTTGTGACCAGTGTATCTCCTGATCAAGTAACTCACTCCTTTAACTTGATACCTATCTATATTCCTTGTTAGAAGCATGACATATGTTTCATTGGTGGAATGGCGAACAGTGTAGATCCTGATCAGACTTTGCGGATGAACAGGCTGATCTGGATATAAACTGGTTGCACAACCCATAAGCCCCATGTCTCCAGTTACAGCCAGAATTAATTATGTTTCGCAATGCAATTGCATTCAATATTTTATATTCATCAGTATAGTTTCGTGACTGAGCGTCATATTAAATTATTAAAATTTTGTGTCGCAAGCGTAGCTCCAGATTGTAAGGTTGTTTAGAGATATATAAGGCTTAATATTATACCATTACAGTTCCCACATGGAGTTTAGTTTATAAGTGTCATACATGTAGCTCATATCAATGTATATAGAGGACATGCACATGTGTAATGGTTTAATTCAATTCAATTCGTGTATTGACATTAAACAGCAAGAAGCATATTTATAGCCATATACCAAACATGTATGATGGTTTCATGGAAATGTATACTCACTAGACATGTTAGCCAAGATATATGATTAGGCCAAATCATTTCACAATCAGTTTGTTACTAGTCCACTGCATTATAAACTATTTCTGTCATCATTACATTTCACATACTATTTTCATCTTGCTCACCCAGGCTGTATGCCGCGACAAGCCATTCAAACCGTTATAGTAAAACCGTTCAAATTGCGACCACGACCTACACCGAGTGAGAAATATGAACCATATGTAACACTGTCCATGTCCAATTTTGGATATATCCTGAAGTTATTGGGGTCGGTTTCTATTCAAGAAATTATCATAATGCAGTACTAGACATTGTTACGTGTGCATGCCGATGTGCACACCACAATCCCGCTTGGGGATTCTGGTGTGTCCACAGACATGCATCCAAAACAGTGAGTGGTGACCGATGTTATTTATCAACATTCATGGTTTCTATTCAAGCAATTATCATAATGCAAGACTATACATTGTTCCATGTGCATGTCAATGTGCACACCACAATCCCACTTGATGATTATAGTGTGTCCACAGACTTGCATCCAAAGCAGTGTGTGGTGACCAATGCTATTTGTCAACGTTCACGGTTTCTATTCAAACAATTATCATAATGCTGTACTAGACATTATTCCGTGTGCATGCCGATGTGCACACCACAATCCCGCTTGGGGATTCTGGTGTGTCCACAGACATGCATCCAAAACAGTGAGTGGTGACCAATGTTATTTATCAACGTTCACGGTTTTTAGCTCGATTATTCGAAGAATAGTTAGAGCTTATGTAGTCACCCGGCGTCGGCGTCGGCGACGGCGTCACCGTCACGCCTTGGTTAAGACTTTTAGTCAAGATTGTATATGGAATACTCCTGGCCCTACACCCACCATACTTGGGCAACATCATCTCCTAGTGATGTACATCAACAACAGCTGACCAATATTTGACCTTGACCTACATTTAACCTTGAATTACTTAGTTAATTCCCATTGGTTAAGGTTTTTAGTCAAGCTTGTACATGGAATACTATTGTGCATACATACACCATACTTGGACAACCTTTTCTCATAGGGAATATGTACATCAATAACCCCCGATCAATATTTTACCTTGACCTACATTTCCTCTTGAATTACTTAGTTAATTCCCCTTGGTTAAGGTGTTTAGTCAAGCTTGTAGATGGAATACTCCTGGCCTTACACCAACCATACTTGGAAAACTTCATCTCCTAGTGATGTACATCAACAACCCTTGACCTATATTTGACCTTGACCTACATTTAACCTTGAATTACTTAGTTAATTCCCATTGTTTAAGGTTTTTAGACAAACCTTGGTTAAGGTTTTTAGGTCAAGCTTGTACATGGAATACTATTGTGCATACAAACACCATATTTGGACAACCTTCTCTCATAGGGATGTACATCTATAACCCCTGATCTATATTTGACCTTCACCTACATTTCATCTTGTATTACTTAGTTAATTCCCCTTAGTTAAGGTTTTTAGTCAAGGTTGTAGATGGAATACTATTGTGCATACAGACACCATACTTGGATAACTCTTTCTCATAGCGATGTACATCAATAACCCCTGACCTATATTTTACCTTCACCTACATTTAACCTTGAATTACTTACTTATTTCCCCTTGGTTAAAGTTTGTTCTCAAACTTGGTTAAGGTTTATAGTCAAGCTTGTATATGGAATACTCCTGGGCATACAGCAACCATACTTGGACAACTTCATCTCCTAGTGATGTACATCAATAATCTCTGACCTATATTTTACCTTGACCTACTTTTACCCTTGGATTACTTAGTTATTTCCCCTTGGTTAAGTTTTTTTTGTCAAGCTTGTATATGGAATACTCCTGGGCCTACAGCAACGATACTTCATCTCCTAGTGATGTACATCAATAACCCCTGACCTATGTCTGACATTGACCTACATTTAACATTGCATTACTTACTTAACCACCCTAGAACAGCCACCTCTCAACAACAGCCAGTTTTGCGTCTTCCCATGGGTGGCTGTTGTAGAGAGATTGCACTGTACACATACAGAGTAAATGTAGTGATCAATGTGTTCGATAGCGTTCACATGTCCATTCTTAGGGGCGGATCAAGCATTTGTGGAACAGGGCAGTGGGGTTGTCTGGCTACAAAGGTAACTATTGCAATCTACCCCCGTATCGTCCGTAGCTAGCTACGGACGGTACGGGAGTAATTGCAAGAGTTATCGTTCGCAACTATGCGGTTGTCCTATTTTTGAGCTCTTCGAAATTCACTTTCTTGTGTTTTACGGTATTTAAATTCAGACTCCAACTGGTGGTAAACTGTGATCTATGTAAACTCCGTGGCTGAACGGGGGTGGGGGTGCAACCCCGGAAGCCCCTCTCCAGATCCGCCCCTGATTCCTTATTATTTATTACAACACGTTCTTACATTTCACCCAGTAGTTTATATAAATATAACCATGAATTACACCACTCTACCAGCAGTAGTTCACACAAATCTCGTGAATACTTTAAAGACGTCAATAACGTTGCAATAACGTGTTTCCTTCGACCAATCAACTAGTGTTCTCGGACACACCCTCTGAATCGAGAGACAGTCGCCTTCACTACGGCCCGCCTCCAGAAATTAATTCGCATATATATTTACCATATTTTACTCTCGATTCTCTTGATTTTATGAAGAATCATGTGTGAAATGTAAGAAAACGTTTATTTAACCAGGTTAGCTGATCATCTTGAAATAGTGTCCTCGTGATTGGGTCCTACCGCTAAATAGACTAGGTTCGCTTCACTCTCTCGTTTATTTAGCGTAATGACCCAATCTCTCGAGCATTATTTCACGATAATCAATTCACCTGGTTAAATAAACGGTATTTATTACATGTATGATTTTAATACACTGTGTTATGAAACTGCGAAAACCCGTTGCATGCACTAAATAGTAGACTATCCAACTCGTTGTGTTACTTGATAGACACTACCAGGCCAATGCAAGGTTCACGATCATGTGGTTAGAACAACAACAAAAATGGCTGAAAGTGTTGAAACCACCAAATGCAGCTTAACAAGACGAGTTTGATGCGCCATATTTCATCTCAAAATCAGTTACATATAAAATAATATGTACGTTGAAAAGGAGGCGCTTCTGGATGTTTCAGTAATTTATATTGTTGTTGTTGTTGTCAAAAATGAAACCCGATTAAATCAATTTGCAACATACATCTATTTGGCCACTGAAAGGAGAAAATTGTACTTAAGAGATAATGGATACATGTGAGCCGTGGTCTTACCAATGAAAACTTTACATCGGCGACCATTGATGGCTCAGATCCGCCGACGCATTAGCATGAACGGATCAGGGCCATTACTGTTTTCAGAATGGTTTGCATCTGGGCGGAACTCGACTCACAGGTTATCTTGTCATGTGTATTTACTTAGTATATAGTTACACAGTATGACTTGTATTCCATTGCTCTTCTCGCACCGCAAATGACAATGTACTCTGGCGAGAAGCAAATTGTGCTTAAATGCTAATAAAGTAAAGTAAAACAAAAAGTTGTAACCACGTGATCATGCACATTGTAGTGTCTTTTGATTTAAAGATTATCAAGCACGGCTACGAAACGCGTAGGAATTCCGAGACTCGCCGTGCCTTATACATTTGATATCAACTGACACTCGACTGGTATTCTATGCAACATGTAAAGTTTTATGCTAACTTATTTTCCATGAAAAGCCCGGTCGATTAATTCGCATATACTAATGATACAAACAAATTTAACATGTTTGCTTTACAAACAAGGTGAACTTGACATTGGATAAAGTATATTAACACGTAGAGTCAGATCGTTGATAGTATTTGGTTGAAATATTCCAATGATCAGAGAGAGACGATAACCGACAGTTCGTCACTGAATTAATGAGCTTCGAAGTGACGGCAAGGTCTAATTACAGACGATTAACCTCTCTAACAGGTATTATGTCACGCCAACTGGAGAAATGGGGACAATGCGTTTCGCGATCAGTGTAGATCAAGATCAGACTGTACATCCGCACAGTCTGATCAGGATCTACACTGTTCGCCAGTCAATCACTGAAATACCCGGCATGATTCTACCAACAATGCAATCGTTATCAGGCTATGTGAGTGCGCTATTTGATCAGGAGCTACACATTTCGCAGATAAGCCCCGTTTCACTGTCGTGTCTGTTCATGATTGAAAATAACAAAACATGTTTATGAAATGGTTGATACTAACGGATAACTAAGTGGCGCAATGCAATGCATCCGGGTACATCCGTTTGAAAACTTATTAAGGTGACGCCGAACATTGACAGAACGACGTCACGTGACATGAATAATGTATTATCCCGTCAACACAGTGCGTATGCGCCGTGAAACACGATGCGGTGAAACATTTTTGATATCCTGTCAATACGATTTGGAGATGCGGCTGGGGTTATTTTTTTCATTTTAAAGTTGTTTATAATGTTGACTGGATAAATAGAATGGTATGTTAATGCCGTGAATGGGGAAAATATCTGGCGCGGCACGGAAACGTGATGTACTCGGCAGAGCCTCGCCCATCCCGTTTCCTAAGCCTTGCCAGATATGTTTTCGAGTCGGAGTTAATTCCAAATGAAACAATGTTGCTAACTGTGAATGTTAATACGTTGTAGTATCAAAACATTGCCTGATAATAATTAGACTACCCTACTAGTGTCCTTCTACTATAATGTTCTACCATGTCCAGACGTGGGTAAACGTTTGCCGTGGCACGAGGGTACTGTTTGAACCCGAAGGCCGTAGGCCGCGGGTTCAAACAGTTTCCGAAGGGCACGGCAAACGTTTACACACGTCTGGTCATGGCGAACGTTATTGTTACATTTCCGTCGAAAATATCATGCCATTTGAGCATATATATGCAGTGCTGTCGGTACTTTGATAATCTGCGTCATTCAGACAGCTGATTTACACGTACATATTCCAGCGCGAAGTACATGTACACGTCGCGTGATGCAGCCGCACCAATTTCAAAACTGCAGTTCTACCGTTGTGAACTGGTATGGTGACGTAATGGCGCATTCTAGTAACGTCATGAGACACATACATGTACATTTCGTAGGTGTTGGCTTGGCCCCGGAATGAGCATTGTCTACAGCCATGGTTAAACAACACGCTCTGTACGTTTGATCACGGCTGTGAGCGGTGTCAAACAACGGCAGCCATGTAACAATTAAGGCTGAGCACGAGATCAGAAATGGTACGAATGCGTTTCAGCTACATTCTGAAGGTGGAGCTGTGTGGCACATACCTGTAAGTCCACACGTATCAAGTGTTCTACAATATTGAATGTTGCATGATGGAGAAACTCTTACAAACATGTCCACATAAATGATCAAGGACGTACGTTCGAGCGTATGGAACCACAAGCGCAAAACAATATGCCCCCTTGCTATCGCTTAATTCAAAATACTTGAATATTGTGTTTGAAATTCAACAGCTTGATTGGTTGGCATTGACAATAAATGTTAGAAACGTTGATATATCTTGTCAAGATAAACGCAGGCACTACGGAGCCCCGCAGGCGATATTAATTTTATTTATTAATTCGTTCCCACGAAATAACAATTCGTTCCGACCATTTAACAATTCGTTCCATCGAATTAACAATTCGTTCCCACGATATAACAATTCGTTCCCTCGAAATAACAATTCGTTCCAACGAAATGACAGTTCGTTCCCTCAAATAAACAATTCGTTCACTCGAATCAACAATTCGTTCCCACGATATAACAATTCGTTTCCACGAATTAACAATTCGTTCCCGTGGGAACGAATTGTTATTTCGTGGGAACGAATTGTTAAATACGGGTATTACAAATAACGGTTACCGTACTTTGTGCATTATCACAGTGGATATATAATACTAGAGACACAAATATTATACAAATAATAGTAAGTGAATACTTTAGTAATATCGTTATCAATTCCGTGATTACTAGTGGCGTATCTCGGGTGGAAAACTGCGAATGTACAGAGCCCCACAGGGGACGTATCATTTTATATTTTTACTAATTCGTTCACACGAAATAAAAATTCGCTCCCTCAGTTTAACAAATCGTTCCCACCAATTAACAATTCGTTCCCTCAATTTAGCAATTCGTTTCCACGAAATAACAAATTCGTTCCCACGGGAATGAATTGTTAATTCGTGGGAACGAATTGTTATATCGCCGGAACGAATTGATAATTCGAGGGAACGAATTGTTAAATTGAGGGAACGAATAGTTATTTCGTGGAAACGAATTAATAAAATAAATCCACGTCCCTGCGGGGCTCCGTACGAATGTATAAATACCAAAATAGTTAGTAAAACTATTAAGTTCCGGCTTGTTTTAAACATGTATCATAGACTAAAGATGTACATTAACTTGTATTTAGTAAAATTCGTTAAACATTCAGATGTTATAGGTGATGTCTCAAATCCTTGATGCAAGTAATTGAATAATTTAGTAACATCGTTATCAATTCCGTGATTACTAGTGACGTTCTCGGGTGGAAAACTGCGAATGTACGGAGCCCCGCAAGGGACGTAAATTTGATTTTGTTTATTAATTCATTCCCACGAAATAACAGTTCGTTCCCTCAATTTAACAAATCGTTCCCACGAATTAACAATTCATTCCCACGAATTAACAATTCGTTTCCACGGGAATTAATTGTTAATTCATGGGAACGAATTGTTATATCGCGGGAACGAATTGTTAGTGCGAGGGAAAGAAATGTTAAATTTAGGGAACGAATCCTCATTTCGAGGGAACGAATTGTCAAACTGAGGGAATGAATTGTTGGGAACGAATTAATAAAAAATATACATGTCCCTTGCGGGGCTCCGTACGAGTGTCTACATACCAGAATGTTTAGTGAAACTATTAAGTTGCGGCTTGTTTAAACATGTATCATAGACTAAAGAAAACACATATTATTACTGTGTACCCGTGCACGATAATAATGAACATGTTCAATGTTTATGTTTCTACAGAAATGGACTTTAACGCGACTTTAATGAGACTAACGCGCGACAGTCGATGTAGTGTTGTTTCTAAGTGGGTATAATGTACATGTCTTTAAATCAATTATTGAGTTTTCTGAATATGATAATAACTGCATTATAATGAACATGATGTTCACACCACGTACCTAATACATGGGCAAACCGCATAGAAACGTAGCGAGCCCCGCAGCGGACATATTTTTTTGCTTAACTCGTCCGCAGGAAATAATAAATCGTTCCCTCAATTTAATAATTCGTTCCCTCGAATTAACAATTCGTTCCACGATAAACCAATTCGTTCCCACGAATTAACAATTCGTTCCCGTGGGAACGAATTGTTATTTCGTGGGAACGAATTGTTAAATTGACGGAACGAATTGTTAATTAGTGGGAACAAATTCTTAATTCATGGGAACGAAATGTTAAATTGAGGGAACAAATTGTTATTTCGTGGGAACGAATTAATAACAAAAATAGAATTCTACGTCCCCTGTGGGTCTCCGTAGAAAGGATATCATGTACTGTTTACTAGCTTAATTATGTTCATATTTTCTATGTGACGTAGTTAAAATGCCAGCGGCTGCTTTTTTAGGGTGGTAAATGTATTGAATGTATCTTCCTTAACAATAATTAAACCTATATTTTAATTAGTGTAGTTCCAAAACAGATGTGCGTTTTGTTATTGGCGCATTGTTCTCTCAGCAACCATGCTAATTTGAGACTAGTGGATAATAGTTAATTTCCAGTCGGCAGATCATCATTTACTTAAATAAATGTTGATGTAAAGAATGCAAACTAACTATACACCGGCTATTGAGTACGAACGCAGTTGTCTAAATTAAGTATTTATATATTTTCGTGAGGTATACCTTTGTATGAAGGAGGCTGTGTTTAAAGGTATACTTGACAAAAGCAAACACACAATTATTGCTGTTGAAATATTAAACTGTTCAAACAAATCAAGGGTCAATATTATAAACGGCAGATTAAAACGGACTACGCATTGTAGTGTACACAGTTGTGGTTTGTTTGCTCGCCAGGAATATAGAATATACAACATACGTGTACATATACAAGGTCCGGGTAACAAGGAAAGGTTTATGACCTATGGAGCCCCACAGGGGACATTGACTTTTTTTTATTAAGTCGTTTCTACGAAATAACAATTCGTACCCTCTATTTAACAATTCGTTCACTCGACAATTCGTTCCCACGAACTAACGAATTGCCATTTCGTGGGAACGAATTAATAAAAAATAGAATTCTACGTCCCCTGTGTTGTACACAGTTGTGATTTATTTGCTCGCCAGCGTTCACCGAGGACTATACAATACACAACATACGTGCACATATATTATACAAGGTCCCGGGTAACACGGAAGTGTTTATGACCAACGTAGTCCCAGAGAACTCAGTTGGAACAAGCCATGTGACTTTGTACCTAAGAAAACGTGTGATATATAATGGCAAATATTTACAAGATGTACATGTATGAAAGTTGACGACATTTTCAGAGCAAATGTGTAAATCCGCCACAATTCAGCTTCGGAATGTACAAATTGACATACATGAGTATTTATAATATAACATAAACAATTAGTAGCTCAATCCAAGGTTTGAAATGATTATTACAATTATTGGTTTAAGACAGGAATCAAACATAAATTTAACAATAATCAACTACAGTAGCACTTTTCTGCAGGTCAACTATAGATCACTATACGTACAATACCAATACTATACGTATACTATACCAATACGATATGTTTTCTATACGATATGCATATAATATAAACGTACGGTATGTTTGTACCGTACATACCAACCAATATCGTATAGATATACCATTCCAATCGTACGTTTATACGATTTTTATACATGTGTATAATTCTGGTACGTTTGTATCGTACAAACATACCAGATTTGTGTACGGTATGGTATATTCATACCATATCCGTACGGATATATCGTATATACGAACGGATATCGTATGTTTGTATACTATTCATATAGTACGTTTGTACTATACGATGATACGGTACAAACATACATGTACCAATATGATATGATCATACGATATGCTCATTAAATATACCAATACTATACGATTACGATATGTATATGATATTAGTATATACAAATAGGTACATTTAAGGAGCAGAAAATCGCTACTGTACATAGACAATGGCTGAGCTGAAGTAAGGATCAGCTGTGCTATTCTAAAACTGTATGCTGGGAGTATAGCTCATCTCCCGTCTCTGAGCTATCACTATTATACCACTAGTTCTCAGCCTAAATACTGGGAGTGTAGCTCGTCTCCCGTCTCTGAGCTATCACTATAATACCATATTCAGCTAAATCTGGGAGTGTAGCTCGTCTCCGTCGAGCTACTCATGACCTAAATACACTACTATACTATTTCCTCTCAGCCTAAATACTGGGAGTGAGTCTCGTTCTCGTCTCTGAGCTATCACTATATACCACAGTTCTATCTCGCTTATACTGAGTGCTAGCTCGTCTCCCGTCTCTGAGCTATCACTATTATACCACTATTTTGTTCTCAGCCTAAACTACTGAGTGGGTAGCTCGTCTCCCGTCTCTGAGCTATCACTATATACCACTAGTTCTCAGCCTAAATACTGGGAGTATAGCTCGTCTCCCGTCTCTGAGCTATCACTATTATACCACTAGTTCTCAGAAACTGGGGAGTGTAGCTCGCTCCCGTCCTGAGCTCATTACCACTAGTTCAGCCTAAATACGAGTGTTCTCGTCTCGTTCTGAGCTATCACTATTATACCACTAGTTCTCAGCCTAAATACTGGGAGTATAGCTCGCTCCCGCTCAGCTCGACCTCTCTCTCTCCCGAGCTATCACTATATACCACTAGTTCTCAGCTAAATACTAGGGAGTAAGCTCGTCTCCCGTCTCTCTGAGCTATCACTATATTACCACTAGTTCTCAGCCTAAATACTGGGAGTGTAGCTCGTCTCCCTCTCTGAGCTATCACTATATACCGACTAGTTCTCAGCCTTAAATACTGGGAGAGTAGGTACTCGTCGTCCCTCTAGCTAATCACTATTAAACCACTTTCTCAGCCAATACGAGTGTAGCTCGCTCCCGTCTAGCTATCACTATTATACCACTAGTTCTCAGCCTAAATACTGGGAGTGTAGCTCGTCTCCCGTCTCTGAGCTATCACTAGTATACCACTAGTTCTCAGCCTAAATACTGGGAGTATAGCTCGTCTCCCGTCTCTGAGCTATCACTATTATACCACTAGTTCTCAGCCTAAATACTGGGAGTGTAGCTCGTCTCCCGTCTCTGAGCTATCACATTATACCATATTCTCAGCCTAAATACTGAGTGTCTCGTCCCCGTCTCTGAGCTATCACTAGTATACCACTAGTTCTCAGCCTAAATACTGGGAGTATAGCTCGTCTCCGTCTCTGAGCTATCACATTATACCACTATTCCGCCTAAATACGGAGTTACTCGTCTCCCGTCTCTGAGCTATCACATATACCACTAGTTCCACCAAAATACTGGATGTAGCTCGTCTCCCGTCTCTGACTATCACATATACCACTAGTCAGCCCTAAATACTGGGAGTTAGCTCGTCTCCCTCTACTGAGCATCATATTATACCACTAGTTCTCAGCCTAAATACTGGGAGTGTAGCTCGTCTCCCGTCTCTGAGCTATCACTATTATACCACTAGTTCTCAGCCTAAATACTGGGAGTGTAGCTCGTCTCCCGTCTCTGAGCTATCACTATTATACCACTAGTTCTCAGCCTAAATACTGGAGTGAGCTCGTCTCCCGTCTCAGATCTATCACTATTATACCACTAGTTCTCAGCCTATAACTACCTGAGTGTAGCTCGTCTCCCGTCTCTGAGCTATCACTATTATACCACTAGTTCTCATCCTAAAATACTGCAGTATAGCTCGTCTCCCGTCTCTGAGCTATCACTAGTATCCACTAGTTCTCGCCTAAATACTGCCAGTGTAGCTCGTCTCCCTCTCGAGCTATCACTAGTATACCACTAGTTCTCAGCCTAAATACTGGGAGTGTAGCTCGTCTCCCGTCTCTGAGCTATCACTAGTATACCACTAGTTCTCAGCCTAAATACTGGGAGTGTAGCTCGTCTCCCGTCTCTGAGCTATCACTAGTATACCACTAGTTCTCAGCCTAAATACTGGCAGTGTAGCTCGTCTCCCGTCTCTGAGCTAGCACTAGTATACCACTAGTTCTCAGCCTAAATACTGGGAATGTAGCTCGTCTCCCGTCTCTGAGCTATCACTAGTATACCACTAGTTCTCCGCCTAAATACTGGGAGTGTAGCTCGTCTCCCGTCTCTGAGCTATCACTAGTATACCACTAGTTCTCAGCCTAAATACTGGGAGTGTAGCTCGTCTCCCGTCTCTGAGCTATCACTAGTATACCACTAGTTCTCAGCCTAAATACTGGGAGTGTAGCTCGTCTCCCGTCTCTGAGCTATCACTAGTATACCACTAGTTCTCAGCCTAAATACTGGGAGTGTAGCTCGTCTCCCGTCTCTGAGCTATCACTAGTATACCACTAGTCTCAGCCTACTGGAGTGTAGCCTCGTCTCCCGTCCTCTGACTATCACTAGTATACCACTATTCTCAGCCTAAATACTGGGAGTGTAGCTCGTCTCCCGTCTCTGAGCTATCACTAGTATACCACTAGTTCTCAGCATAAATACTGGGAGTGTAGCTCGTCACTGAGCTACAAACACTATGGTATTAAGTTTCTGACTATCTGCTGGGCACGTAGCTCAACACCCTTATCTGCGCTATCAATTCTATATCTCCGCATATACGCTGAAAATACAGCTCGTCTCTGAGCTATTTACACACATATGGCTCAGCCTATTGCCGAGCACGGCTCTAGCTGACTAGCTAGCTGGGCGAATGCGGTTGGGAATGTAAGTTTTACACTGCTTAGCACAGCTCCAGTAGCCCATTTCATCAACATTGCAAAGTATACTTTACTAGCAAAGTATACTTTGAGGGAGTAATCATTTATTTTTCCTGAAATGCATTATTTCATATAGAACTAACAAATGCATATATTTCATGATTAAAAGTATGCAGAATTATTATACTGAATTTATTACATTATCACAGCCAAATTGGCTGTGATAATGTAATAAATTCAGTATAATAAAAATTAATAAATTTATCATAAAATTGAAAATTTCTCCCTCAAAGTATACTTTGCTACTAAAGTATACTTTGCAATGTTGATGAAATCGGCTACTGGTCTGAACACTCATTATTGTATAAGCTTATACATTTCAGTCTTAATATTGTTCACAATGAATAGTTTACATATTTCTTTTCTCTCTCCTAATACCTTCTCACATCGTTAAAAATAATGTTTGTATATTTTTAATTCCATTGGAAAAGTTTCTTCACTTTCATCTACAATTCCTCTGTTTTATTTTGAGTTGAGAATGTATTTTACAAATAGGTTTCTCTCTCACATCATTGAAATTTATACATTTTACTTATTGCATGAACATGCATACATTTCAGTCTTAATATTTTTACGATGAATATTTTACATATTTTGAATTCGTTTTCCTCACTCACATTCAAAAACCGAAAAATATGTTTTGGGCTTGTTCGGTATAGTGTCATAGAATATGAATCCATATTTCATATATATAGTCTGTTATGATGTTAAATAATTGTAAGTTTATTGTTGTTTTGGATTTTTCGTTGAAGTATTCTATCATTTTGTAATATATTTTTAGTTTGGCATTCAGTGATTTTATTTGCTCAATCATGTGATCTTTGGTTTTCTCTGCTTTGCGTAGACATTTTGTCTGCATTTTCGCATGTTGATATTTTCTTGTTTACGTTTATTTGTTTATACATGTAGTATTCTGATATAGTGACTTTTTTATCTGATATAGTGACGCGTATGCAACAAAGACGAAATACCAGACCGCTGAGCACTGATCGAAATTCAGCTGAAGAAGCCAAGAAACATATTTACCTTATGGGGTTTCTCAACCCGCAACCGAACATTTATTTGTATTAACTATAATAACATCCAGTCCACGGTTTTACAGTGATATTCTGTTCTACAATACTAAAGCCAATTACGGAAATATAAAACATTTATTTACTCAGCCGTTTCGGACAAATATTACAAAATCTCAATAATACGACACCGGCAAACGTTTTTCAACGTTGCAGGAAGGGAGATAATTATGGTCAGACGACACTGTGTTGTCGTCCCGTATCGGTTTCGCACAAAACAGCATTTTCGTCACATAATTATGTCTGTAATTCAGGCGCTTATTTTTCGCCTCAATCTCTCTACAGCCACAAAGACTGCCAGAGCATTGTTTAGAGACTCCCCAGTTGGCCTGTACCTGGTCTAATAATACCCAAGAAAAAACATGGATTGCTATATCAAGGTGCATCATCACGTGGTTACCACAACAACAACAATGTCTGAAAGTGTTAAAAGCGCACCCTCTCCAAAGTAAATATTATTTGATATTTTCCATGAAAAATGGCGTAGAAAATGCGACTTCATGACTTGCATTTGTTGGTCTCGGGACTTCGGCACATACTTATGTCGTTTTTGTGAAGAATCTATTTCCGTGTCAGTATTGACAGTAAACTCGGAAATCGATTCTTCGCAAAAACGACATATGTTTGGGCCAAAATACCGAGAGTGCCAAATGCAGCTTAACAAGACGTGTTTGATGCGCCATACTTCATTATAATCCGTTACATAATACTGACAATATAACAGAATACGTACATTGAATCGGAGGCGCTGCTGGAAGTTTCAATAATTGCTGTTGTTGTTGTTGTACCCATGTGATCATGCACATTGTATATACAAACGACGAGTATGTTGGCACAGATTCAGTCGGGTGGCCACAGCCTGCTTTTAATGGGGAGGAAAACCGGAGTTCCCGGAGAAAAACCACAGCGAGCTTGCACGGAACAGACAAAACCGTCCGGATATAGCTCGGTACAAGTACGGAGACATTGGTCCAGCTGATCGGGCATTGCATACCAACAACATACAAGCTGCCCACCAACAGGATGGGTCACCGAATCATCACCAACCCAGCTGCATCATCAAGTCGAGAGTTCCACCCCACTCTAAACAAGGTTGGGTTAACTCAGCGGTGTACAAGTTATTGCCGCAGACACCACCATGTGAGTTGTTATGTCATATTTTAAAGCGAAATGTCTCTGTTTTAAAATTAGACTATTTTGGGAATCCCTCTTGCTGTTTATGCTAATGTAAACATTATATAATACGTTGATGTATACTAATATGTTTATGGTATGCTTATAATGCATTAGTTTTGTTTCCTAATTAATAAAAGCGCAATAAATCGTCTATTTGTACCCTTGTTATAAAGGTACATGCACACTCAGTAGACACATCATGTTCTTGTTATAAAGGTACATGCACACTCAGAAGACACATCATGTTCTTGTTATAAAGGTACACGCACACTCAGTAGGCACATCATGTTCTTGTTATAAAGGTACGTGCACACTCAGTAGACACATCATGTTTTTGTTATAAAGGTACATGCACACTCAGTAGAAACATCATGTTCGTGTTATAAAGGTACATGCACACTCAGTAGACACATCATGTTCTTGTTATATAGGTACATGCAGCACTCAGTAGACACATCATGTTTTTGTTTATCAAAGTACATGCACACTCAGTAGCACACTCATCATTTTTTGTTATAAAGTACATCACACTCAGTAGAAACATCATGCGTGTTTATAAAGGTACATGCACACTCAGTACGACATCAGTACATGTTCTCAGTTATAAAGGTACATGCACACTCAGTAGACACATCATAGTTCGTGTTTCTTATAAAGGTACACATGCACACTCAGTAGCACACTCATAGCATCATGTTCTTGTTATAAAGGTACATGCACACCTCAGTAGCACATCATGTTCTGTATCAAAGGTTAGTGGCACACTCAGTAGACACATCATGTTCTTGTTATAAAGGTACATGCACACTCAGTAGACACATCATGTCTTGTTTAAAAATAAAGGTACACGCACACTCAATAGGCGCATCATGTTCTTGTTATAAAGGTACATGCACACTCAGTAGACACATCATGTTTTGTTATAAAGGTACATGCACACTCAGTAGACACATCATGTTCGTGTTATAAAGGTACATGCACACTCAGTAGGCACATCATGTTCTTGTTATAAAGGTACATGCACACTCATTAGACACATCATGTTCTTGTTATAAAGGTACACGCACACTCAGTAGACACATCATGTTCTTTTCTTGTTATAAAGGTACATGCACACTCAGTAGACACATCATGTTCTTGTTATAAAGGTACATGCACACACAGTAGACCCATCATGTTCTTGTTATAAAGGTACATGCACACTCATCACATCATTTCTTGTAGTACACCACACTCAGTAGCACATCATCTAGTTATAAAGGTACATACACACTCAGTAGACACATCATCTTGTTATAAAGGTAAATGCACACTCAGTAGACACATCATGTTCTTGTTATAAAGGTACATGCACACTCAGTAGACACATCATGTTCTTGTTATAAAGGTACATGCACACTCAGTAGACACATCATGTTCTTGTTATAAAGGTACATGCACACTCAGTAGACACATCATGTTCTTGTTATAAAGGTACATGCACACTCATACACATCAGTTTCTTGTTATAAAGGTACACCACACGCATAGCACATCATGTTCTTGTTATAAAGGTACATGCACACTCAGTAGACACATCATGTTCTTGTTATAAAGGTACATGCACACTCAGTAGACACATCATGTTCTTGTTATAAAGGTACATGCACACTCAGTAGACACATCATGTTCTTGTTATAAAGGTACATGCACACTCAGTAGACACATCATCTTGTTATAAAGGTACATGCACACTCAGTAGACACATCATGTTCTTGTTATAAAACATGCACACTCAGTAGACACATCATGTTCTTGTTATAAAGGTACACGCACACTCAGTAGGCACACATCATGTTAAAGGTACATCACACTCAGTAACACTCAGTTCTTAAAAAGTTACAAAGTACATGCACACTCATAGACACATCATGTTCTTGTTATAAAGGTACATGCACACTCAGTAGACACACAATATTTCTGTTATAAAAGGACATGCACAAATCAGTGCACATCATTTTCTTTTGTTATAAAGGTACATGCACACTCAGTAGCACATCATCTTGTTATAAAGTACTTGTGCACACTCATAAAGACCACATCATGTTTTTCATGTTATAAAAGGTACAAAGCACACTCAGTAGACACATCATGTTCTTGTTATAAAGGTACATGCACACTCAGTAGACACATCATGTTCTTGTTATAAAGGTACATGCACACTCAGTAGACACATCATGTTCTTGTTATAAAGGTACATGCACACTCAGTAGACACCATCGTGTTATAAAGGTACATTGCACACATAGGCACATCATGTTCTTGTTATAAAGGACAATGCACACTCAGTAGACACATCATGTTCTTGTTATAAGTACACGCACACTCAGCACACTCAGTCATCTTGTATAAAGTCATCACTCATAGACACTTCATTTGTTGATAAAAAGGTACATGCACACACAGTAGACACATGTTCTTGTTATAAATGGTTACATTGCACTTATCAAGGTATCTGTTATAAAGGTACAGCACATCAGTAGACACATCTACTGTTGTTATAAAGGTACATGCACACTCAGTAGACACATCATGTTCTTGTTATAAAGGTACATGCACACTCAGTAGACACATCATGTTCTTGTTATAAAGGTACATGCACACACAGTAGACACATCATGTTCTTGTTATAAAGGTACATGCACACTCAGTAGACACATCATGTTCTTGTTATAAAGGACATGCACACTCTAGACACACTCAGTAGGCACACGCAAAATCACAGGTAGCACATTCATGTCATAGTAAAGGTACATGCACACTCATAGACACATCATGTTTCTTGTTATAAAGGTACATGCACACTCAGTAGACACATCATGTTTCTTGTTATAAAAGGTCCACATGCACACTCAGTAGGCACACTCATGATTTCTTGTTATAAAGGTACATGCACACTCAGTAGACACATCCAGTCATCTTTGTTATAAAGGTACATGCACACTCAGTAGACACATCATGTTCGTGTTATAAAGGTACATGCACACTCAGTAGCACATCATGTTCTTGTTTATAAAGGTACATGCACACTCAGTATAGACACATCATGTTCTTCGTTATAAAGGTACAGCACACTCAGTAGACACATCTTATAAAGACATCATACTACTTGTTTTATAAAGGTACATGCACACTCAGTATACTACATCAGTTTCTTGTTATAAAGGTACATGCACACAGTAACACATCATGTTCTTGTTAAAAAGGTACAAGCATCACTCAGTAGGACACATCATGTTCTTGTTAGGGTACATGCACACTTTTCATAACACATCATGTTCATGTTATAAAGGGTACACGCACACTCATTAAGTAGCACATCATGTTCTATAAAGGTACAATAACACTAACCCTAACCCATGTTTCTTGTTATAAAAAGGTACATGCACCTCAGTAACACATCAGTTCTTGTTATAAAGGTACATGCACACTCATAGACACTCATGTTCTTGTTATAAAGGTACGTGCACACTCAGTAGACACTCATGTTCTTGTTAAAAAGGTACATGCACACTCATAGGCACATCATGTTCTTGTTATAAAGGTACAAGCACACTCAGTAACACAACATGTTCTTGTTAAAAGGTACACCGCACACTCATAGCCACATCATGGTTTCTTGTTATAAAGGTACAAGGTAACACACTCAGTAGACACATCATGTTTTGTTATAAAGGTACATGCACACTCCAGTAAACACATCCATGTTTCTTGTTATAAAGGTAACATTCACAACAGTAACACCTCAAGTTTCTAAGTTATAAGGAACAATGCACCAGCTCATTAGGACACATCATGTTCTTTTCTTGTTTATAAAGGTACAATGCACACTCATAGACCACATCATGGTTTTTACTGTTTAAAAATAAAGGTACAATGCACACACAGTAACCCATCATGTTCTTGTTATAAAAGGTACAATGCCACACTCAATAGACACATCCAGTTTCTTTGTTTATAAAGGTACATGCACACTCAGTTAGACACATCTGCCCTTAATTAACCCTAAACCATGTTCTTGTTATAAAGGTACTCCACACTCATAGACACATCATGTTCTGTTATAAAGGTACCATGCACTCTCAGTAAGAAACACATCAATGTTCTTGGTTATAAAGAGTAACATACATGGCTCACTCAGTAGACCAACATCAATGATCTTGTTCTAAAAGGTACCTTCACACTCCGAAAGGCACAACAGTTTCTTGTTATAAAGGTTACACGCTCAACTCCCATAGTCACATCATGTTCTTTTGTTATAAAGGTAACAATCACACTCAGTAGACACAACATGTTCTTGGTTATAAAGGTACACAACACGCCCACTCTTCAGAAAGCACATCATGTTTCTTGTTATAAAAGGTACATGCACACTTCAGTAAGACACAAATCATGTTCTTGTTATAAAGGTACATGCACACTCAGTAAGACACATCAGTTCTTGTTATAAAGGTACATGCACACTCATAGACACATCATGATCTTGTTAAAAGAAAGGTACGTTGCACACTCAGTAGGACCATTCATGTTCTTGTTATAAAAGGTTACATGCACACTCAGGTAGACGAAAAACATCATGTTCTTGATTTTATAAAGGTACATGTACCTTCATGTAGAACACATCATGTTCTTGTTATAAAAGGTAACAACCGCACACTCAGTAGGCACAACATCATGTTTCTTGTTTATAAAGGTTACATGCACACTCAGAGACACATCAGTTCTTGTTATAAAAGGGTACATGCACACTTCAGTAGACCAACATCATGTTTTTCGTTTAAAAATGGTACAATGCACACTTCATAGACGCATCAGGTTCTTGTTATACAGGTTAAAAACATGCACAACTCAGAGGCAACACCTGAAAATCTATGTTATAAAAGGGTACAAGCACACAGTAGACACATCATGTTCTTCTGTTATCATGTACAGCACAACTCAGGTAGACACACTCATTACACATATGTTATCGTTATCACAGGTCAGTAGAGCACATCATCTGTTCTTGTTATACATGTACACATCATGTCGTATAGACACACACTCAGTAGACACATCATGTTCTTGTTATAAAGGTACGCACGCACACATGTTCGTTAGGTACGGCACACTCATATAACATCTCTTGTTCAGTGTTACATCACACTCATAGGACACATCATGTCTTATGTAGTACACGCACACTCAGTAGGACACATCATTGACTATGTTATAAAGGTACATTGCATCACTCAAAAAGGACCACCTCATGCGTTAGGTTACATGCACTTAGGCACTCAGTAGCACATCATGTTCTTGTTATAAAGGTACTGACATCAGTAACATCCATGTTCTTGTTAGGTACATGCTCATCAATAGCATCATGTTCTTGTTAGGTACATGCACATAGTAACACATCCTGTTTTTGTTATGGTACATCACATCAGTAGATCATGTTCGTGTTATAAAGGTACATGCACACTCAGTAGGACATATCTTGTTATAAAGGTACATTCACTCATTAGATCATCTTTTATAAGGTACACGCACTCAGTAGACATCATGTTCTTTTTTGTTATGGTACATGCACTCAGTAGACACTATGTTCGTTATAAAGACATGCCACACAGTAGACCCATCATGTTTTGTTATAAAGTTACATCACTCTCAGTAGACATTCATGTTCTTGTTATAAAGGTACATGCACACTCGTAGACACATAACCCTAACAACCCTCCCATGTTGTTATAAAGGTCAGCACACAGTCACTCATGTTGTTATAAAGGTATCACACTCGTAGCATCATGTTGTTATAAAGGTACATGCACACTCGTAGACCACATATGTTCTTGTTATAAAGGTCACGCATCGTACACATCTGTTCTTGTTATAAAGGTACATCACCTCGTAGACACATATGTTCTTGTTAAAGGTACAGCACACTCAGTAATCATGTTCGTTATAAAGGTACACACTCGTAACATCATGTTGTTATAAAGGTACATGCACACTCAGTAGGACACATCAGTTCTTGATTAAAGGTACATGCACTCAGTAGACACATCATGTCTTGTTATAAAGGTCATGCACACTCGTGGCACTAGTTCTTTTTAAAGGTACATGCAACTCAGTAGACATCATGTTCTTGTTATTAAAGGTATGCACACTAGGACACATATGTTCTTGTTAAAAGGTACACCATCAGTAGACTCATTTCTTGTAGGTACGTGACACCTGTTAGACACATCATGTTCTTGTTATAAAGGTACATGCATCAGTAGAACATCAGTTTTGTTAAAAGACGCACATCATAACACATGTTATTGTTATAAAGGACTTGCATCAGTAGGCATATCTTGTTATAAAGGTACATGCACACTCAGTAGGTACATAATGTTCTTGTTATAAAGGTACATGCACACTCAGTAGACACATAATGTTCTTGTTATAAAGGTACACGCACACTCAGTAGGCACATCATGTTCTTGTTATAAAGGTACACGCACACTCAGTAGGCACATCATGTTCTTGTTATAAAGGTACACGCACACTCAGTAGACACATCATGTTCTTGTTATAAAGGTACATGCACACTCAGTAGACACATCATGTTCTTGTTATAAAGGTACACGCACACTCAGTAGGCACATCATGTTCTTGTTATAAAGGTACACGCACACTCAGTAGGAACATCATGTTATTGTTATAAAGGTACATGCACACTCAGTAGACACATCATGTTCTTGCTATAAAGGTACATGCACACTCAGTAGACACATCATGTTCTTGTTATAAAGGTACATACACACTCAGTAGGCACATCATGTTCTTGTTATAAAGGTACATGCACACTCAGTAGACACATCATGTTCTTGTTATAAAGGTACACGCACACTCAGTAGGCACATCATGTTCTGGTTATAAAGGTACTTGCACACTCAGTAGACACATCATGTTCTTGTTATAAAGGTACACGCACACTCAGTAGACACATCATGTTCTTGTTATAAAGGTACATACACACTCAGTAGGCACATCATGTTCTTGTTATAAAGGTACACGCACACTCAGTAGGCACATCATGTTCTTGTTATAAAGGTACATGCACACTCTGTAGACACATCATGTTCTTGTTATAAAGGTACATGCATACTCAGTAGACACATAATGTTCTTGTTATAAAGATACACGCACACTCAGTAGACACATCATGTTCTTTTTTGGAATTAAATAAGTATATAATTATGTCACTATTCCACCAGTTCTAAAATTTGCAAGTGCCTGCTAGAAATAACTTAGTAATATAAGGCTATTTTCATATGCAAATTAGGTATGCTATCCTTTAATTATTTATACTCATTAAATGCGTTACATGAACAAAATAGTATTTTCTACAGATTATAAAGTATGATCATTGCATATCAAAAAATAAAATAAATACTGACAATAAATAGTAATGTCCTTTAACATTTTAAGGAAACAAGGTTATCGCCCCTGATATCAGTGTGGAAATTTACGTCTGATATGAAATGTATAATAATACCAATCAATACGTGGGATAATGTTGAATGTATGTTTATTTTACCAAAAAATGTCATATCCACATAATATACAAAACTATTTGTCTCTCTATAGTATAACCTGCCGAGTGGGTATGTACCTTGAATATATAATCTTTATTTCCTCCATATAGGAGAGCATAACATGTACATGTATAGTAACAATGTCAAGCGAATTAGGAACGTATGTATAGATTGAAAACAAAGAAAGAATAGCAAATGCAATGTATGCCACACTTCGCGACCAATAACGACGGTTATTGATCAAGAAATGTAGCAACCATTTGCATTTTCATTATAATTCAATGGATATATCTGGATCAAATACAAATAGGTGGCTAGCGAATATCCTGTTCCGCATCTGCTCTGAAAATTCCGTCATCTTTTGACATCATTTACTGATAACATCATACTTTCTGTAAATATAGTTCATGAAAAATCGCACAGATACAGAATCACATGACATGTGGACCACGGTTACATGTATACTACATAACATGACCAGAATAACATGACTAGAATAAACACAGCAGGTAGAGAGAGCTAAAGCGTGTACATATGGAGTTTATTTTCGTCCGCATATTAAAATGTATACATCCATACAATTAAATGATTACCTGTGTATAATCCGCAGCTACATGTATAACACTGCAGCATGTCGTATTATATAAGACCTACAATAGCGCTTTTCTGCTCCTTACCTATTTGTATATACTAATATCGTATACATATCGTAATCGTATAGTATTGGTTATTATTTAATGAGAATACGTATTGGATCTATAATATTGATATATTTGTACCATATCATCGTATAGTACAAAACGTACTATACGAATATTATTCAAACATACGACAACCGTTCGTATATACGATATATCCGTACGGATATAGTATGAATATACCATGTTTGTATATGTTTGTACGATACAGACGTACCAGAATTATACACAGTATAACAATCGTATAAACGTACGATTTGAATGGTATATCTATACGATATTGGTTGGTATGTACGGTACAAACATACCGTACTTTTATATTATATGCATATCGTATAGAAAACATATCATATTGGTATAGTATACGTATAGTATTGGTATAGTACGTATAGTTGACCTGCATAAAAGCGCTTCTGTATGCACCCAATCGTCTGTATGTGTATAAAATAATTACGATCGTTTCATACACAATCTCATATCTTATACGAGGGCATATGAAATAAGTCCATAAGTTGATATCAGATTACGCGACAAATGTCCTTGTATTGTAATCAATGATTGTGTTTATTCAATACATACAACAAGCCATGGGGTTTTAGTACACAATGTGACAACATGCAGCAAACCCTAAATCAGCCATGGCCATGCTGGGTAAAGAACCAGGGGCGGATCTGGAAGGGGGGGGGGGGGGTGTTCCAGGTTACAACGTTTCAGCCGCGGACTTTACATACCTCACAGTTTTACCACCAGCTGGAGTTGTAAATTTAAATACAGTAAAACACTGGAAAGCGCATTTCGAAGAGCTCGAAAATAGGACAACCCCCTAGTTGTGAACGGTAACTCTTGCAATTACTCCCGTAACGTCCGTAGCTAGCTACGGACGGTACGGGAGTATATCGCAAGAGTTACCTTCGCAACTATACAACCACCACCCGTTCCCCAAATGCTGGATCCGCTCCTGAGAACTATCATATAATGAAACCCTAAAACATGGAAGCACGGGAGGGACTTCTGACTTCAATACTTCTAACTTCCTTACTTCTAACTTCATTACTTCTAACTTCCTTACTTCTAACTTCATTACTTAGAAGTCAGAAGTAATGAACTTAGACGTATAATCATTCAGTAATATTTGATAGTGACTCGCGGTGGTATCAGGCTATTTTCATATGAAAATGAGGCATGATCATTGCCCATCAAAAAATAAATACAGAGAATAAATAGTAATGTCCGTTAACATTTTAACGACACGGTTATCGCCCCTGATATCAGTATGGAAATTTACGTCTGATAGAAAATGTGTAATAATGCCAATGAATACGTGGCGTATTTGTGAATGAATGTTTATTTTCACAGGAATTGTCTCAAATGATGTCTCTGATATAAAGAACAGTTTGTGCCGACTGAGTGGGCATGTACCTTTAACGTAAATTTCCAAGTCGCTTAGCATTGACCTTGAGCACAAGAGCCGTGTGGGGTGCGTGCTATAGAATAATAATGTGGATGATGACAAATAAGTAACAAAGTAGCAAGCAGAGTACCATGAAACCTCTCTAAACCGGACACCCTGGGAGGTCCCCAGGGTGCCCGGATTAGAGAGGTTTCACTGTAAATCAGGCATTTGATCATTCTGAGCCACAGTTGTGTGCTATGCGACCACGAACAGACATTATCACCAGAAATAAATGACCAAGAAACTCATGATGAAAAATAAGATCACCTGTCTTTCCTTGGTGTCCGGCTTAGAGAGGTTTCACTGTAACATACATGTATACAGCAGATTGTCGAATATTGTAACGCAAATTAAATAAAATAAATATATACTTTAACGCACATCTCAATGTCATTTTGGCATTAAGCAAAGCGGCCGATTGGATGGGATATAGCATGAAAACATGGGTGATTACAAATATGTTCATGATGTTTCAAGCCATTCTGTCTTACTGCAAGTAGACAGCCGAAAACTCGGACGCAAATCTCGGACAGACATATGGGCAGACGAAGAGGCTGACAGCGTCGCGACTATATCAACCAAGATAATAATAATAATTATAATAATAATAATTTAATTTAATAATAACCACTCACGGTATTCTTTCTCTTGCCATGATCAACATGTGTACCGAATTTGGTTACGATCCGTCAAGTAGAACTTGAGTTATTACGCGGAAACAGGAGAAGGTGAAGCCGTCAATGGGACATATTCAATTAACTAATCAGAACATTTGGAAAACCAATAGGGCTTTCGGCTTGCCTTGATAATCATGTACAGCGAATATGCTGCAGGTGTGACTTGCGTTATTGCACGGAACGGGATATAGAATACGAAAATTAAAAATGGTCGCCAATGTGAGATAAGTCGTCAGCAGTCAGGCTCAGTCAATCAATCTGCTTTATTTTATACGGAGCCCCTCAGGGGACGTATAATTTGTTTTTTATTTATTCATTCGCACGAAATAACAATTAATTCCCACGGGAACGAATTGTTAATTCGCATGAACGAATTGTTCAATCCGTAATTTCAAGCCCAGTGTTCAAGTATTTTGAAATAAACAAAATGACACATATTGGCAATATGCTGGACACGTGCGACAGATATATTTTAATGAATCACTCACCTGTATCCATATGTATTTTACCGGATGCCCGTGGCGGGTGTTCTTTGGATTATCCTGTGTCATATATATATATAATCACTTGAATCACCGTCATTCATACACTACATAGCTGAAGATAGACTATTCTCCATGTATGGCTGGCAATACGTGTCATCAATACCGTTTCTAACCCGTCCTGATGTGTTATAACCGACTGTGCTGAACGCCGCGCTAGGGTAAAATGTTCACGATAGAATAGGCGCCAGATTCTTGACGAATTCCCATTCAGTTACATTCAGGAACTACTGAATAAACACATGTTCGTCTGTAACCGGCGCAAACAAATTGCGCCGGTTTTATCATGACGATATTACGTTGTATACGATAGTTCGCATTAGAGCAGAATTGCATCTCGTCTGGAAACCGGTGGATTTGAAATGTGAAACATTGTACGCCGGCGCGGAGTGCAGCACATTCACAGTTATGACATGTATTGCCATAAATAAAAACATCACCATCCTTACACACTGGTAGATAATTAGCGTTATATTTTATTGTGTAAAATAATAATATCACGATATGTCGTTAACATTACTAGCAATAGTAGAGACTGGTACACTCGAGTTATGACTTAGAAAGGAAGCAGCAGCTACATGTATCATTACATGAATCAATACACGGACGTAGAAACGACAGTACACTGACAGTACGGAGCCCCGCAGGGGACGTAGAATTGTTTTTGTTATTAATTCATTCCCATGAAAAAACAATTCGTTCCCTACATCATGTACATCACACTCTTGGTTAACCCATACCAATTGATTTTATATGTTATCTCCCTTGATCATGTTAAGATAGCATATTGTGTCACGCACATGGGGGCAGCTACTGTAGTGCTAAATGGCGAGTACGACCCAGACAATAGTGCCCTGTGCCAACTTATCCTATGGCGCTATGGTCCGTCTTGCTATGTATCTAAAACTATTCATATACTATTCTCTACTATCACAGGTTTGTGCTCAGTTTATCAGTTCAATTCTGGAAGATACTAATCGAGACATTTCGTGCGCATGAATACAGCATATATTATCTTTAAGTCTCACGGGACATTACGGAGCTAGCAGTAAAAGGGGATGGACTTACCCTGTAAGTTACACCAGTGTGTTTTACAAAGCTAACTTACCCCACACACTGATCCGTCTTTAGGGATATAACATATTTCAGTACTTTCAGTACTTTGATTTACATTTGTTTTTGTCTTTATTTTCTTTTTAGTCACAAACATACATGTTACAGAATATGAAATATATACATGTGTAGTCACTGGAGTGTACATGACAGCCGGGTACGAGTCCACATTATTTCAATTATTTTAATACAGTTGAATCTTCTGTATCAAACACCACGGGTACCATCGGCGTATTCGGTATAGGGAGGTTCAACTGTATAACTCACTCATGTACCTCTAAGCCCCGCTTTTTCAACAGGTCCATGCTGTGGCCCTGGCAGCTGGTGATTGAATGCTTACAGTGGAAAACTCGCTATACCGGACACACTGGCGGTACATATTGTGTTCGGTACAGCGATGCTCCACTGTACTTAAATGTATCATTCCGATTGCCAAGTGTGAAATGACAATGACTATATTTTAACGTCCTAGCAATAGCTAAGGTCACATAAGGACGGAATCAAATGTTAACGTCCCATTCGACAGACCAGTTGGATGGAAATATTATCAAAACATGTACATGTCCAGGGGTATGTTTTGAACTCACAACCTTCAGTAGTGAAGTCCTGTACTCTGTCCCTGAGCCACTGCCGATCCCAGTGTATGGAAGGGTTGAGTCAATATTAGCAACAAGCAACATGACACACACAAGTAGTATGTGTTGTATTATGTATGCATTATAGAACAAAACATAGCCTCAACAGGCCCGTATGCAGGAATTAGTTTAGGGGGTGGGGAGGGGGTGCGTTATCGACGGCGCGAAGGGCTACACATTCATTTCTTGTGCACATCCACGGACAGACCTCGGAAGATTAACACTTTCACCCCTAGGTAACTGGACTGGATTTGCATATGTTAATTGTGCAATCATGTCAATCATCACACACTTATTTATGAACATGGGGGTGTTTTTGTTTTCAAAATTATGAAAAATACTTGCAAAAAGTGCAAACGTCACGATCTGGCTCATCTGGATCTACACTTTTCGCCAATGTCACTATATAGACCTGTGGTCTTGAAATGGTTAATGGGGTGGCGGTGCGTACGCACCCGTCAAACCCCCTCTGCATACGGGCCTGCTCAGACAAACTAGTGGTATATGAGCAAGATGTGATGATGCAATCGTTACGCTGAGGATACGCCATTATGTTTGTGGAAAATTCTAAATATGTTCCGTCTATGCGCTCAGAAGTATATGTCGCGACCACCATTTGAACCGTCTCGTAGCGACGGTTCAAATGAGTGGTTGCAACATATACTTTCAATAACAAAAACAAAAATAAATATGTAAAACAGTTCATACTGTAAAGGTGTATTCCGCATGTAATAGATGGAGTGGGGTTTCCCCAAGTAATCTGGTTTCCTCCCACAGTAAGAACTGCCATTACATATCAATCCCTGCCAACCAAAGCATTTTTGGCGGGAGACATAGTGTCTCCACGCTATTGGGATCGTGATTCTGGCCGTTTGCACGGGTCTACTTTCGGAAGTGGCTCTCTGTTCATCGGGGGACGTCTCAATAGGCTCAATTTGCGTTCGCAATTAACAACAGTCAGGTGACATTTAAAGTCAGCGAATGAACAGAAAGCAAGTTATTAATAGCAACGGCAATGCTCAACATTATGTGTAAAATAGTTGGCATGCCCAACTTTACTTTTGAAGAGAACAAATTGCTGTTATTGAGACGCCCCCCGTATTGTGTACCACTCAGTCGCAATGCGACGTCGAAGGCCATTTCTTTTTCATATTGTGGTTTACGGGCGATTTTCGAAAAATTACCCTCTGGGTGAGCGAAACAAAATTCATGAAAACATTTTGCCGTTCATGCAGCATACACGTATGTAGACCTACGCCCAGTCATAATTTTGGAAATATTTCACGTAATACGTCTGCAATATACCTCGTAAAACGGTTTATTAGTCGGACATAAAGCATCTTTGCTTCATCAACCTATTTGTGTTTAGAGCAGGCTGTATTTTCCAAACACCAGTAACTGATCAAGTTCTCCAAATTTGCAGATTGTACATCCAATAATCAACATCGAATATATTGCTAACAAGGAATTTCTGAGTATGCAAATTCACAAGTGGCTACTTGTCTCCCGCCAGTCAGTACTTTCAGTACTTTGATTATAATTGTGTAGATGTTTTAGTGACCTCCCTCGTTTGTAATACGTGTATACAGTTTACATTTGTTGTTGTGACTGGAGAAATGGGGCTTATGGCTTTTGTGCCAGTGTATATCCAGATCAGTCTGTACATCCGCACAGTCTGGTCAGAATCTGCACTGTCCACCATTGCATCAATGAAATACATGTAAGCCATAAGCCAATACGGCTCAATGAGTGGCCAAGTCGGCCATCTCCATGTTGCGCCTTCTGAGTGGGCATGTACCTTTATCCATGTTAACGACGCTAAATTTCACTTTTTCATTTCTTCGCCGTGAATAAACGCTAATTAGCCTCCAGGATGCGTACAAACAGTATGACCAAAAAACATCACGCTCGGAAGATCTGACAATTAGCGATCTATATGACCATTTCAAAAACTTATACGGGGAATTAGGCAATCAAAATTTTACACCGCCGGTAAACACTGAAACATTAGACACGGAATTAGACACGGACATTACCGAAATTGAGTTAAGAACATCTATATTCTCACAAAACAACGGAAAATGTGCAGGGCTAGACTCACTAAATGCGGAAATGTTCAAGTCATCTTTCGACATCATATGCCCGTTTCTCCTTAAATTATACAACACAATATTTAATAGTGGCGAATACCCAAAAATGTGGGGCGAGGGCATGATCGTACCAATTTTCAAGGGTGGAAACGCAGACGAGGCGAAAAATTATAGGGGAATTACTCTAATTAACATACTAGGTAAGATATACTCTCAGCTATTATAAACAGACTTACAAAATGGACCGAAACTCACCAAGTTATCTCAAACAATCAATTTGGCTTTCAAAAAGGGAAATCGACAGTTGACGCTATTTTTATACTACACTCTATTATCACAAAAACACTAAATGCAGGGGAGAGAAACTATACTGCGCTTTTATAGATTTTGAAAAAGCTTTTGACATAATTGACAGGAATTTTTTATGGGCTAAACTACTATCCGAAAATGTCAGTTCCAAAATGGTAAACACTCTAAAATCAATGTATGCTGTAGTAAAGTCTTGTATACGATATAATTCGGTAAAATCTGAATTTTTTTACTCGCACATGGGCGTAAAGCAGGGGATCCTGGGTCAGCTCTGATGTTCATGATGTTTATAAACGATATCTCGCATAATATTAACACAGATATGGAGGGTATATTCTCTAGGCAATGAGCTGACGCTGTTCCTCTTACTTTACGAACCGCCGATGACCAAGTACTTTTCGCAAAAAAATCCGAAACACTACAATCAATGCAAATGAATGTAGGTCAATACTGCCAAACATGGGGCCTCTAAAATGAATACCCACCAAAACCAAAACAATGATTTTCGAAAAAGGTAGACATACACGGTTCGATTTACATCTGGGGAACACTATATTAGAAACAGTCACCACATTTAAGTACCTTGGAATTCACCTGTTTAAAAACGGGAATTGGTTCAGAACTCAAAAATTAATTGCACAACACGCTTCACTAGCACTTCACAATTTATTCAAAATTCTAAACGAAACAGAGCTAAACACCACAGAAAAATGTAAATTATTCGACAGTCTAGTGCTTTCACGATTAAATTATGGGTCAGAAATATGGGGAATGCATGATGGGAAAAACATAGAATTAATACACACTAAATGTTGCAGAAGAGTTTTGGGAGTTAAGAAATCAACAAATTTGGAGGGACTTTATGGGGAATTAGGTAGGGTACCGCTACATATCAATCGTAAACTAAACATGCTTAAATACTGGATCAAAATACTCAAACTGGGCCACACGTCTTTACCAGCACAGGCATATACAATGTTAGAAATAGACGCAGACCAAAATATTTCATATAATGGGACTAACTGGGCATATCAAATTAAACAACTTCTATATACACACGGGTTGGCAAATTTATGGGATTCACAAACTGAAATTGACATATCATTCATAAGCAGCAAACAGCGTATACTCGACACATACCACCAAACATGGCACGCACACATTACCCAATCGAATAGACTAGAATCATACGTCCGTTTTAAACACGAATTTGGCCTCGAAACATATCTAGATAACATAAATGAAAGTAAATATCGCACCGCATTAAGCCGATTCAGACTATCATCTCATAAATTAGCAATAGAGCAGGGACGATATACAAATACACCACGAAACTAACGAATATGCCCCCATTGCACCCAAAACGTAATTGAAAACGAATACCATGTACTTCTCGTATGTCCACTATACCGCGAACTAAGAAATAAATATTTTAAACCGTATTATTGTAGATGGCCCACTGTACGCAAATTCAATTCACTAATGTCATCATAATCAAAACCCGTTCTTATAAATCTTTCGAAATATATTTACTTCGCGATGAATCTACGAAACTAAAACACAAGACCTAAATTACTGCATACAAGCGGCATACTCACTATAAACTTCAAATGGGACGATTCAAATGAACCGCGAATCATATGGATAAACAAAAAATACACGCCACTGGACATATGCCGCTGTATGCGGCTAACTAAATCTACCTGCATTGGGACGATTCTAATTACCCGCATACCGACACATCACATATTTAAACTCCATATTCGCTAACATAGAATGCTACCTGTATGCACTAAAATAGATAACCGGCGGACCATGATTGCTGGTGTGTGGGTCGTGTCGTGGCAAAACCGGCGTATCGGCTTGGTGCGGTGTGCCGGTTTTGACAGAACATGACACATACATCACAATTAAGTTCATTTACTAATGCTATTATGCTTCCAGAAAATTCACCCCATGTATATCATTATCCGATAATCTGTATAAACCACTCCAGGAAACCATGTTTTTCACCACCATAAACAAGAAATATGTAGGCTATAAGCATGTATATGTTTAATGCTGAATAAAATATTTGTATTTGTATTTGTATTTGTATGGCGAAGGAACGAATGTTAAGGGGGCGCTAATTTACGTGGAGTAATATTTCACCTCGTAAATATATTACTTTAACGCGATAATTAGCATCTAGGAGGCGTAAACGGCTTGACAGAGATACTAAGGTTAAAGGTACATGCCCACTCAGTAGGCACACGATTTTCTTTATAGGAATTAAGTAAGTGTATAATGGTGTCACTATTCCACCAGTTCTAAGAATAACAAATGCCCGCTATACAGATATAATCATTAAGTAATATTCATTTTACTGATAGTGACGCGCGGTGGTATCAGGCTATTTTCATATGCAAATGAGGCATGACATTTTTTAATTATTTATACTAATTAAATGAGTCACCTGAAAAAATACGTCCGACAGATTATAAAATATGATCATTGCACATCAAAAATTCAATACAAAGAATACATAGTAATGTAAGTTAACATTTTAAGGAAACACGGTTATCGCCCCTGGTATCAGTGTGGAAATTTATGTCTAATATATAAAATGTATACCAATGTCAATCAATAGGTAATGGTGAATGCATGTTTATTTTGCCAGAAAATGTATCAGATTATGTCTCTGATATAAAGAACATGTTGTGAACACTGAGTGGCCATGTACCTTTAATTATTAATATGCGTTCCTCAGTTTCTACGCCATGATATTTTACGTTTCACCGACGCTAAACGAAGGAACGCGGAAACTAAATGTCCCTAACCCGCCACCTTAGTTACATTTCTTCAGCCTCATTTATGTAGTATCAGGTCGCATTTAATGAGCTCTTTCATCACTGAAAATCAATTCGTGAACATGATACGTGGTCATCTATGTATTTCTGCGTCTATGTATCACATTCACAGCCCCATGCTGGTAATGAATCATCACCGGTGTGAACAGCGTAGTCCCAGATCAGACTGCGCATCTGGGGGATGTTTCACTAAACTTCGTACGACTAAAATGTTCGTAAGTGCAAATTTAGGATCGTCTGGAAATTTCAATTCATTGATTTACATTTATTGAGCATATGCTGCATATGCAGCCTATGCTCAATAAATGTAAATCCATGACTTGTTTACAAAAAAACATTATTATTGTGAAATTTACAGACTATCATAATTTTGCACTTACGAAACATTTTAGTCGTACGAAGTTTAGTGAAACGGCCCACTGAGTTTGTGCTGGTCGTATTTCAATCACTGTTGAGTGGATGGCAGGTGGGAGCATACGATGAGTGCAATTAAATGATCGGGGTTCATCCGTACCGGAATTCCGACCGGATACCAGGTTTGGCCTTCACATACATTTTTGGCATTTTGTATTACAGTTGAATCTGGTTATTACCCTTATGTGTGCATTACAATTATTCGTAATCCTATTTGAGGGGAAGGGATCAAGTGACTTTGGTGTGGTATAGTCCTGGCACCAAGTCAGGTTATTCTAATTTCAGGGCTGAATAAATTGATTCTCGATGTAAATATTCCGTTCTGATTGTTGGCCACCCCCCCCCCCCCAATGCAGCAGGTTAAAAGGGATCAAACCCGTTTGCCCGGCCTTACATGACCTTACCTGTTGATAGGTCGTTAATCACCAATACAAAACTCAATCACTGTCGTACGTGTGTACTTTAATAGTGACCCGCATATGATACTGGCGCGAATGTAGAACTGAGCGTAAAATGGTAATACATGTATTACATTCTAAATATCAACACATGATCTGCAATTGTCCCGACGTCCTCAATGTTACCCGCACACAATTTCAAGATCGTCAGCTCGGAAGTATATTTTAGCTGTCATGTCCACACATTCATTCGATGTTAAGCGGCCCTCACATATCAGCAGGCGTCCGCGAGATTTTTCTTTTCGCAGGAGCCGCCGGGGGATTTAGAGCCAGTTGATGAATCGGGCGAAGTTCATGTCTGCGAGGTGTGCCCTCAAACATTAGACGGGGCCCGGGCGGTGATATTTGAACATTGGATCGCAGTGGAGACAGTGCGCCCGCCAGGGCGTCGGCCTGACGCCGCTAGATCATGTAGATAATTTGGCGGGCGCCGGCTGATCAAAGAACAGATTGGTAGGCGTAGATTGGAGCCCGGCCGGGCGCCGCCAGGATACCGGCCGGTCAACTGGCGATTGATGTCGCGCTTCCCCCCTCGAGTATATATAGATTCGTTGTATAAATCTTCAGGGCGGGGCCCTAGCGACGTGTCCGGCGAATTTCATGTCTGCGAGGTGTGCCCTCAAACATTAGACGGGGCCCGGGCGGTGCTCTTTGAACATTGGATCGCAGTGGAGACAGTGCGCCCGCCAGGGCGTCGGCCTGACGCCGCTATATCATGTTATCAGGGCGGGGCCCTAGCGACGTGTCTACGGGCTTGCCACGACCTAAAATCGCTTTTGAAAAATCGTAGATTTGGGAGTCAGGTTTTCACGCCTGCGTGGTTCTGGTGACCCCTAAAAATCGCAGCGGAGCCCGTAGAAATATGACAGCGTCCGACCGGACGCCTCGCGAAAATGCCTTTTTGGCCTGTCTTAGGAGTCGCGCAAGTGCCTCGACCGATATGTGAGGGCCGCTTAAATGACATTGATTCATGCAAGTAGTAATGGGTGTCACTATGGCATGGTTTTTTAACATGTGTTTTTTACATAGACGGATTTTACCCTCGCACCGGTTGTCTATGTAAAAAACACATGTTAAAAAACCATGCCATAGATGACACCCATTACTACTTGCATGAATCAATGTCATTTAAGCGGCCCTCACATATCGGTCGAGGGGTGGGAACTTCTTGTATTACAGTATAAAACCGTGCCATAGTGACACCCCTGAACCATTTTGATGATTCGTGAATTTTATCCGGGGGTGGAAACTTCTTGTATTACAGTATAAAACCGTGCCATAGTGACACCCCTGAACCATTTTGATGATTCGTGAATTTTATCCGGGGTGGAAACTTCTTGTATTACGCCATAGTACCACCTTGAACATTTAGGGGTATACTGTTCTGTATATAATTTTCAAATATTTTTGACAACTCCAATATTATCAAATACATATGAAAATATCCTAGAAATATTTTTCATCCACTTCTGACAACTGTAATATTGACAAAAGTTAATGAAAATAAATATTGATTGTAAATCAATATATTGGTATTTTTCAATTTATAGTGGGAAAAATTGAATAAAATAAAAGATATGTAAAGTTTTAACAATATTTTATTGAACAACAACATATTTACAACATGGAATTATAGACCAGATATGATATTCATATTTGATCTTTACAAAGGTACATGCAATATTATGTTAACATATTTGCAACATGAAGTAATTTTGGAAAATGCAAAGACATGGCATGATGATATTGTTGTGGTTTACAACATTGACACCCGACAGATGTTGAACTTTGCTGAGGTCCTTCGTAGAGTGTTCCGAAGTGATGTTTGTTAACCAGATCGTTATAGTCCTATCATTCTTGAAGTAATTTGATGAACTGAATGTTTGTTGAATACAGAGACGCAGAGTATTTCCTCTTGCAATCGCAAACAACACAAACACACAGTATTTTCCACATGTTTGTACTGAATACACTTTGTAATCTCTGTTTGTTAAATGTCCATTTCGTAGAATTGTTTGTCAAGAAAGACAATATTTCTGCGTGTAGTGTGGTGGTAATCCATAGGAGTCAAAGTAGATGGCTTCATTCTTCTGATCAAATACAATAGTTACCCAATGTTTTTTCCAGGTTGATCAGAATTATCCGTGTTGATTATGTACGCTTGGACGTCTAATGGTCTGTGATTTGGTAGCTTGTCTTTTGGGCATACTATTCCGTTTAATCTCTTCAGCCATATTTCTCGATCCAGTATACTGTAATTCGATGGTTTCCATCTTTGGATGTTGATTTCACCAATACGTTACTTTTCAGGATTTGATTTTGTTCATAATTGTCCAATATTAATAGTCGGTGATCACTTCACGAAGACTATTATTTCAATCTGGTTATCAAACTCTGAGAACACTATGACATTGATGACTTTTTCAAGTGCTCTGGCAAACTGAAGCTCAAGGCGTAGATTTCCAGTTCTTATAGGGTGTAGGTGTCCCTCTTCACTGCCCTGGTCAGGTGTCTAAGTCATACCCCCACAAACAATATCCATTTACATATTCATCTCTAGTAATATCAAATGATTTGTTTTGACCTAGTGAAGACACAGCTTGATACAAAGACATGTATGATTTAAGATATAATTTATGTTCAAAGTCCGGCTCAAATGGACGGTTGAAAATACCATGACCATTACAATTTACATCAATTTTTGATAGATTAAAATGATGAAAATTGAATGGATTTTTTGCGTATTCCCCATTGAAACTAGCATTATCAACCATACCAATGAATATCCGTTTCGGTAATTGCCCCTGAAAAAGATGATCTTCTATTTTTGAGCGCATTCCAGTTGCAATTGTGAATGTTTTGACTTCTACTCTACGTATAGGAATTTTCATATTCTTTTGAGCTATGAGTCTGTTCATGTCATTGGACACAGTAGGTAATAGCTCAACAGTTCTTACATTGAAACTAACATTTTCAAAATCCATTTTGTCTCTGGTGCGCCAGTGCCGCCTATTAAACAAAACTTTGACGATGCTCTATTGAGTCTTATTCTAATTTCAATTCCATTGGGTAAATATTTTTCTTGTAAAAATAAATCCAAATGCAATCGTGCTTGAAGTTCGATTACTTTACTCCCCGAAATAAATGAATTCCTTTTATTAAGACCTGCATTTTCACCTGCAATGTCAACAATCTCATATTTACCGGCGGTATCTTTCAACCACATTTCACTAGCCGCTAATTGTGTCGATTTACATTCAGCGTTATATGACAAAAGATTTTCTAAATATGGCCGAAAAGGATATGTATCAGAATTATTTGTTATCAGTTTATTGTTTAGATATAAATCAATATTATTGAAGATACTATGAAAGAAATTGTTAACTGGAGCAATATTATTATCGGGGTCTAATGTAGTATTATCATTTTTTAAAATTTTCAATTTCAAATACATGTAAGATTGAGATAAATCTGTCCATTTATCTGTTTGTGGTGGAATTACAAAATTCTATTGGAGCATTATTGTTGAGAGAGGAAATCGGAAAATGTTCAATCCATTGACTTTCATGCATAGCAGTCATGGTTGGAGGTACTGATTGAACATCCAACTCAGTCTTACTACATTCACAAGAACCGTTTTGCATCATTTTTTATTTTAGTCAAAAATATCTAAATTTCTGTTAGATATTTTTCTCCTTTTTATACCTTTTTGATTGTTACTTGATTTATGGACCTTAACTCTACGATGTATTGAACGCGACTGATGTTTCGTTTTATTTTTCTTTGTTTTTATACCTAATTTCTTCAAAAATGATTTTCCTAGTGAATTCATTGTTTGTTTACCTCGTGAAATAATTACATCCTTTGGATTTTTGTGTTGAAGAAAAATATCTTGAGCTAAACCTATTCCTTGTTTCATTCCTTCATTTTTAAAAGAATTTACTCCAGTTTTTATTATTGGTTATAATTGGATTGAGAAACGGTTCTAATTGCAGATTTGAACAAGGATCCTAAACCTGCCCCATACTGACGTGTAACTCCTCGATATACAGGATGC
>CM055270.1:101830155-101850517 GCA_029237695.1 Conchocele bisecta
ACATTCACTCAAATGTGTGAGTACATGCGGAATATAAAGAAGGTTGATGATGATGAATAACCAAAACTAAAACGGATTTAGCAAAAAATCTAGACGAGCGTTACAAAAAGTGGAACGCGCGTCAAAATATGCAACGAAACGTAACGAAAAATAAAACGTGCTCTATGGAAAAATACGTTCAAATGAACAAAAATCGAAACACGGCTGGTATTTGGTAACATTATGTTTACATAAAACTTTCCGAACTGAACACAAAACTGAACGCGTGTCACAAACATGCGTAAACAGTACACTGGTCAGTGTTTATGCGGGGATTAGAGGTTCCATGGAATAACCGTATAATCGGTTTCCCTATACCTATTTCCCGTTTTAAATGTATACACTGAACGAGATTTTGTCGGCGGAACTGAGTTTACTCTGGTCGCAATATTTATATAAATTGGTATATTACGTATTTTCAATAAATTTCCTCGACTGTTAACTACTCTGCAGAAGTATATTCCGCTCTGAAAAAACGTGTTCGGCAGCACCTGAGAAACGTCTCCAAGTACGACATCTCCGACATAAAACCACCATCTACACTGTCCGTTGCACGTTTCACAACTGTTCGTCCGCGCGTCTAGCGTACGTTTCACGACCGTACATGACCCGATGTCAGGTCCCATACCGCACCAGTGTCACTTAGCTCCAGTCCCAAAAGCAATATGATTAGTACATATCGTAATACTTTTTAATGGGACATAACAGGATTTAGCTCTCAAGTATTGTAGACTCCAAAAGTGGTCACATACATGAACTAACATTACAATCTGGAGTGGACAGGTATGTTGGACAATGTTTAATTATAATTATGACCATTTAAGCTATGCATGTATGGGTAGGTTTTGTTTCAAAGACTATAATTGAAACGTGAACTTAGTTTGAAAGTATTGCAATAGGTGCTGACAAATGTCTGGATTAGAATTACATACAATACTTCTAATCGGAGTCGACACCACTTAACAAATGACGTTAGACCTTCACTCAAATGTTTGAGTACATGCGGAATATAAAGAAGGTTGATGATGATGAATAACCAAAACTAAAACGGAGCTAGCAAAAATCTAGACGAGCGTTACAAAAAGTGGAACGCGCGTCAAAATATGCAACGAAACGTAACGAAAAATAAAACGTGCTCTATGGAAAAATACGTTCGAATGAACAAAAATCGAAACACGGCTGATATTTGGTAACATTATGTTTACAGAAAACTTTCCGAGCTGAACACAAAACGGAACGAGTGTCACAAACATGCGTAAACAGTGCCGACCCTGATCGAACACGGATGAGGATAACTGATGACATGTTTTATTGAGAAATAATTCTAATCGGAGTCGACACCACTTAACAAATGACGTTAGACATTCACTCAAATGTGTGAGTACATGCGGAATATAAAGAAGGTTGATGATGATGAATAACCAAAACTAAAACGGATCTAGCAAAAATTTAGACGAGCGTTACAAAAAGTGGAACGCCCGTCAAAATATGCAACGAAACGTAACGAAAAATAAAACGTGCTCTATGGAAAAATACGTTCGAATGAACAAACATCGAAACACGGCTGGTATTTGGTAACATTATGTTTACATAAACTTTCCGAACTGAACACAAAACTGAACGCGTGTCACAAACATGCGTAAAAGATGCCGACCCTGATCGAACACGGATGAGGATAACTGATGACATGTTTATTGAGAAATAAGGCGGATAAATTATCCTTATAGGGGAGACACTTGGAGTCATTTTCTAAGGCAACGATGGATTGTAGACATTTTATCGCAAAAGTCAAGGGTTTGCGAACTGCACCGAGAACAAAATGTGTACTATATATTCTACATCTAATATTTGTAACAAATTCCAGCCGCCATTTTGTATCTGGACGATTTTGTAAATGGCCGCCATAAAATCAATATCCCTGAGACGGGAGATAATCCGCGCTACATCCGATCTTTTAGTAACATAAATGGGTACATCAAATAGAGACTGGTTACTAAAAGATCGGATGTAGCGCGGATTATCTCCCGTCTCAGGGATATTGATTTTATGGCGGCCATTTACAAAATCGTCCAGATACAAAATGGCGGCTGGAATTTGTTACAAATATTAGATGTAGAATATATAGTACACATTTTGTTCTCGGTGCAGTTCGCAAACCCTTGACTTTTGCGATAAAATGTCTACAATCCATCGTTGCCTTAGACAATGACTCCAAGTGTCTCCCCTATAAGGATAATTTATCCGCCTTATTTCTCAATAAACATGTCATCATTTATCCTCATCCGTGTTCGATCAGGGTCTGCACTGTTTACGCATGTTTGTGACACGCGTTCAGTTTTGTGTTCAGTTCGGAAAGTTTATGTAAACATAATGTTACCAAATACCAGCCGTGTTTCGATTTTTGTTCATTCGAACGTATTTTTCCATAGTGCACGTTTTATTTTTCGTTACGTTTCGTTGCATATTTTGACGGGCGTTCCACTTTTTGTAACGCTCGTCTAGATTTTTGCTAGATCCGTTTTAGTTTTGGTTATTCATCATCATCAACCTTCTTTATATTCCGCATGTACTCACACATTTGAGTGAATGTCTAATGTCATTTGTTAAGTGGTGTCGACTCCGATTAGAATTATTTCTCAATAAAACATGTCATCAGTTATCCTCATCCGTGTTCGATCAGGGTCGGCACTGTTTACGCATGTTTGTGACACGCGTTCCGTTTTGTGTTCAGCTCGGAAAGTTTTCTGTAAACATAATGTTACCAAATATCAGCCGTGTTTCGATTTTTGTTCATTCGAACGTATTTTTCCATAGAGCACGTTTTATTTTTCGTTACGTTTCGTTGCATATTTTGACGCGCGTTCCACTTTTTGTAACGCTCGTCTAGATTTTTGCTAGCTCCGTTTTTAGTTTTGGTTATTCATCATCATCAACCTTCTTTATATTCCGCATGTACTCAAACATTTGAGTGAAGGTCTAACGTCATTTGTTAAGTGGTGTCGACTCCGATTAGAAGTATTTTATGTAATTCTAATCCAGACATTTGTCAGCACCTATTGCAATACTTTCAAACTAAGTTCACGTTTCTAATTATAGTCTTTGAAACAAAATACCCATACATGCATAGCTTAAATGGTCATAATTATAATTAAACATTGTCCAACATACCTGTCCACTCCAGATTGTAATGTTAGTTCATGTATGTGACCACTTTTGGAGTCTACAATACTTGAGAGCTAAATCCTGTTATGTCCCATTAAAAAGTATTACGATATGTACTAATCATATTGCTTTTGGACTGGAGCTAAGTGACAGGGTGCGGTATGGGACCTGACATCGGGCCATGTACGGTCGTGAAACGTACGCTAGACGCGCGGACGAACAGTTGTGAAACGTGCAACGGACAGTGTAGATGGTGGTTTTATGTCGGAGAGATGTCGTACTTGGAGACGTTTCTCAGGTGCTGCCGAACACGTTTTTTCAGAGCGGAATATACTTCTGCAGAGTAGTTAACAGTCGAGGAAATTTATTGAAAATACGTAATATACCAATTTATATAAATATTGCGACCAGAGTAAACTCAGTTCCGCCGACAAAAATCTCGTTCAGTGTATACATTTAAAACGGGAAATAGGTATAGGGAAACCGATTATACGGTTATTCCATGGAACCTCTAATCCCCGCATAAACACTGACCAGTGTACTGTTTACGCATGTTTGTGACACGCGTTCAGTTTTGTGTTCAGTTCGGAAAGTTTTATGTAAACATAATGTTACCAAATACCAGCCGATGTTTCGATTTTTGTTCATTTGAACGTATTTTTCCATAGAGCACGTTTTATTTCTCGTTACGTTTCGTTGCATATTTTGACGCGCGTTCCACTTTTTGTAACGCTCGTCTAGATTTTTGCTAAATCCGTTTTAGTTTTGGTTATTCATCATCATCAACCTTCTTTATATTCCGCATGTACTCACACATTTGAGTGAATGTCTAACGTCATTTGTTAAGTGGTGTCGACTCCGATTAGAATTATTTCTCAATAAAACATGTCATCAGTTATCCTCATCCGTGTTCGATCAGGGTCGGCACTGTTTACGCATGTTTGTGACACGCGTTCAGTTTTGTGTTCAGTTCGGAAAGTTTTATGTAAACATAATGTTACCAAATACCAGCCGTGTTTCGATTTTGTTTTTGTTCGTTTTAACGTATTTTTCCATAGAGGACGTTTTATTTTTCGTTACGTTTCGTTACATATTATGACGCGCGTTCCACTTTTTGTAACGCTCGTCTAGATTTTTGCTACATCCGTTTTTGTTTTGGTTATTCATCATCATCATCATCTTCATCATCATTATCAATCTTCTTTATATTCCGCATGTACTGATAAATTTGAGTGAATGTCTAACGTCGTGTCCATGTACATATTGTTTATTAATGTTTTACACGTATGAGCAGTACATATCGTTTACGCTTGAGTATACTTTAAAGGTATAATCATATGTCAGTAATCGGTGCTAGGTGGCGTTTGCATCATGAATTACCATTACGGCAATTCTGCGGTGGAAATGAACGAACGGAACCAAACCCCGTTCGCGATTTTCAATACGTACTTTTTCGGAATTACGAGTTAAACATCGAGTTACGATCAAGCCGATGTTAAATGTCGTGTACGGAGTTATTAAAAATGTGCGCATCTCGGACTGACGGACTCGTAATCGTGACCTTTTGCAGTCTGATCGGGTCATACACTAGTCCGGAATTTTTGCTCTCTTCAGTATGCAGACAAAAAGGTGAGTTATTCCGTAGATAGTCAGACTACAAAATGTGCGCATCTCGGACTGACACATACTCGTAATCGTGACCTTTTGCATTCTGATCGGGTCATACACTAGTCCGGCATTTTGCTCTCTTCAGTATGCAGACAAAAAGGTGAGTTATTCCGTAGATAGTCAGAACAAAATGCGAGTGTTTCAATACTCCAGTTGATATACATAATGCGTGTTCGAAATTTCACGTAGCTTTTTCTTACATAATACAAGTCGCTGCCCTCTACGTCCCAAACTGCATCTAGCGAACTCTATAATGGAATACGTTCATAGCGAATGCCCATCGCCAAGTACAATATAACACCACACAAATCATAGACAACGAACTAGACTCGGGCGGTAACGCAGTGTATACACATCATTTGAGTGTCGAGAAAAAAGTAAACATAACACGTAGTACACGCGCAGAAAGACTGGGAAAAGTAAGTCGACGGTGCACAGAAATACCATAAACAACTGGACGACCTTCCGTCCGCTTGGGAAAGTAGTTCTGTTTACCATGCAAGTTTTACCGTATGGGAGAATATTGTCCGATCAGTTAGCTGGTATGTGTGTTCCCAAACAATTTCTTACACACGCTGTGTTTATTACGAAGCATATATATAACGGGTCAACAATAAATGTAGATACATGAAATATAACGCACGTAGAGTATTCGTCTAAACAGACTGTTCAGCATGCCGTTGGTATCTACGTCGGATAGTCAGACGTTTTCATCACTACAAAAAGCATTTACGTTTAAATACGTCTTTCCAATTGTTGTCCGGCGTCCATGCACTATGTATAACTGTCGTGTGACTTACGCAATGTACAAAACTAACACCGCCGTTATGGACACGCCTGCATAAATAGCGCAGTTCCCCAAACAACCATTCTGGGTGGGTACCAGGAAGTCCATTTTCACAGTATGGCGAATTTACAAATACGATGAACATGTTACTTTAGTAACACTTCACGCAGTCCGATTTTGGTTCTGGGCTGACTCCATGTACGGAGCATAGAGCTTATTAATAAATGTATGTGATGCTATTACGTTTATTTAAAAGTACGAACATATATGAGTAGAAACGGAACGGCCGTCGTGTTCTCTTATCTCAAGGTTCAAAACAACACGGAAATACCCTTTCACCTTTCTTGTTTCATTACAGTGTGGTATACACCGCGGCTGACACAATGTACCATATTATGTTGGAGACGAGCCGCACGTGGCAAATGCTGATGTTCCGTTAATAAGCCGGGTCCCGCCTCAGACAAAAACTGTTCGCTCGTAAAACACCACCCATATGCATCTAGCACGCGCATATCAGGTGATCGATCTATGGCAGCCGTCCTGAAAATACACCGGCCTCGAATTTATGCGTATTTTCAGCCAGATTTCCCCAGCTACAGTCACACAGATGACAATGTACCCGTGACCGTACAGCAATATGGATATTTTCACTGGTTAGAATGATCATGTTAAAGTCACTATGTCTCAGATGATATCTCGGACATCATGTTCGATACGTCGTTTGTTTTGGCTTTATGTACTGCGAATGGCATATATGCACTGAACTCACCGTTTTATTTGATAAACGTCCAACGAGTTTGTGTTTGTTCCCTATATACATGTGTAGAGTCTCATACATATTGTAAATAATTTGATACCGGAAATGCATGTCCGCTATTACTGTAGCACGATGTACTGTAGCAGGAAACATAGAACGGTTTAGTTATGAATTGATAATACATTACCACCTATGATTTAAACATTGTTATTGCTATGTATAGACAGTATACAACAGTTTCGAAATATACACTTTACTATTAAGAAAAGCAAACGGGATGGGCAACAAGTCTTAACAACATTAGTTACAGCCCTCTCCAATTACTTATTGCATGCACTATAACATGTGGTATAATGACTTTAGACATAAATGTTTATTACATTGTATGTACAATGTCAATTTTTATAGCGTAAATACGTGTAGAATTAGTTGGATTTCAAACGAGGCGGATATGTCCCATGAGAACAGCGCAGGCCCTGATGTGTGTGCGCAACAGCGCAGTCTGGTTAAGGTTAGCGATGCTAGTCATTCAGTCAATGACACGATCACGTTATTCGAACAATTTGTATTTATAAAACGTATATGGACCACGGTGGTGTTTCCGGTGCATTAACAATTACATTTACTAGAGGTGCCATCATATCCTTTTCTCCAGCCATCGTCACATATTATTAAACACCCACACCGACATGTATGTCATCGTCAGAATAAGCGAAGATAGCCAATCATTCTTGTTGCACTGTCCTGTGAATACGGACCAATTAACATCCCAAGATCGGGCCACCGAGTAAGCATAGTTTTCACAAAGCAGGAACGTGTGAATAGGATAACATTGATTATTGAAATGACGAGTAAGATTAATGTAGCCTTGGACTTCAAAAAATAAAAGAGCTAGCATTACCTTCAAAATCTGTTAACTCCCCACACTTGAGTACAATGTAATAGATAACGGGTAGTATTGACGGGTTGCGGTAATTAGTTTCTGGCGTTGCTGGTGGAATGACTGGCATTTTAAAGAGAAGTGCTCGGCATCTTCTACATCGAGTGCACAGTCACACAATGGTGATTCTCGCAGATTATTCATAAAAAAAAACGTCTAAATTTAGTTTACTTCATTACTTTCGTATACGGGCGTGGTAAAATGCAGATTGCGTTCTATCACCGTTCAGATAGTATTCTGGAACAATATGCGGTTTGAATAGTTGTTTTAACATGTCTTGAAAAACGGCTATCGAAGAAGAACTCTCAATTTCCTCAACAAACTCGTTCCATATTATCATAGAAGACGGTACAAATTATTTCGAGTAACTTTCTGTTCGTCTGGCTAATTCAATAAAATTGCTCCAATTACGCAATTCATATGGACTACTTTCTCCGACAAGTTGTGGTAATAATTTATGTAGACATGTTGGAAGCTTACCTGCCTTTTCTATATACGAGAACTACATTTTGTATTTTGCTTCGGTCTGATAGTGATACCCATCACATTTCTTGGACGATCCCATTAATTGAGACTGAACGGGTTAGACCGGTAACTTTACCACCTATGTAAATACGTTCAATTCTAGATAGATATACTAGTTAAATTAACTCAGTAACCATGATTGCAGAAAACCTAGCGAGCTCAATGCTAGTTATTTGTCAGTACTATGAACATAGTTTTTACCAAATTGTTTTCGGCTGACGGATAGTTAAACTGGTGTTCATCAATACCATAATAAATGTGCAAATAAAATTATGTTTTAGTAATCTGTTTATTTAATCATCATTTTCTGGGCATATCTGACATTCTGTGTCTTTAAAGTACTGATAACGTTTGTTATTGCTGTCTCGTCCGTAGTGGCACACGTTCGCGTAAAATTCATTATATAGGATGTACATGTAATATATGCATGTATATACTGTCCACGCATTGGAACGGACAACAACATCATCCATACGTGTTGTTGCTGTCGTATATTGAGTTAATGATGTTGTTTGATTTATGGCCATACTAGTAGTCTGCAAAATGGAATGGAATGGACTGACGCTTAACGGACCATTGATACAAAAAAGTATCAGTTAGGGCCAAGCATGGTAGATGATATAATGTTGCAAATGAAATAAAGTATACAATGCTACTAGTGTCAGGCCAGCTACCAAATAATGAGATGATTAGATAAATTTAAAAATGTACGATCACTTAAAATATACATACATTGAGTTAATGTTGTTGTTGTTTGGTTCATGGTCATACTAGTAGTCTGTAAATTGGAAATGGAAGGAATGGAGTGGTGCTTAACGGCCCAACTTTTTGTTTAAATATACTATGTATTACGGATTTCTCGAATAGTCAAATTTCTCGAATTTGTGCACAGCGCGCCGAGAACGCGCGCTCATGAAATTTCATAATCAACCAATACAGAATGCACGCCGCTTAACCGGCATAGACGTGCACGCTGACCAACGTCTACATTGCACACAACAGTGCAGCATGGTGTTAATATACGGTTTCCAACGACCAATCGCACGAAATTTTGACCAGTGTTTGCCCCCACCGTTGCTAGTCACAGCTTTCCGCGGATCCACGACTGTTGCCTGAGACTTTGCGTCAGAGACTAAGTAAGTCACGTCTCTATAGGACACTGAATTACTATATATATATAGTAAATTAACCGTATCGGTCGGTGCAGTCGAACAAGCGATAAGGGCGTTCATCTGTATTATACCTGTTAATAGCAGACGACAATTTCTATATATTTCTATATTCCGATATACCTCTGTTAAATTAACATGTCGAGACATGTTACAGCGATCTGTTGAAAACACGTCTCGAGGCTAACTACACTGGACTTAAATCAGTTTACCTGTAAATACAGACGAATAAATAACGATAAACTCTATACAATTTAATACCGTAGCAGACGAATTGTAATTCTTGTGTATACATGCTCATTCTTCTTGCTGATAATTTAATTTAAAATGTGTCTTTATGAGCTCAGTATTATTGTCTAGCTGTATAGTACTGAACTGTATGGCATTTACTTGTTGGAAGGAATTGAATATACTTAATGCAAAGGACTGACTTACACAATCTGATCAGGGTCTACACTATTCCATAATATATTAATAGAGTACCGCGAATGTCTACGTCAAAAGTTGACACAAAAAAAAACCCAACAAAAATAACAACAACAGAGTACATGCGGAATGCATGACACAAACGTCTCATAACACCGACTTTTACTGATCATTGTACGCTATACCGTATGTATACAAAACAAACGGTAATCGTGTTTAACGAACACCGAGGATAAACTAGCAAATGTGGCCAGTCGACACACATAGGACCCCTATGGCGAACAATAATCCAGAGCGTTAAGACTTCTGGACGCCGTAAAGTATGTAACCTTGCCCCTGGGTTTATGCGCGGACGTATATTTTGTCACAGGGCGTTAGAGAACCATTGGGACAATGCGTGTGTGAACTATGAACCAATTCCGAGCAATGAAAATTTGGGTCATTTACCCGAGGTTAAGGTTTTGCGAAAGTATTACAAATTAAACGGATAGACGGACGGACGGACAAGGTGAAACTTGAAGTATGTTTAGACGATATGAATAAAACGTTTTACCGTTGTAATTTATGCTACCGGATCGAATACCATTACCGAATATCGATCAGCGTCATACGTGTACAGGCTGATCTGGGTCTACACTGTTCGCTATTCGGTCAACGTGACGATATGAATAAAACGTTTTACCGTTGTAATTTATGCTACCGGATCGAGTACCGTTACCGAATATCGATCAGCGTCATACGGGTACAGGCTGATCTGGGTCTACACTGTTCGCTATTCGGTCAACGTGAAGATATGAATACGTTTTACCGTTGTAATTTATGCTACCGGAGCGAGTACCATTACCGAATATCGATCAGCGTCATACGGGTACAGGCTGATCTGGGTCTACACTGTTCGCTAGATTCCATTGTCAGCCCAAATATGTTCTTTGATGTATATTCTTTGTACGTATAACCGTCGACACTATCCGACCGTCTCTATGGAAACGCTAAATCCCGCATCAATATTGGTCACTATTGATTTAAGATGCATTGATCGACCGGCTTAACCCCCGTCAAATTCGATTCCATCGTCAGCCTATGTTTCGAATACGATATGTACTATGATTATATTACCTTAGGACGACTGCGATTTTCCTTGAAAAAACTAAAAAAGAATTACGAAATCGATCAACGTAACGCCTCCAGTTACATGGTACTATAGACAACACCGACTTGGTCTACAATGTTCGTCATTTTAAACTCATACAGCAGTGAATGTCCTATCACAACTGACAATAACTGCTTTCATTCTATGGAAAATAATCGTCTTGTTGCATGAAATGGGTAGTTCGCGTGTATTAACACATTTATTTATTAGCGTTTATTGCATTAAATGGGCTTGAACCGTACATGCAAATTAAGAATCATAATACACTAAACTAGTGTAGTGCATATACAAATGAGACGACTACAGAAACCATTATATGTGACTACATAATCTGTATGATCATGTGCTTATGCAATAAATAGAATGTACCATTCGTGTTGATATAATATTATTTAATTCAATTTTATGAAACACGGACATAGTTATTTGCTGCTATAACGGGAAACAATAAAAGTGAACCATATTGATCAAATTCGATTCCATTGTCAGCATATGTTTCGAATACGATATGTACGATGATTATATTACCTTAGGACGACTGCGTTTTTCCTCGAAAAAAGAATTACGAAATTTAACGTACGTCTCCGTAAATTACGAAAAATGTTTGACAAACGATCGACGGACTGTACGATCAGGGTCTACACTATTCCATATTATATTAATAGAGTACGGTTAATAGCTCGTACTAGCGGTGTATGAATGTTCGAAGGGGAACGCGCTGAACGTCCGTCATTTTGTGAACGTCCGTCATTTTGGTCTACGCTGTTGGCCAGTCGATAATGATGATCAATCGCCAATTAATACAACTCATCCACCATTTTGGTCTGTCCCGTCTCGCTAATATCGAGCGATCGGACGGACGGACGGACGGACGGACGGACGGACGGACAATAACCGACGAATACGTACGTGTATATTTCGACATCGATAACTCTCAACGATCATAAGACCCATTTTCGCAGGAATCGGTAACGGTAAGGGAAGTCATATTACCTCCCAGGATCAAGAACGATAACTCTCAACGATCATAAGACCCCTTTTCGCAGGAATCGGTAACGGTAAGGGAAGTCATATTACCTCCCAGGATCAAGAACGATAACTCTCGCATACCCTAGATATTCGAGTTAACGACTAATCGATCCCCATACGTTTACATTGTATCTCCACCCTCCACCATACGACGCACGCCGGGGATAATCGTACTCCCACCCTACACACTACTTATTACTTACGAACATTTTAGTCGTACGAAATTTAGTGAAACGACCCCTGGTTCGATCGTCAACAGGAGAAGTAAGTGAGTTAGTGTGGTAGTCGCCACACTGGGCACATGGGTTTCCTCTGGGTACTCGGGATCCCCCCCCCCCCCTTACGCCTCTACTTGTACCAACGAAATCAATTGTTCTCTTGCGCTAGTTTGTAATCGTTTTAAACTACATAAAGTTTAAAAAGAACATGCACTGCACGACCAGCCGTGTGCGGTCCCGAAAGGGAATTGTACAGTAAGTGAAATACATACAAAATAAAACGAATGCAACGAAAGCCGCACAACAGCTACATATATTCCCAAATGTATCGGGGGAAAACATTACACCATACAAGTACAGTACACAAAGCCACGACAACAAGAGGGCCGCCATGGAACGGCCAGTGAACAAATCAGTCGACTGGGATGGCTGAACCTGGCTAGCAAATCAGATCTCACGTGAACCTCGTCGTACGACCTTAAAAACATACAAACACAAAATATCAATACACGGCTGTGACTGGATAAATGGGGCGTATGGGGTTTGCGACCAGTGTAGATCCCGATCAGCCTGTGCATTCGCACTGTCTGATCGGAACCTAGACTGTTCACCATTTCACCAATGCAACACATTATGCTTTTAACCAGTAATATCAATTGTCACCAGCCCAACGAACTGTGCCGTTTCACCAGGAGCTACACTGACCACAAATCCCATAAGCTCCATTTCCCAACTCACAGCCACATACATGTATAATGGACGGAGAAGACCATTTCATATCGCGGTACAATCACGGGTTGAAGTAACGGACCACGGTCTAATAAATCATTAACTTATTTGTGTTAGCCTACTGATACTTTTAGGTATACAGTGAAACCTCTCTTAACTGGAAACCCTGGCAGGTCCACACCATCCGGCTTCAAGAGGTATCACTGTAAATCAGTAATTTGATCATTGTGAGACATGGTTGTGTGCTATGCGATCGGGAACAAACATTATCACCTGAGATAAATGAGCAAGAAACTCATCAAAAATAAGATCATATGTTACTTGGTGTCCGGTTTAGACAGGTTCCATTGTAGGTATTGCATTTATAGACCGTGGTCCGTTACGTCAACAGTTGGGTACTATGTGGATGTATGTCAACCGTCGTACCATTCAGATCATACTCGCTGATAAGGGCCTTCACCTGGGTGTTGGCAGGAGACACGCCCCCCTGGATCTGCTTCAGTGCTATATAGTCGTTGTACGTGATGTAGCCCTTCTCGTCACGATCGAAGAACAGGAATGATGGCATGTAACCTGAAATGGCGTGGCGGGAAACTATGGAACGCCACATTTGCATAAGCTCAAACAATTAATGCTATCTCTAAATAAGTATAGCTAGCATTAAATATTTAGAGCTAGCTCCATATCATTTAAATATCTCTCTAAATCATTTGGAGCTATCTCTAAATAGTTAATGCTAGCTCTAATTATTTATAGCTCGCAATAAGTATTTGAGTTTATGTAGGTTCCAGGAACGTCAACTATACATGCACTCAAATAATTAATGCGAGCTCTAAATAGTTAATGCTCGCTCTAAATGTTTAATGTTAGCTCTAATTAATTAGAGATAGCAATAATTAGTTGAATTCATGCAGATTTGGAACGCCACTCTAAATAAACTAAAATAATTAATGCTATCACAAAATAATTAAATATTTAGAGCTAGCTCTAAATCATTTGAAGAGCTCTCTAAATCATTTGGAGCATGTAGATTCGGCGTTCCATTGGAAACGGTGGTTGTAAATGTCGCAAAGTACAAACAATAAGGTATTTACCTAGCCCCGCAGGGGACATGGATTTGTTTTATTAATTCGTTACCTCGCATGGGAACGACTTGCTAAATGGAGGGAACGAATTGTTAATTCGTTGGAACGAATTGTTAATTCGTGGGAACGATTTGTTATATTGAGGGAACGAATTGTCATTTCGTGGGAACGAATTAATAAAAAGAGAATACTACGTCACCTGCGGGGATATAACTATGGTATTGGTGGATTCGTGGTGTTCAAGGCTGGAACAATGTCATTATTGAAAGGAAGAAACCGCGACAGTATTAATGAAACATAAGATTTACCTGATACCACATGGGCGCCGCCATTAATCCAGTGTAAACAATAGACCACGTGATCCCATACCTGATATGGTCACGTGAACTTTAACGGTTAGTCCAGGTTGCCATGGACAAACCTTGTGATATATTTTCCCACGTAAGGATATCAAAAATATACTAAACTATTGAAATTCAGCTTACATATACTAACATAATGTCACAAATCATATACAAATTGGGTTAAATAACACGCTTGAAATTATAAAACGTCGATATTACAATGAAAACCTCAACATATGACGCTTTATCTTGTAACAACGTCATCCATGTAACATTGCGTGCAGTATTTTAGCTTTGCTGTGCATACATGTACTTACTGGCGCTATAGGACCTTACATATAGTAACATTCATCATTTACTTCGGCGATAATACATTAGAGTCGGCGTGTAAGTGCACACACGAACGAACACGACACCGTCTCCACACGGCACGCACACGAGGCCAAATATCACACGATATGAAATAATTTGGACGCACGATTGCCTTGACCAATGAAATACGACGGTGTCGTGTTACACCACACTCCTGCCGTGTTACACTACACTAATGTCCTGTCGTGTGGTGTCACACCACATTAGTATGGTGTTACACGGTATTGGTGTGATTCTACACGATAGTAGTGTCGTGTGAGGGTAGTCGTGTGAATTACACGGACAAATTCATCCGGTGTCAATAAATATAGCAACGGCAAAAACGTATCCACGTTCAAATCCAAATTGTTCACAATGCATTATATTGTATCCCATATTTAATTGAAACTAACTCGACTGTCAACTGTATTGATGATCTGTTTTATTCTTCACAAATTATAGTGCGCAAATAAATTCTAGCGGGTTATTGCGCGAGAAACGCAGTAGTGACCTTGAGCATGTTGAAGCTGCACAATTTCTCTGACAAAAAAATGTCGTCCAGACATCAAGAACAAATATACACCAGCATACTCATACTCATGTTGATATAAAATCGAATTAATATGCGTGGTCTACGGTATAATATGGAAAAACTAGGCACCAAGTTAGCGTTTTGTTTCCGTTTTCGTCGGTATCAAATTAAGTGTTCCTATTCCGTTAACGTTATTTCGACGCGATCCTATAGTCGACAGGACACTTTCTGAGATCAGTTTCAAGTCGTATATCTTTCAATTTCAAGCTGCAAGGAGCCTGTGATTGCAATTTAATCATTCATAATATAATAACATGGTGAAAATATTGATATTCATTTTCAAAGAAAAGCATTGTTTAATTTTCCAAATCTATAATGATTGAATGAATGATATTGATAAAATATATTTCATAATAATTAGTATTACAGCAAAATTTCTGCTCTGTTCTCGTGTTGACTTCTATTGGTCCGAATCAAATACCGGTGATGGCTATTGCTTAAAAAACAAAACGGTTTACTTGTCTCACAGAGTGAGAAAGATGCATACCGGCCCGGAATCGAACCAAGGATAATGTATCTGACCTTGGTCACAACAAGCATTTATAGTTAGAATGTTCGACCGGATACAATTATTTCTTACGGTTATCTGTTTCGACGGAATATAATTATTTGTATAATGTATCTGACCTTGGTCACAACAAGGATTTATCGTTAGAATGTTCGACCGGATACAATTATTTCTTATGGTTATCTGTTTCGACGGAATATAATTATTTGGATAATGTATCTGACCATGGTCACAACAAGGATTTACCATTAGAATGTTCGACCTGATACAATTATTTCTTACCGTTATCTATTTCGACCGAATGTAACTATTTGGATAATGTATCTGATCTTGGTCACAACAAGCAATTATTGTTAGAATGTTAGACCGGATACAATTATTTCTTACGGTTATCTCTTTTGACGGAATATAATTATTTGGATAATGTATCTGACCTTGGTCACACCAAGGAATTATTGTTAGAATGTTCGATCGGATACAATTATTTCTTACGGTTATCTGTTTCAACCGAATATAAATATTTGGACAATTTATCTGACCTTGGTCACAATAATTATTTAGACAATTTATCTGACCTTTGTCACAACAAGGAATTAATGTTAGAATGTTAGACCGGATACAATTATTTCTTACGGTTATCTGTTTTGACGGAATATAAATATTTGAATAATGTATCTGACCTTGGTCAAAACAAGTATTTATCGTTAGAATGTTCGACCGGATACAATTATTTCTTACGGTTATCTGTTTCGACGGTATGTAATTACATGTATTTGGATAATGTATCTGACCTTGGTCACACCACGGAATTATTGTTAGAATGTTCGACAGGATACAATTATTTCCTACGGTTATCTGTTTCGACCGAATATAATTATTTGGATAATTTATCTGACCTTGGTCACAACAAGCAATTATTGTTAGAATGCTAGACCGGATACAATTATTTCTTACGGTTATCTCTTTTGACGGAATATAATTATTTGGATAATTTATCTGACCTTGGTCACAACAAGCAATTATTGTTAGAATGCTAGACCGGATACAATTATTTCTTACGGTTATCTCTTTTGACGGAATATAATTATTTGGATAATGTATCTGACCTTGGTCACAAAAAGCCATTATCGTTAGAATGTTCGACCGGATACAATTATTTCTTACGGTTATCTGTTTCAACGGAATGTAATTATTTGAATAATGTATCTGACCTTGGTTACACTAAGGAATTATTGTTAGAATGTTCGAACGGATACAATTATTTCTTACGGTTATCTATTTCGACGGAATATAAATATTTGTATCGGTTATCCGTCGTCACCTGATCAGTCCGCCACCGAAACATGACTAGTCCGAAATCTGGTCCGTTATGTCCAGGTACCAGTCTGTCGGTAACTCGAGTCATGTAAGTCGCCCTGTGTTACATACAGAAACTTCTGGTTAGTGGGGGTCGGGGATGTAGTGTAATCAGAGACAACATCTGGGGAGGGTGTTTGTGGAGGAGGGATATAAATTGTTCCCACTTTGGGGGATATAGACCGGAACTTTGCGGACGCCAAATTGAGATGGCCGTGTGTGTGGGGGATATTTTGTTTGTGTCCGGCTGTGGTGCGGATTACAATGCTGAATTACTGATGAATTACTTTATTGAACACAAATATATAAGATGGATTGTGATAATTCACAATCCTCCGCTTGAAATTGATTCTGTATCGTGAAACTGAAAATTGATTCATTTTGAAAGAACTTCATGAAAATCTTTGCAGAAATGAAAACCGGATGTTTACATGTGAAATGGACCGGTGCATCGGTATATTTTAACCGCACGATTCTGACAATCTCATTGGTTAATCCAAATCGTCCCGTGTGGCACGACACGAATGCCGTGTAGCACGGCACCTATCTTCTAATTCGTATCGTTTTACACGACACGATTCACACCAACACTATATGCAAATTAGTAAAACGAAACGAACTTCGTGTCCTCATTAAAAAACGGCACGAGACGAACACGGGACGCACACGATACGCGTGTGTGGAAACGATACACTTACACGCCGACTCTACTGTACGCATAGTGTATAGAACATATAGAAATTAAGGACACGTCTCATTTGCTAACTCGAAAAAGAATATGGACGCTCGTCTGATACATGCATTTCTTTATACATGTTCTGATCACTATGCGTACATTCTTAAATTACCCTATATTTCCTGCGTTACACTGGCCCAAACGTCAACATGTCTGAGCATTTATTGGCAAGTTCAACTGAAAAACAAGCAAACACAGTACGGTATACCATACTGATATCTGGCGGCCATATTGCATCAATGTTACTGTGATTATCACCTATTTGAGATTATTAATGGTTAAACAAGCGTGTATCACAGCTCAGGCTCAGCCAATCAATCCACACAATATTCAGTACACAATATTCACAAGGTACATGATCACGTGGTTACAACAACAACAACAGAGGCTAAACGTGTGGACAGCGCGCCCACTCCAAAGTAAGTTTTATTTGATATTTTCCTTAGTAGGCAACGGATTTTGATGAAATATGGCACAGAAAACGGGTCTTCATGAGCTGCATTTGGTGGTCCCGGGAGTTTGGCACACACTTATGTTTATGTCGCTTTTGCAAATAGTCGATTTCCGTGTCTCAGTAGACACGGAAATCGAACGTTCGCAAAAACATCAGGGGCCTATTTCATTAACATTGCAAAGTATATTTTCCTAGTAAAGTATACTTTGAGGGAAAAATTTTCAATTTTAGAATAATTTTTATTATACTGAATTTATTACATTATCACAGCCAATTTTGGCTGTGATAATGTAATAAAATCAGTATAATAATTCTGCATAGTTTTAATCATAAAATATATTCAATCGTTAGTTCTGCATGAAATAATGCATTTCGGAAAAATCAATGATTGCTCCCTCAAAGTATACTTTGCCTTTTTGATGAAATCGGCTACAGAAGTGTCGGCCAAAGAACCGAGACAAGCAAATGCAGCTGAACAAGACGCGTCTGATGCGCAATATTTCATCAAAATCCGTTACTTAATAAGGACAAAATAAAATAATACGTACTTTGAATCGGAGGGCTTCTGGAAGTTTCAGTACTTGTTGTTGTTGTTGTAACCACGTGATCGATGATACACCTTGATTCAAGTATTTAGAAATAATAAAACAAAATAAAACTATTAGCAGCATTAGCGCAGGCGGTGGTGTATATTGTTTGACCCATATATTTTCTCATTAACAATAAATGACAATAAAATGGTAAATTGACATGCACGCTGGTAATTGATGTCACATTTATTTGCAAAACGGCAGTGTTTTAAATATGAAGGAGGATTAGGAAAATCTATATTTACATTGTTGACAATCATAATAACGTTATCTATTAGAAATACAGACTGATTAAGGTCAAAATGAATGTGTCTCCGATTGATATCTCCAAACAACGATGGCATATTTCACAAAACCACTCAATTGTATGCATTAACCTGAATGAATTGTTGAAAGCAGCGTGTTTGTGTTTGACATGTCTGTATGGACGTCTATAGGGCCATATCAGTAGATACATCACCGTTATCTTTTTGAAATATGACAGGTATGCAATGTGTTGCCACACATATGGCCGCGTATAGGCAATGTCAATGTATGATGTACCATAACACATAGACCGTGCAGTAACAAACATAGCAAACGTATGAGTTGAAATGAGTTGACTTTTCAAGATGTCAATGGGACCATTATATATGTTCACCATGGCAGTTACAAACACTGTCTAACGAGATTGCGATGTTAAACAACATAGTACATGTACATGTATATCAATATCAACATTCGCTGATGCAATGCAAGATATTTATAGATATTCATCGACGACGATTCTGAAGACACATCGACATTCGTGTTTAGCATGAAGTTCTAAACACGAATGTCGATGTGTCTTCAGAATGCAAACAAGTGAAATGGAGTCACAATGCAATCAAACACAGAAATAGAGAATAGTAGGTTAGTGCCGTGAATGGGAAAAACATATCTACATGTAGCAAGGCTTAGGAAATGGGATGGGCGAGGCTCTGCCGAGATATTTTTTCCCATTCACGGCACTAATCTACTATTCTATTTATCCCGTCAATACCTACACATTGCTTTAAAATGCAAAACAGATAACCCCAGCACATATTCATACGCAGTGATTATGTCGTATTGACATGATATCAAAAACGTTTCACGGGACATACGCACTGTGTTGACTGGATAAATATAAACTGCACGTTGTTCCGTCCATGGACGTTACGTCATAAATATTGACTGCATTTCCTACAATACCTGCATCTGTTTTACATAATATGTTTGTTTTCTAACGAACAAAGTCGAAACCAGGGCATAGTTCCAACGCTCATGTGATTGAAATAGCAGGTAGAGTCCGGCACCATATACTCCGTACACCTCAAAACTCGAAATACAGGAATTTCATGAAACGTTGGATTGTTCAACTGCTGCCTAGTGACGTTATTTCGTTGCCAGAGTTACGCATTACGTGCGAACGGTTTATCGAAGTAAAGTATGTTTGTATTCGCAAAACGATTCCATTTGACAACATATAAATGTCATATAAAGAAGAAAAATGTGGCATTTATATTAAACATGTTACCAAGAATGTCCGATAACATTGTGACTGCACCTCGTATTAAACAGTTCTGCAACGCGCTGTAGTCTAAAATTAGAGCAATGGCGGTTGCTGTATTTTAAATATACATTGCACATTAGATCAAAATACTGAAAGTACTAAGACGAGGTTATCTCTAGAATGGGTTGAATGTAAACAATATCTGAATATATTTACAACAATATACATGTACAA